>CM076396.1:10943563-11151302 GCA_038363315.1 Mugilogobius chulae | reverse complement strand
AACCATCAGCCTAGTGTTTCAGCCTCAGAGAAAGAACCATCAGCCCAGTGTTTCCTCAGGAAAACCTCACCAGGTTTCAGTCAGAGAAGACCATCAAGCCCAGTGTTTCACTCAAGCATTAGCTGGTTTGTCGACCTTAAAGCCCGACTAGTGTTTCGAACAGTTAAAAGTTCAGTCAAATAAAAAGGCACAAGGCCGTTAAGAGCCTAAAAGAAACTAGAAGCCAGTGAAGTTCATTAAGGACTGGGGTGATGTGCTGACGTCTGGGTGTGTTGGTTAAAAAACGAGCTGCAGCGTTTTGCACAAGTTGAAGGCGACTCAGCGCAGACTGGGAAACACCCACATAAAGTGCATTGCAATAGTCTATTCTAAAAGCATGAATAGTCTTTTCCAAGTCAGCACGATTTAAAAAAAGACTTTACTTTAGTTAAAAGACGCCACTGATAAAAACCTGCTCTCACAACGCTCTCGATTTGTTTATCAAACCTAAAACTGTTGTCAGGAGTAACGCCAAGATTGTTCACAGTGAGTTTTAACTGGGATGACAGCCAATCCAAATCCATGATCTGTGACACGAGCTCTGGGCCTGCACCTCTCTCTGATCATACTTTCTACTGAGCATGAAGTTTAAACTGGACAATAAAGAGCTGAATCGTTTGGAGCTGTGGTCATTGGGTCGAGACTGCAAACATCATCCAAAAACTGATTAACTTTACTCAAATGAGTCAGGTAAGAAGAAACACATGCACATTCTTTGTTCTGTTGATATTTAAACGTAGAAGGAAAGTTTTTGTTAATAACAGTAGATGATTAACATTTGGGTTCGCTCTCAGACAGTACACACTCTCTCATCTGTGATAATAGTTTTGAATTCCAGGAAGGAAGTTAGCTATTATATACAGTATGTTGCCCTTAATAAGCCACTGTTTCCTGGTCTGAACCACAAAAAAAAAAAAGAACTGTGACATCCTGAAATACACAAATAAAAGAATTGCTCTGACACCAGGTGACCTCTTCACTAAGGTCAGAAAAAGTCATCTGTATGAAAGTCATTTCTCTTGTAGATCAGGGGCTTAAAAGGCTTTGACAATGTTTACTTTCTGAACACATCTCACTGAATAAATATATCTAATGGCAGTGGCGGGCCGTGCATTTCTTGCCTAGGCCTTCAGTGGTGCTCCTTTTAAATAAATTCACTTGTCAATAACCAACTGATGGCTATTAAACTATTCTATTACACAGGCACGTGATAAAGAGCAAAGCATCATTACTTCTATAGTCAGAAAAAACACATTTACACACACATATTTACTCACCAATAGTTTGAATTACTTGTACACCAAAAACACAAATGGTCCTGAATCTGGAGCTGGTGGTAGTGGGCGCGCGGATCTTGCGCTGGATCCCGTCTCGTCCCTGAGGCACCCGGCGCCGCTTCCAGTGGCCTCATAGATTTGCTCATATCGACTCCTCTCTCACGCAGCTATGTTTCCCTCCACACTTACTCGTTTAGCTGTAAATCCACTCTGGGTTCGCTAAAGGTTTTGGAAAGCACCTTGTAAGTGTCCAGCAGCACAAATCCCTTTCCCGCTTGTGACAGGCGCTCGGAGAGATGCTGGGTTCGGAGTTGCCCGGTCTTTCTGAACAATGTCCAGCTTTTCTTGAAAAGTCCGTCTTGAAAAAGGCTTTACCAATAAATTTGCAACCAAATCGATCTCTTCTCTCCCTTTAGCCACTGTGACAAAACTGCTATCAAAACAACATTAAGCACAGACAGCCAATCAAATGCCGTAGTTATGGTGACGTTGCCGGTGGCCTGCTAGAAGGCCTTGGCGTCGTCAACGTACAATCTGATTGGTTGGAGCAACAGCTTGATACGCGCTTATGTTAAGAGACGGAGCCTTCAAAACTGACTGTGAAGGCCTCGGGCAGATTTCACTGACCCTGACAACAACTGAGGCTGAAATATGATTGGTTAAAACAATATATTATGAAACACACGCCTGAAAGCTGCGAAACGATGGGAAATGCTACGAAGAAGCTGATAAATAATTATTGAGTTATTATTATTATGCATGCGCGCACTAAATATTAGTTACGTATATCAGTTTGTTATTTAGATATTTTTAGGCCAGCAGAGAAGGCCTTGCAGGCCCTGACGGTCCGCCACTGTCTAATGGAAACTGACTCTTGAAGAGATTTAAGGTTTAGACAGAAAACCTACAACTTATTGGGCAAAAGGAGAGATTTTGGTAGTTATTTTTTAGTTTAGCACTAAAAATAAGTTGAAAGTTGTCAGCTCCATGGAGACAGGCAGTGGTAGAACCCAGTTTAAACCAAAGAATAAGAACCCAGGATGTTGTGACCAAGATAACAGAAAGGAACCAGTATGTTTGTGTGGAAACTGGAGAAGAAGGTGAGACAACAAGAGACGCGTGGCCCAGGGTTTTCTAGCTCTTATCATAAATAAAATATTCTCTTAAAGACCCAATCTGCTGATAAAAAGCTCTACTTTAACATATATAAAAAAGTAAAATATTCAGCTCAAGAATGACATTTACAACTTTCAGTGAAGACATTTTAAGAATCAATGGAATTAGTTCCCGTTTTCTGAATGTTGTTTCAATGCCAGGAACAAGACACAGTTCTGCCCAAATCAGTGTTAATCCTGGGCAACTTCAACAGAAGCCACTGTGAAGAACAAGTTATAAAGACTGTTGACTGGAGTCAGGAGCTGGCACTGGTGTGAGGCAGTTTACCCATTATGGCCTTATTTATAAAAATAAGCCAATGCTGTCGTCTTCTGAGGCTCTAAGGCCAGGAGACCAGTGCAGAAGCTCACAGTGATGGGTCGTTTGTAATGAAACGTATAGTGAACTGTGATTAAGGACTGAGGAAGCTAAATAATGTCTCCATAGTCCAAAACTGAAAGGAAAGTGCCCTGAACAAGAGTTTCAAACAGTATGTCTATAATAAAAGCCAGAAAGAGCTTTTAGCTGTTGTAGCAGATGATCAACAGATGAACAGCAGAAGACAACTTGTCATCAATCCACACTAGTGCTGTAGTTCTTTAGTCGTTTAGATCCGGTGGCGCTGCGGCGACACAGACATATTTGTCCTTTAATCGTAATTTAATGATTAAAAACGTCTACTTTTTTATGTTGGAGTCAATGTTGGTGTACTGCACGACATGATGGCCAAATTTGGGAGGAATCTATCGGACTGTTGTGTTAGCTTATCATCGCAAACTTCTGGAAAACAACAGCTCTGCACGCTAACCGGGAAGTGCTTGTATATGACAGAGAAATACTCCTGTCTCTGCGTAACTTTTCTACTGATACAACTGCTGTTGTTGAAAGTGTTATAAGATATGGTATGTGTGTGTGGTTTGGTAATCTGTCCATTAAATCAAAATCAGAACTGAACAGACTAGTGCGGACAGGGCTCAAAGTGATGGGAGTAAAAGAACATCCATCTTTACAGCAGATGTTTGAGGAGATTGTTATTAAACGGGCCAGAAAAATGATCTCTGACCCCACCATGTCTTATTCTCCCAATATGAGCTGCTCCCATCTGGACGCCGCTGTAGAGTTCCAACAAGAAACAAAAAAAGATACCTGAACAGGTATAAAAACCCATTCCTCCCAATATCAGTGAACCTCCTAGAGGCCACAGAGCAGAGCGCAGATGGTGATGGGAACGTTTCTGTAAATGTGTTAGTTGACTGTCTGTGTTTTCTTTGTTCTTTCTTGTCTTTCTTGTGTGTGGCAGCCTGTATGTCCAAGACAAATTTCCTTTGGGACAAAATAAAGAAATCTTGAATCTTGAATTAATCGGTCGATGGAGTCTTAGTCGAGCAAAATTTCTATTAGTTGACTTATGATTTTATTTAGATGATAAGAATTTGTAATTAAAATAACAAAAATAATTTTATTAGCCAAAGATTTGGGACAAAATCATTGGTGTAATCTGCATTTTCTTTTTATATATGAAGACAATTTCCGTTTCATTTTCGGTAAAAAAAGTTTTTGTATAGACTCCTTCATAACATTTTTAGTCTTTTGAGCAAAGTTTTGGTCAGAAAAGTGATCCAGTTAAAAACATACTTTTTTTTTTAGCTTCGGAGCTTTTGCCACGACCCATTTTTTAGACGATTAATCGGTCGATGGACATGCCTTTAGTCGAATTTTTTGGTCGTCTACATTACAGCCCTAATCCACACACCCAGATATTGTAACAAGACACTTTTTTCAATGGCCTCCCCTTGTGCTGTTAGAATATCACCATGCAGTACATTTTGAGCTCTCAGGGAAGTCATTAATTTGGTCTTTTTTTGCATTTAAGACCAACTTCAGCTGATGGAGAGAAGACTGGAGCATGTTAAAGACATAAAAAGTGCACGTTTAATATTTGGCAAAATTCTTTATTGCAGTTGTGTCAGAATCAGATTATACATTTCAATCACTTTAAACATCCACATGTCAAAGCAAGCAAGGTTTATTTTACTACAAAGATCAAATGTAGAGACATAGTAGGTCAAGATAATAAATTAACTCACAACACCACATTTAAATACATAAGCCGCACTCCAGGAATCGACCAGGACTCCTTTGTGGTATTTGTAAATGGCAGAACCAGTGTATTCATTTTCATCTCTTGCTGTGATACGACAGTTTTCATAATTAAAATAGACTGCTCTCTCCCTAATTGCGGCCACATCGACTTTGCTGTAGAACCACTGAACTGCAGCTTTTACACATGCTGCCGAAGGATCATAAGGCTTTCCCACTTTAAGAGCATTCAGATACCTGCCCATCTCCTCCAGCCGAGCATCTGCGGTCCCCAGAGAGGTGAAGGTGTAGACGTAGCGTTCTTCATCTCCTGGAGCCAACACAAACTTATCGAGCTGAGCCTGAGTGGACAGCACTGGGATTCCCTTCATGATGTCTAAACAAGACTGCACCACATTCAGCTCCCTCTCCTTGTCCTGCAGCCACTGCTTTAGTCTGTCCTGACTGAACGGGGACGTGTGTGTTTGCTCAAACACATCTCTGAGGACACTCTCTTGCACTGTCCCCTCTCGAATGGCAGGACAAGTCTCTGCCATGAGCCTCTGCAGCTCTACCCTGTAATAGTGACAGAGTTTGTAGAAGCTGTGCAGCTGCTGTTGAAGCTGAGGGAACTTCCCCACTGCACTGACAGACAGACAGTCATTACACCTCATTGTAATGCTGTGCAGAGCCTCCAGAGTGTCCTCAGCTTCTAGCATCAGACCCACACTAATGCCTCTAGTCACTGGACCAGGCTTAAGGCTAAAGACCTCCAAAGGCAGAAGCCAGACCTTCACAGGAACAGTGCTCACTGTTTTTGAACCTTTTGCTCCCATCAGCAGCTTAGGCAGAGTCACGTAGGTCTGCACAGCCGCTTCAAATGTGGCAGGATTGCTCTCAAGAAGGAAATCTCCGTAAAACTGAACCGAGAATGTTTTCACAAGTTCTTTTTCGTCTTCTGTGAGCTCTACCTTGCCTCTCCACTAATCTCACACTCAGGAATCTTTTTGATGGTGACTTCCATCTGTCCTTTGACCGTCTGAACGTCACTAGACTCTATCTTCTGACTGTCGAACACAAAGAAAGCATTGGCTCCGTACTCTATCCCTGTGACCAGATGTGTGCCCAGGCCCTTCTCATATATCTGACTGCTCTGGATTTTGTCACACACTGCTGTGGTGAGGGACAGCTGCTCAAAGTGAGTGGTGGCCTGGTACTGCAGGGTCACTCTGCTCTGGTTTTGGGATTGTTTTTTGTTCTTCAGATAGTTGGCGGACCCTCCCACTTCGATCAGGCCGCTCAGAAAGCTGAGCTTCAGAGACGCGTTCACGTTCAGGTTAAAGGAGCTGTCTTTAGTGGAGTCTGAGGCACAGATGTCAAAGTGACTGCTCTGCTGGCTCCTGCTCACGGTCAGCTCTTGTAAGGTTTTTGAATCCAGAACGGCCATTCCTAAAAAAACAAACATATCATTTACAGATTTTTTTTTTTTCCTTTTTTGAAGACAGTTTATTCCAAACACTGTATACAGCCAAAAACACCAGACACTTGTCATGGCTCTAAGCCTAAAAACTGTATTTTTTGCCTAAAATTTGATGTACGTCTGTTTTTCTGCTCAGGCCCTATGCTCACAACATGCACATTCAACATGAAAGCATGACATCTTTGCAGAGTGCCCTATGTCAATTAGTTCTATCACTACAAAACTTTTAGACTTTATATCCAAGCCATATGTGTTTTATGCTTTATTATTGACATTTAAACAGATGTAAACGTCTGCTTAAACAAGGCGCTAAAACCAACAAAAGAAATGATCCTGGTGACGGTTGAAGACATGATGGGTGAAGTCGTGTTGAGTAAAGTGACAGGTAAGGTTGTGGCATTCGAAGTCGTGATGGGTAAAGTTGTGACGGTTGAAGTCTGATGGGATTGAAGTCGTGACGGGTAAAGTTGTGACAGTTAAAGTCAAAACGTTTGAAGAGGTGACAGGTAAAGTCGTGACGGTTGAAGTCAATGGCGTTGAAGGTGGTGAAGTCGTGACGGTTGGCGGGTGAAGTCGTGACATTGAAGTGGTGACAGATGAAGACATGATGGGTGAAGTTGTGATGGGTAAAGTGACAGGTAAGGTTGTGACGTTTGAAGTCGTGACACTCGAAGTTGTGACGGGTAAAGTTGTGACAGTTAAAGTCAAATGTTTGAAGTGGTGACAGGTAAAGTTGTGACGGTTGAAGTCGTGATGGTTGAAGTCAAAGGCGTTGAAGTTGTGACGGATGAAGTGGTGACGTTGGAAGTGGTGACGGTTGAAGACATGATGGGTGAAGTTGTGACGGGTAAAGTGACAGGTAAGGTTGTGACGTGAGTGAATCGAAGTGTGACGGTTTGAAGTTGTGAACGGTTGAAGTGGTGACGGTTGAAGACGTGACGGTTGAAGTTGGTGACGTTTGAAGACTTGACGAGTAAAGTCGTGACGGCATTGTGTGCTTTGTGTAATTGTGCATAGTTTTAATAACAACCTTCACATGAACTCATGATGATTTAATGCATTAGCTCTTGTGCCAATTACATAGAGTTACTCAGTTCTGTACCTCTGAGAGAGTGAAGAAAGTGTAATTTGTGATTGTAAAAATGTATTCACTTCTACTTTACTATTTAATGATACTGTAATGTGTGTGTTGTATAATTGCACTGTTTTTTTTTGTTTTTTTTTAACGTATCACTGTATACACAGCTAACAAAGCACACAGCTGACTGACCTGGGATCAGTTCATCTTTTGAAGCGTTATACAACATGCCCAAAGTGAAGGGTCGGCCCAGACCTCCAACAACTATTTGGCTGTTTTTAACCTTTTCCTCCTGAAAAAAAAAAAAAAATAAATAAATGAAAAAATATCTTAGACAAATGCATAAGAAGAGGTGGATCTTATAGCATAAATCACTTTTTTTAATGTTTTTTTTTTCCTGATAAGAAGCAGCACAACTTTTTATTAATTTTAATCTCTTTAAATAAACATGAAGCTAAACAAACTTGTAATAAACAGTAAAAACAAGAGCTCCTCGTGCTCACCTGTGCCATTGTCGTCCTCTCAGGTCTGCTGTGGAAGCTCTGCGCGATCAGGTCTTCTGAAGTTGAGGGTCCGGTGGTCTGAGGTCTGGTCTGAGGGTCCGGTGGTCTGTGGGTCAGGTGATTGTGGGTCAGATGATCTGTGGGTCAGGTGGTCTGAGGGTCAGGTGGTCTGGGCAGGTGGTCTAGGAGGTCTGAGGTAGGCCGGTGGTGCTCTGAAGTAGGAGAGCAGCTGCAGGTCTTAATAGAGCACTGGGTGTTGGAGGAGGACCAACATGACCTTATAAGGACATTTCCTACAGTTTATTGAAATGAACACACACTTCTGTACAAGTGCTGCACAACAGCTTCAGCGGCTGCAACAGGCGAGTGGAAAGTCAGAGTGTGTCCTTGTCAGTGACTTCTGTTGGACTCTGTGCTGTGTATCTACAGTTTGGTAAAATGGGCTCAGGTCAGGAGAAGACAGTAGCTGCTCTTGGACGACCGTTCAGACTGGGAATGTTGTACGATGCTCGGACTGATCAACTCTTACAAGGTCTGCTCTCTCCTATCTATGTAAACTTAAAAGTAATGTATTCTGCCTGTCTTTTTTACTGAAATTCTCAAAACAAAAATATCTAGCATTCTTTAAAGAACTAAATAATTTGATACATTTTTAGTAAACACATCTCTCCACAGATCAGATATCTTGATAACCTTCTCTGTAAGTGCTTGTTTCTATGGGAACTAGGTGTGCAACATGCTGTGTCAATGGACAGCAGGTTGACAAAAGTATTGCCTCTGTTAAAGTACGTAACATGAAATCTGTAGATTTAAAAATGATGGTTAAACAAGATGTTAGTTCATTTCATGAAATAGTGGCTTAATTCCTGAATTAAATGAAGTGTGGACTGTCCATTTCTTGTTCTGCACACTTGGCGCACTTTCAGAAAATGCACACTTCAGTGAAGTGTGTAGTGTGTAGTATGAGTATTGAGACAGGGCCTATGCCCTGATGAAGGCCCAATCAATATTAGTTATGATTTAATAAAGGCTTGTCAAACATTTTTCTAAATTCTGCGAGTGCCTCTGTTTTTGCTTGTCTGATAATTTTAAGTGGTCTTGAAATTATTTTTATGCTGTGTAGTTTGTTTCTGTCATATTTAAAAATAGAAACAGAGCGGTCTTTGTTAGCATAAATTAATCTACAAAAAACTACTAAGGTCCAGACCTCGCCAACCTCAATGCTGTGTACGGCCATGGAACTGTTTTAGAGAGAAGTCAGGCTGATCTGGAGTTTACGAGTCATGTCTCAGGTGTGTCTGTGCTGCACTGTTTGACTGAACATTACTGCTGTTGTCTGTTGTAGGCAGTGCTCTGTGGGACTCTACAGCCTTACAGTTCATGAGCCGGAGAAGAGCTCAGCCCTACAGCGACTTCAGATGTCAGCCTCCGACACCACTGAAGAGAAGGCGTCTCTGCTGGAGCTGCAGGCCTCTCTCAGAGCCAGTGTTCTGTGTGGTCTGGTGGAAGCGCAAGGATCAGCCAAGTTTGTCCACGATAAGCAGCAGTTTGAGAACCAGAGCAGAGTGACGCTGCAGTACAAAGCCACCACTCACTTCGAGCAGCTGTCCCTCTCCACAGCAGACTGGGACAACATGAAGGACACAGGCCTGGGCACACACGTGGTCACAGGGATAGAGTACGGAGCTCATGCTTTCTTTGTGTTTGACAGTCACATTTTACAGGCCAGTGAGGTGCACGAGTTCAAATTACAAGTTCAAATAATCATCAACTTACTCTTCTTTTCCATTCACTTTGATTATGAGCGAGACCTGACAGAAGAACAGAAGTCTGTAGTGAAAAAGCTCAAAGTGAAGTTCTACTCAGACTTTGTTTTAGAGCATAGTCCTGCGTCTTTGACAGAGGCAGTGCAGACCTACAGACACATGTCCAAGCTTCTGGGAGAACATGGAGAGAACTCTGTCCCAGTGAGAGTGTGGCTGATGCCCCTGAAACACTGAGTCCTAAAGCTCCTGGTTTAGTCAGGCACATCAGTGTGGGTCTGATGCTAGAAGCTGAGGACACTCTGGAGGCTCTGCACAGCATTACAATGAGGTGTAATGACTGTCTGTCTGTCAGTGCAGTGGGGAAGTTCCCTCAGCTTCAGCAGCAGCTGCACAGCTTCTACAAACTCTGTCACTATTACAGGGTAGAGCTGCAGAGGCTCATGGCAGAGACTTGTCCTGCCATTCGAGAGGGGACAGTGCAAGAGAGTGTCCTCAGAGATGTGTTTGAGCAAACACACACGTCCCCGTTCAGTCAGGACAGACTAAAGCAGTGGCTGCAGGACAAGGAGAGGGAGCTGAATGTGGTGCAGTCTTGTTTAGACATCATGAAGGGAATCCCAGTGCTGTCCACTCAGGCTGACGTCCAGAAGTTTGTGTCGCATCAGGGACAAGACGTTTGCTCGGGCTTCGTGTTCACTTCATTGCAGAGTTCAGACTCCCAGCTGGAGGAGATGAGGAGCTCTCTGCAGGATCTGAGCCTGAGGAGGTCTTCTGAAGAGCCTCACACTGTCTCCTGTAAGCCCTGGTTCTACTGTGATGACACACTGACCAGAGTCAGAGCCATGGCTGAAGCTTTGACTGTCACATCAGGCCCTGTGTTTATCACAGCAGAGCACAGACAGCAGCCCACAGGGGGCGCTGTGGTCACCTACAGACAGGGACAGCTCCAGAGCACAGAGGGTTAGGGTTCTTTACTGCTCCATCAGAGAACAGCTCAGTCCTGCACAAACATCTTTTTAAATGTGTTGAAATGAGCTCACACGTTCCTGCTCCTGGACCTGCTTCACGTGTGTTCTAATCAATCTGTGGATCAAACACGTTTCTTCATCGCAAAATGAATGTTGTTTGTTTCATGTCTGTTGTTCTTGCATGTTTTGTGACTTCTCCAGCGCAGAATTTTTTTTTTAAAATTCTGTAATCTACAATATTGTTTTATCATTCGTGTGCAAATCAACCTAACTGTTCTCACTTGTGGGTTTGTCATGTTAAATAAAGTGTTCAGTTTGTCATTGGTCATCATGGCTCCTCTTACACATAAAGATTTTCATATTATTTAACAAGTATTTACATCATGAAATAATAATAAAAAAACATAATCATAATAAGAGAAATAAACATAATGATTTTTTTTAACAGACGATGACACGCAATAATTCTAAAAATGTTTTTTGAAATAAAAATGTTTTCAGTACAGTTTTCCTAGATTCCACGGACTGTGGCGCCCTCAGATGGTCAGGTAGAGTGTTGCACAGTTGTGGTGCTGCTGTTCCCCATGGAGCCAAGCTTTGTCTTTGGGCCTGGAGCAGATGTCTGTCGGTGGAGTGAAGGCATCTGTGGGTTTGTCGGTGCCAACAGTTCTTTGAGGTACACTGGTGCACTGCCTTAGACACACTGAGAGGTCATTTAAGGATAATACAAGCGACATGTTCATATTTAAACAAACAAACAATCAAAAAATTGTCTTTTCTGTTTCTAATTTGTTTCTTCTTTGGGACAAACGCCTGCGCTTGTGCTGATGAGCCTCACATGAAAAGAATAAAGCAATATATAGACTTTATTCACACAAATGTACTAAGCCATTTGTCTTGGTTGTAATATGACCCTCTGTACATTCATGCTCATGGAACCGATGGAGAAGGGACACATTCAGTTCATTGATTAATTAAGACGGTGATGCAGACATGGTTTACAATTACTTTGGCTACGTTCACACTGCAGGTTGAAACGACCCAAATCCATTTTTTTTTTGCTCCTACGTGACCCAAATCGGATTTTTTATGCTGTCTGAACGACACACATCCGATTGTTTTCGATGCGACCCAGGCCACTTTCATATGTGGTCCTAAATCGATACGTTGATCTTTTGACATGCGACTGCAGTCTGAACGCTCATGTCGCATTTATCCGACTTTTACGTCACAAAACTCAACAAGTCAAAGCAGAAACAGTGCAGAGGGAACAGAAAACTGTCAGTGAAGGATATTACCTGCCAACTCTTCTTCGTGTTCAAAACTGTAGGAGGAAACACATAAAGATCTACCCTATCAGCTAATAAAACGTACCAGGTTTAAAGCAAATAGATTACCAGGATTCAGTCAATTCAATCCAAGAAGATTTATTTCCTAATACAAGTCATCTAACCCTCAGATCTCTGGGTCTCACGAATGATCTAACAAGGAGCACACATGTTGCACACAAGCAAATGCATTCACATCTATTAGGATAAGTAAGAATAAAATGTAATAAGTAAGGCATGTAATAAAAGTAAATAAAATGTAATAAGTAAGACATGTAATAAAAGTTTCAAGCGCTAACCGCTCCGCCACCGTGTCGCCCTGTGCTATGGACCACTGTCAAAATGCTGTTTAATTTGCCATATTTGACCTTTCTATGAGGTAAAGTTAGATTGTGTGTTTGTCTTGTTATATTTAAGTATGTCAACATATTTAACTACAATAAAATGTATATTATTCTTAAAACTAGCCTAAATTCAGAGGGAAATGATAATTCAGTAATTTTATATCTAATTACCTTTTTGCCTTTATTTGATAGGCCCAACCCCGGCTCACACTGCATCCAGTCCAACTCCGGTGCAGTCACCAAACCGGTCTTGCTATGGCAGTGTTGCCAGATGTACGATAATTTCACCCCTGTACGATGTACGATCAATAATTGTAAGTCACTGTAAAACTCTATGTAATGTAGGATAATTTCGAAGTGCCAGGTATTTTCTTCGTCTTGACTAACTTGAGCTCGCCTAAAAGACTGAAAATCTGATTCAGGATCAGCAAACACTTAGCACAGTGTGCGTTTTAGTGATGTTCTGTGATGTTGGTCAACAGCACCAATAGTTCCTCATGGCTGCGCGTCTGCGTCTGCCCCAATGTGCTGAGATCAAACATAAATACACAACCAGGCCGCATGAGCAACCACGGAGACTCGAATTAGGGAAAGAGTGAGTGAATCAAGGCTTTATTTTACTTATAAAGAAGTGTGATTGAGTTCTAACATATTATTTTGGGCTGTGAAGAGGAGAAAGCTTACTGTGTACAATGCATTAAACAGCAATGATTAAATGTTTTCACCCTCCCAACTGAGCGGAACGTGTTTAAAATCAATGTCATCGTCTAAAGGGTCTTTATTTATTCTACAAATTGCCTGGCCGAAATAGAACACATTTGATGTGTACGATAACTTTGAGCAAAATACGATAATTTTGAGGCTCTGGTACGATAATTCAACATTTCCCATCTGGCAACACTGTGTAGCCATGTGAGCCACTCTCGGACTTTCCAAGTTAAGTAAAGGTTCCGCTGGCTGCACCAGAGTTGGACTGGACGCAGTGTGAGCCCGGGGTAAGTGATGTTTGTGAAGCAGTTGTTGAATATGAGTGATGTTCTTTATTCTGAAGATGACTAAGATTCAAAAGGTTAAATTTAATACGTTTATTCATCCCAAAAATGATTCCCTAACAAAAAGTCTAATGCAGGTCTGGGTCAAACGTTACCCTGGTAGCTCACAGACTATGCGAGACTCACGTCAGGCGTAGGTACAATCTGACCGCTCGCTTTTCCCTCGGCCCAGATAAACATTCGATACGACTATGCAAATGATAATAATGATGTTGATGAAGAGGAGGATTCATGATCTTCGTCCCCAGTTTGTGAATAGTCACGTCCGCTGCGTTCAAAGCCACTATCATCCCCTCCACAGAGCAACTCCTGGTTCTAAGAGATCTCTCCGTTCTCCTCTCCAGACGACCTGTACGCAGGGCACATCCTTCCAGCATTCCCCATTAGGAAATAATGCAGCTACAGTCACTTTGAATATAATAAATGAGTTCAATGTCAATGTGAGTATTTATAACAAATACATTACATCAGTAATTAATATAGCAAATATATCTGACTCCATTGTTTATATCAGGGGTGTCGAACTCATTTTGGCAAAGGGCCACACTGGCATCGGGGTTGTCCTCGAAGGGCCGGTTGTAAGTAAAATTAACCTTTTTTTTTTTTTTTCAGGTTTTTATGTCCAAAAGCCGCCATCAATAAAAAAAAAACATTAGATATGGCAAAGACTAATCAATACTTTCATTGAAGCGGATTGAGCTGCTGACCGTGAATTGAGTTTAGGATCGTAATAAAATCAAAGAGAATCAAAATATCACTTTCATGCCACCTCGATCAGTTCTACATAGCGGTTTAACATATAAATGAAACAAAACAGACAAAAATAAATACATTAAAAAAAAAAATGGAATTTTGTCTGCTTTTACAAATTAGTGATTTGGCGAACTTATCTTTACCTCTTATTATTTACCACATATCAGTAACATACCAGTACCAGTACCAGTGGAGCACTCTAAAGAGGATAAAACAACAAACAAATAAACAGTGAATAGAATTGTCTTGACATCGCTAGGAACAAAGTTGTGTCGATTTAAGAGTTTTGGTATATTGAATTATGGAGCCCCATATGGTATTGAATTTAGATGGCTGTCCTTTCAAATCGTATTTGATTTTTTCTAGATCAAGAAATGACAAAAGATCATAAAGCCATTGTGAGGCTTTTGGAGCAGTTACTGACTTCCATTCGAACAGAATTCACCTTCTAGCAATCAATGTTGCGAAAGAGACAATATTCTTATTGTTTGCATTATAATGAGTAGGTAGCTTACCGAAAATAGCCAGTTTTAAAGGAGGGTGTCAAGGCGATTCCCAAACCATCGGATAAGTATTTACAAATACTCAGGCAGTAATTTTCTAAATGAGGACATGACCAAAACATGTGTGTCATGTGAGCGGTGGACACAATTAAAAAATAAATAAATAAATAAAATAAAATTAACCTTACAACATACTAACATACCACAAATAATAGTTGCTTTGATTATTGTATATTTATTGAAGTGACAATTAATGAATATACATCTGCATTAGTCTGAAAAATGAAAGTTTCAGACAAATCTACAGACTACTCCTTAAAATTAAAGTAAACCTCATAAGCCCATGAGGGCCGCATGAAATGAGGTGCCCCATACCTCGGCACCAGATCCGTCGCAGAGATATTTTGCTGTCTGGGTTGTGTCAACAGGGTTTATAATTGCAAAAATCACGTTTGTTTTGCTGTGAACATAAAGTTAATTTGTGTGTTTGACAGGATCGAGGAATTATGAACCTTGACAGTTCAGCACACCCAAAGAAAGAAACGCCTTGACTAAACTTTGAGAACACATCATTAGTGGAGTCACATGGTAAGTCCCAGTCACACATGTTCTGTGTTTTTTTTTTTTATGTTTCTGCAGTTTTGATTTAGAATAGCTTTTAACTACCTAATCCTGGTGTTAATTCTAACTAACACCAGGCTCAAAGTGCATCCAGTCTGTACTTCAGTGTGGAATATGGAGGCTTCTTGTTTCTTGAAAAGAAATGAGAGGCTCCCACATGGCAATCCGTCCGATTTGGTGAGCTCTGTGGACACCCGAGTGCTTTTTGTTGAATTGAAAACAAGTCACAACAAACAGTGTGAATCAGCTGCGTCGAGATGTGGGAGATGGAACACCCACAGGTCTGTGACCTAAAAAATAATGTATTTTTTTATGTATTAATGTTTTATAATCTGTAAAATGCTTGCAATGGTATTTTTAACGATGGACCCCACCATGGTAGCGACTAATGGGATCCATTAAACAAATAAACAAATAAACCTCGTGAATTCAACACCCACACTTTATTTTTCACTTATAATATAAAACAGAAGTTAATGAAATATCTACAATCTAATCCACAGCGCTGCAGTTGTAGAAGCGCGAACTAATACTCTCTCTCTCTCTCTCTCTCAACACGCGTTTGCACTGCGGTCGTCCATCCCGGGCTTTCTCTCTCTTTCACTTGCGTGCTCTCTCGCTCTCTCTCCTCTGTCTTCTGATGGTTCCACCACTGTCAGCTCAGCTCCCAGCAAACAGTGCCCCTTTCATAGGGCACGGACTACCTATAAGCGCTATCTGTCTGCTCACAGTCCGCTCTGGAGAGCGATGTGCCTTCACGCACGGACTGTCCGTCTCAAAGCGCACAGACTTGAACCAGGAGCAGATCATACAGCTCCAGTGCGATTTGTGGGAGACAGAGACAAGAAAGGTCAGCAAGCAGGTGACCACAGGTAGTGTATAACAGGGATACACGTGGACTTGTGTGAAGTAGAAATGACACTAATGCTGTTTTATGTTGAGTCTGAAGCTGTGGAGCATGCAGCACATAGAATACCAAAAGAGATTCCCCCAGTCCCTTTGATCATGAAACTACAAGCCCAGGAGAGAAGCACTACAGGGAGATCAGCTGCATGTACTCAACGCAGAAGCAACTAGCATGTCAGTGCTTCTCAACTCTTCACTACACTGTGACCAAACCACCTGCAAAAAGAGTTTGGGAGAGTGGAGACATTATTGGAAAGTGGTGTATACTCAAGTACGAGAATGACTTGTATCCAGGCATTATAATAAACACAGATGAGACACGTGCTCTTGTGAAATGCATGCATAAAGCTGGGGTCAACCGTTTCTACTGGCCTCCAAAAGATGACATCTTGTGGTGTCTTTAATGTTCTAGTTGATTGATCCACCACAGCCTGTGACATCTCTTCACATGGAGATCCCAATTTTTTTTTACAAAGTACCAACAGGGCTACTACAATGAACTTTTTTTCCTTGCATATCATTCTATCCTATTTTCCCTAAAACGCCTGACAAAAATAGTCTGAAATTCAAGCTGAAACTGTTTCAGATCCCATTGGAGCACAGGCAAATATCTTTGTGAAACTTAAACTCTTTATTTTTAGCTTCTGATGACAAAGAAACTCTAGTCCAAGTTCCGCACAAATATGTCAAGAGAATCCATTTGGTTGACCAGGTTATGAAGAAAAACAAAAGAAAAAATGTATATAAAATATACCTTACAAAGAGGAAAATGATTTTATAAAATCCAAAGTGAACCAGAGACAAAGGATATGAATGTCTCAAACTAAACATGTTTTCTTTTCTTTTATAGGTGAGAACAAACATTGTGGATACCTTTTGAGAAGGCATGTCAGAAATTCGAGTTTTAAAACTCAGAATTTCGAGTGGCGTCATTCCTGCTTATGCTGGTTATTCATGCAAACACTGGTCTAACCTTTGTGGCCTGTTACAGTCTCGTGATCAGCTGTTCGGGCCTATAGTTTGTTGCAGTTGTGGCTAATTGGAGCGGAGGGTGCGGGACGCTGACCGGCGGTAAACGCTCGCTCGTTTTACCCTCTCTCTCCTTCCTTCTCCTCTTGTCTATGATTTTCAAGTTTTGTACTCCAAAGATTAGAAGTGAGAAGAAGTTAGGATTAGGGTTGGGGTTAGAAAAGGGTCATTTTGGTAAATGTATGACTCTGCACTGACACTGTATACTTCAGTGTCATCAAAACAGACAAACTGGTGAAAAGCAAAAATGTTTAGTGAAATCCTAAATCTAATCATGTTTGAGCTGTCTTCCACACTTTAACCACGGCTCAGATCAGTGTCATTACCGGGTCTACAAGCTGTGTTTTTTAATTATGTCTGACATATAGGGCTTTCCATTAGTACTGCTTGGCCCTACTCTACTCGACTCGACTCTACGCGCCTCTACCCGGCTTAGCCCCGCTCAGAGGGAGAGCATTTCCATTACAAGAGAGCCGAGTGGGGCTGTTGTGAAGCTGGCGGTACGTGGCCAACACCGTCACTCCCAAATGGGGACATGATGCAAGCTCATAGAAAACAACGAGCGTTTAATGCGCATCGGCTTTAATTAAAGATAATCAGACCGTTAGTTCTTCAGCGTTTCATAAGCGTAATATAAAACAAATATCTACCGCCGCATTGGCCAGTAGAGTGAAGCTTTTCATGTAACACGTTCACTGACTCACCCTTCTTCACGTCTGCCCGACACGTCTGTCTAAAGTCCCGCTCTGGTCCAGATGTACAATCACAAAGTCAGCTGTCCATCTTCCTCCTCCGTCTCTCTGTCCTGACGAAGCTGCATTATAATCCCGCAGCAGCACAGGTGCCTACGTACAAGCCCGTGTGGTCTACGCACATACTCATCGAACTAAGTTATGTCTTATGTATTTAGCGGATAGGGACAAGGGACTCGTTTTTTATGTCATTGTGCTGTTTTTTTTGCTACAGCGAGTACGAAATGTAGAAGCATTTCGGTGCTATCGGCAGCTATAGCTTAGCGGCGACTCACGTTAGCGTACAGTAACAACAACAAATCAGCGGCACTTGTGTGACGCAATAGGCGACGTGCGTCTGACGTCAGGTTTAGTATCTGCTCGGCTCGACTTGGCCCTGGGGTAAAGCAGGTACTAAAAAAGTACCTGGTCGGCGCGATCAGCCCCAAATGGAAAAGCTCCGCACCAGGGCTAAGTCGTGCCGAGTAGAGTAGAGTAGGCCAAGCAGGTACTAATGGAAAAGCCCTATTTGTTGTTCCTGCTAATGAAAGAGAATACAATCAAACAATCAATCATGTTTATTTAATATACCCAGGCTGTGGAGGAGAAACGTCAGATCCACGTGGCACAAAAACGCCTGAAAATGTAAGTGTCTGTGCGTAGTGTGTGTGTGTGTGTGTGTTCTTGTTTTTGCTACCACGTGGGGACTTGAACATGAGTACACACAGACTTGTGGGGACTCGTGTGGGCAAATGGCCACTAGAGGAATCCAGACAGTCCAGAAACATGCCTGGTGGGGTTTTTAGACTTGTCCTCTGGAGGCACATTCACTTGACTTTACCAGTGTGAGTGTATGGCCCTGCGCCCCTGCTGGTCACACGGAGGTACTGCAGTCCTCACCTGGCAGCTGTTCTGGTGGAGTGTGTGACTCACGAGCATTCTGTGACCCTGGTGGTCACACAGAGTACTGCAGTCCCCACCAGGTATGTACACTACTGACCCTACTGGCCTAAAGCAGTACTGCAGGTTGAGATACACTTTAAACAGCTTTAATGGGTAAATTAATGATTAAATCAGTGATGTTTTAACTCCAGTCTGTTAAATGATGAGCTCCAATTAAAATTATGATCTAAAGTTAAACAAATTAAACCCAGAAATGCATATATTAAATGCATCGACTCATGTCCTGACATGTTCTTTTCACCAGAATCACTTCTGTTAAACTAAATGATCCAAACAAATATCAAGTCAGCAGCTCAGTTAAAGTCACTTACTGCAAGTGAGTAATCCGAAAACCACTGAGACCAACCGGAGTAACACTGCAGACTAGAAATATTGAGCTTATTAAGAACATTTTCAAAAGAAGTAAATTATTTTCTTTTTAATAACCAAAGATGTACATGTGACGCCCACTAAGTGTGGTCACATAGTTTTTATTTAATGTAATTTTATGTAAATGTAGTAGAAGAAATGTTTTGGTTTAGAAATGGTAAACTGCAATGCTAACTTTCACCAGTAGACAGCAGTAAGTACTGAGAGACGGTTAGAGGGCGCTCTGGCCTCTGCTTCCTGTTATTCAGCAGCGGCAGAAAGCCAGACAACACGCAGATTAATGCCTCCGTCTCTTCTTTATTTTATTTCAGGTTGGTACAGTCACCAAGCATATGTATTTGACCCATATGAGGTCCACCATATGTAATCTTTGCTACACTGTTTGCTAGTCATAGCTAGACGTCAATATTTTCGTGTAGTGTCATGTTTTTTTCTATGTAGCATTGTAAGCTAATTCCCGCGCTAGCATTTAGCCGAGACCTTGCTATTTTTCGTTGGGCTCTCTTGTGCATGTATGTTTTTATTACTCCCCAGTCACATTTTGAAAGTTAATATGTTAGCATGTTAGTATGATATGTGATATATGTTGAGGAAATATGTAAAGGTTATTTTGTAACGAAGAAAAATGTAGAAAATGTGTGAAGTTATGACCAAAGCTGAAAACTGCTAGATGTACGTTGTACAACATTTATTTTTGAAATTAGTAATAAGCTAACAAAGCATATAAATATGTATATGGACTTAAGTTGATTGTGTCAAATGCAATATTTTTGAAGATTACTGTAAAATGAGAATGTGTTTATTTGAATTACTGCAAGTAAAGTTATTCAGCAGCGGCAGAAAGCCAGACAACACCAGATTAATGCCTCCGTCTCTTCTTTATTTTATTTCAGAGCCAAGCCTCCCCAAAATAAAATATTTAAACTAGTAGCGGTGGTCGTCCCGGCCCGATACCTGCTACATACACACACTTGAGCTCTAAAACGCTGAACTGTTCAAAGAAATAAACGCTCACTGTATTATTGTTGAATAATTGTATAAATAAATAAACATTTTAATAGCTCAGCTATGTAAAGTTAGGATTATTATGATGTGAATGAAGTATTGCTGAACTGATTATGAATGTGTCGTTTATTGATTTGTTTAATGTAGATAATCTGTACTATGACCTTGTGCCCAAGAACTGCAGATGAGCTGTCAAGCTACAGTCTAATAACAAGCATCTCTGCTTTTAAGGCTAATGTAATTGTAACTATCCTAATAAACGAATAAATGAAATAGTGACTATCACTGACTTGAGATTAAAGGAGACCTATTGTGTTTTTCCATGGATTTAGGAATAAACTAAACTAAAGCATCAGCAGATTAGTAATTTACATTGTATTCATTATAAAATGAAAAACAGTTTAGAAATAGAAACCCATTGACCATTGATTTCCTGTTCAAAACTGTCCCACCTCTTAAGAGTAAAATTTAACTGAGCAAATTTACATGTTAACTCTTTGACTGCCAGCCCTATTCTGACTGACCCTCCTTCCCTGTCAGGACTTTTTGCTAGTTTTAAGCAATATTCACAGCTCCACAAAAAACCTTGTGCAACTGGAATTATGACATGTTGTACATCAAATGAGACCTACAAGTGTCTACTTTCATTTAAAAAAATAAATGTTATTCTACATTAATCCGTTCTCTTTTTAAAAAGCATTTGAAATTCGTTGTTTTCATTAGATTTCAGCGTTTGATGAGAAACGTTTGAGATAACGTCCTTTTTCTAAATCAAACTTCATGTCAGTGTTATTTTTTCTGTTCTACTTTTGTTGAAAGAATATGAGCCACTACAATGAAATAATGTCTTTAGAATAAAAATACAAGCTTCACATGATTAAAACAATGAGGACGAGTGTCTTTTTCATCTTTAAACCAACAAAGCTGTGTTACAGACAAGGAGGCATCACAGTACTTTTTCTACTTTCTGATGCAGATTCTATAGATTCAGCCTTTCACAGGGCAAAGATTATATTTAACCCTCCAAACATGAAGAAATACAGTAGTTTTACTCACTCTGACACTTTTGGATCGCTCACAGAAGAGAGTTTGTTTTTCTCTTTAGCTCGCTGCATGTGTCGTTCTCCTCAGAGTCCTAGTCCTGTAGGATCGTCTTTTCTTCATTTTAAAGATCAATTCTGCTCTAAGCTACTGCATGTTTTAGTCCATGATGTGTTGCCTGTAATCTGTTTAAAAAGAAAGCCATCCTTTATGATCACGTAAACACACCGACTGCGCTGCGTAATGTAAACAGAAAGACGTGCATTTTCTGGTTCTGGGACTTCCTCTGCCTCTTGTGCTCATGCGATACTGCCTCCGGTGGTGAATATATGAAACTGCATCATGCTATTTTAATGCTGGTGAATTGAAAACGTGCATCAGAGAGCGCTCTATCGCCGCATATAAAAAAAGCTTATGACAAAAATTATCGTCATTGGCAGGGAAAGAGTTAATAAACATGGTCATGACGTAACGAAACATGACTATATCAGACAAAAAATGCGTGAGACCGGCCGTCTACTATTACAAGGAAAGAAAAATGGAAAGTTACAAGAAATGTTGGATTTCTTCATTCCAGCTAATTTTCCTCATGTGGTTGAGGCGGTTAAGATCGTGGCAACAAACACCAACCTCAACAAAATAGCTAATATTTTTGAATGTGAGGGAAGGATCGCAGGTGATGACGATGTCGTTCACAATGTGCAAGTATTTAAACAAATCTCCAGCACTAAATGGAGTCAATGTATCTCCTCTCAGGCCCTCAGAATCTGAGTGAGGCAAAATGGACTGTTCCACAGCTGCTTCCCTTTACTGAAGATGTGAAGAAAATGCACCAGTATCTTGATCTCCAAAGACAGGAATACCAAACAAAACTCAAAGACAAACCTAATAAGAAGCACTGGGCAGAATTAGCAAAAATTACACTCTGTGAAATTATCCTCTTCAACTGCAGAAGACAGGTGAAGTGTCTAAGATGACACGTAATGCTTTACTTTGAAAGATACCTCATCAGCTCATCCAGATGTGGAGCTTGCCTTATCGGACCTTGAACGAAAGCTTTGTAAGCATTTTCAGCGAATCAAATAAAAGGCAAATGATGACGGAAAGTCCCTATTCTCCTGACACTGGAGATGCAGGAATCGATGTACTTACTAGTCAGCACCCGCCGTGGCTGTGACGTGTCTGATGAAAATAAATTTTCTTTGGAAGACCAGAAGCTCTCAGCTACTTCAGAGGTTCAGACGTTATCTGTAATATTGCTCACAGCTGTGGAGCAACCAACCCAGACGCTTGTCTTCTACTAAGTTAGGAAGCACATGGCGACTATGTTCAAGGTTCTGAATTTGAAGGAAAACAAATAGATGACCTTGCTGACTTCCTGGGCCACGAGATAAGAGTACATCGCCAATATTATCGGCTACCTGAAGGGACGTTACAGTTGGCAAAGGTCAGCAAGGTGTTAATGGTTTTGGAACAAGGAAAGATGTCTAAGTTCAAGGGCAAGAATCTCGACCAGATCGAAATAGATCCCCAAGGTAAGACAAACATACCTTACTAAAAATCACTTACACAAAGTTGATTTGAGTCTTACACACAGTCTGCACGATCTTCCCGTCAGTCTTACTCAGTCTTAGCGGTGGTCTTAGTTATTCCTCTGTTGGCCTCTAGTGCGCTCTCTCCTAGAGCTCCGCTGTGAGTGCAGCAGGTGTGGTGCCCGCCAGATGTGTGGGGTACAATTTAATTCAGTGAACCATTGGCCTATGTGACACGTCTGTGACACATGAGCATTGCAATAAGATCACAGGCAAAAGTAACTGTAGCAGCAGCTTCAGTTTGGAAAAAAATGTCAAATAATAGAAATGTATTTGGTAAAAGTCTAATCAAATGACAAACTTTAACAACTTTGTCTAAAATGTGTCTTTTCTTTTACATAAAGCCTATTGAATTAATATAAAAAAGAATCAGATGTAAGAGTGAACAAGAGACAGTGTTAGTGTGAATGCAGCTCTGCCCACAACACAGATACATGAGATAAAGCCAGGAGAGCGCGGTGCTGTGTGAGCTTCGGTCTCTTTTGGGTCAACGCGGGCCACACGCACCAGGCCGCTGGACTTTTCTGACCAGAGGCTGTCGATTTTACAGCAGTGACCACTGTGAGTGACCACGAGGAAGAGCACGGAACCGTTTCTCACAGTCTGGACCAGAGCCCCGCGCTGTGCTTTACCTGGACCACCGCGCTGGACCACTGCGCTGTGCTTTACCTGGACCACCGCGCGCATCCAGAGAAACGACCCAAGGTGGACACAACCCCGCGCTCGTTTGCTCAGGGGCTGCAGACGGTCCACACTAAGGACTAGGCTGTACTCAATGTATCGAACGGATAATCGTGACAAGCTCATGGCAATACGCGATCGTACAAAGAGTGTATCGGAACGTATCGCATATTTAAATTCATATAATTTACACTTTGAACTGGACGCAATTAAAGCTGAATCATTGAGCTGAATAAAGGTATTGTAAGAAACGTGTCTAACATAAAGAGTAGTTAGAAAATACAATTCCTCTGCATTTGACCTTGATAGGTGACATTAAGGAAATATCTGCAATACGGATCGATCGTATCGTATCGGATCGTATCGGAACTCTTGCAAAGCCTACAAGGACCCTCCTGCGCATCACATCGGGACCGGGAGCCTGGTTACGGGCAGTTGTCTCATTCAAAAGGATTATAACAAGGACACGCCGCTGCTTTTTTCATAAACTTTTCACGCACGGATCAAGATTCTCAGGCAAGTCTTTTCACGAGCATCGGATCATTTTTATTATAAGTTTAGGTTGACATAACAGAATATTGTTAAGGGAAAACATATTGAACAAACTTATTGAAGCCAAGTCTGACTAAAAAGTGAATCAATTTTATTTTACAAATATATTGCCTAATTCAATAACTGCATTAAACGTGGCTTTTTTTTCTAACTACATAAGTATAAATATGATTATTATTAATATTTCTTATTTCCAGTGAACTTCTTGCACTGCTCCACGGTTATGTTTGCAGGTTCACTGATTGAACTGGCATCAGACAAAGCAGAGCAGCCGTACGTGCCACGAGCTGGAGCTGCTCTCTGGAGCTCATAGCGGCCAACACAGAGAACTCTTTGCGCCTTCCGCTAAGGTAATAGACCGGGGTGGGAAAATCGAGCCCAGTATGTTTATTGTGTTCCACAGAGGAAGTAGCTATGGAGAGTGATGGATCTGATAGTGAAGATGAGAATAACAAGACCACTTCACATCATCTTCTCAATCCTCAGGTAAAGATGTGATGTTTTAAGAAAGAATTGTGACCTGCTTTGTTATGGCTCAGTGTTCTGTATAAACAGATCAGAAACAAAATGGCAGTTTCATTTTCCCTGTCTACAGGCAAATCCAAAGTAAAAGTCCACTACAGACGTGGGACAAAGCATACAGCCAAAGGTGAGAAGATTCTAAGTGTTCTTCTGGGTTTATTATCAAAATGTTCAGACGAATAACAAAATGAGTTGCTGTTTTTTTTTTTAAATTGTCATTAACAAAAAAATATTTTTTTTTTCTGTTAGTTGTCATTATTATATTATATTCTAATCATTTGCAGAGACAGTGGACACTACAGAAAAAAGCACTTTAGACCATACAAACAGACTCTTTATGGAATCAAAAATACTTAAGTTTCCAAATTTGGTGAAATACAAAACAGCTATACCAGCTATATCATATCATGTTTAAGGCGAGGAAAAATGTATTACCAGAAATTAGAATTTTGTGACAGACGAGGAGGCTACAATCTAAGAGGGGAGTTCAACTTTAAAAAGCAGCTGCTTCGAACAACAAAAAAGAAACTAGGTCTTTCAAACTCTGGGGTGGATTTGTGGAATGGATTAAAAGAGGATTTTAAAAAAAGCAGAAACTTGGGGCAATGTAAAAGGATTATATCGACAGGGTCACACACAAAGTATTTGTATGGAACAGAAAGACAATGTTCATGCAACCTATTGTAATGTAACTTGTTGTGCAAATAGATGTATATTGCTGAAGAATTTTAGTGAAAAAGGGGGTAGGATTTACATAAGTCTACCTCGAAAATGTATTCAAAATAAAGATTTCAATCAATCAAAAAAATAAATAAATACAAAATTCATGAACAGAAGCGTACCAATTTTAGATATACAGTATATTGTCGTATGCCATAGTGTGGATTTAAGAACACTTATATGTTAGATTTAAACGTTTTAAACCTGCTGTTTTTAGGATGTTTCCAAAACAACTGATTGAGGTGATCACCTTGTTCTGAAAATGTGCAAAACACTGATAAATATCATTTCATCAAATATAAGGGCATGCAAGAAAGAAGGAACTAGGGACTTGCTTCGATGCACATTAGCATCGAAGCAAGTTCCTAGTTTGTGAAATTTGCAACTCACTGACAACGGTAATAAAATCCATTCTGATTCTGATTCATTTAAACCTGGAAACATTTAAAACAGGCTGGACAGTGGCTTTTGAGACTATTGCAGAACAGGTCAGTCCAGGCTTGAGACTGAACTGACCTGCTCTAATGCTGAAGCTGATCTGGGGTCTCATTTATAAAGCCTACTTACGCACAAAATGAGCCTCGAAAAGTACGGAGCAGCTTTTTACGTAAAACTTGGGATTTATAAAAAACATCTTGAACGTGAAACATTACGTATCTCTCCGCACATTTTAAACGTTGCGTATGTGAGACAGACTTCACTTAAACACGGCTCAGAGGCAGAGACGTAGAGGAGAGGACGAGAGGACGGCATGTTTGGTAAGCATTTGAAATAGGCAAATATGACTTTATTTAAAAAAAAGAAGAAAAAAAAAAAAACAAACATTTTCTCAAAGCGCTCATAAAGCTTATGGGTGCGCTCTTGTGCACGCTCTTACGTGCACGTGCGATTCACGCTGAAGCAGCAGTATCTAGTCCACGAATGTCAAACTCAAGGCCCGGGGGCCGAATGCGGCCCTCCACCCCATTTTATGCGGCCCTCAAGGTCTTATAGGGTTTACTTTAATCATATATTAGTGCCAGGAGTAATCTAGGTGTCTTAACCTAATGAAATGATTTGCCTGAAACTTATAGAGTAAGTCATTTTTCAGACTAATGCAGATGTATATTGAGTAACTGTTACTTCATTATTTGTAGTACGTCAAAGATTTGTAAGGTTAATGTTAGTTATAACCGGCCCTTCGAGGACAACCCCGATGCCAAAGTGGCCCTTTGTCAAAATGAGTTTGACACCCCTGATCTAGTCTCTAGTAAACGTTCTCTAGATACAGCCTGACGGGAGCACACGCGTCACACGCACGAGCCCGCGTTCCACCGTCTTTACCTCAAGTCGCCGCTTCTTCCCAAACCCCGGACCACAGCGCGGACACGCCGTGTGCATGTGGCTGCAGGCTTTACAAAAGCGATATGACTTTTCCCCCTTTCATGTTTGTTTAACGATCTTTACAGCTGCTCCAAAGCAGTGGTTCTGATAAAGTAGACTACCAACGTGTTTAAAATGACAGTGTGTTTTCTATGACGGTGTGTAAAAGTGTCTCAGAGAAGCAAAGATTACTCTTGAATCATCTTCCTCTGAGCCTGTGCGACGTGTGCTGCTGCAGCGTGTCTCCTCTGCTCCTCACTCTGTCAGTCAAAACTCACTCATCAGCTCATCAGAGCCGGCTCGTTATATAGGCGGTATAGGCAAATGCTAAGGGCGCAGAGTGAGGAGGGGCGCCGGCCGATGCTCCGGAGATGCGGAGCTCAAAGGCTGACTTACGTCTGATCATTCACAGCACTAACGCTGTAAAATCAAAGACCCTGGCTACAGTTTGGAGAGAACACTATCATGCTAAACCCCTCTCTCTCTCTCTCTCTCTCTCTCTCTCTCTCTCCTCTCCTCTCTCTCTCCTCTCTCTCTCTCTCTCTGTGATATTCTGTGAAACGAGAGCTTCATTTTGATCTAAAGTTTGTTCAAATCTGTCTTATATCTACGGAGAAAAGGTCCAAAGTGTACAATGAAATAAAATGTGTGTAAAGAACAACGGCGAAAATCGCGAAAAATGGCGCACGCGGAAATGTTGAACGTGGCCTTTACAGATTTATGACACATTCAAATTGTATGAATGTGACAAAAAACACACACTAACCTGACAAAAGTCTATACAACAGCAGCAGGGGTGTTTTCTCTGCTCCAACCACACAGGACGGTCCTGAGTCAGTCTCCTAAAAGCTCAGTTTTACAGGGGTGGAGCTCAGGGGGCATCTGGGGCTGGAGCCCCTAAATCTGGCCTCTATGGGGATCCCCCCTTTTGATTTTTTTAATTTAACTAAATCATGTCTTTTTAATTATAGTAAAATTACATCACATATTAAAAATATCACATCTAAAATTCACCAAATGCAGGAAATTGCACAGAATTTTAAAAAATTCTCCTGGGGGAGAATTCCCCCAGACCCCCTGAATTACATCAAAACTTGTTATATTGAAATGTATTTGTATTTAAGGGCTTATGGCATTAAGGGTCTGTTTGCAAATATAATTTAAATAACAATTTCTTTTGGAAAGGGGAAGTAGAGGGCTAACCCACTACAATTTATATCTATCAGGGGCGCTGTTTGAAATCTCGCTAAGGGCGCCAAAAGGGCCAGAGCCAGCACTGCAGCTCATGTTTATTTAAATCGCTCATTTGCGTATCCGTTTATGGTGAGACGGAGGTGTGAAGGGGGCGTGGCCAGAGGCGGGATCCTGGCCGCAGATTTCTGCTGCTCAGTAGGAAAAGAACTACGGAAGGTTTTATAAATCTGGCAAATTTTTCACTCAGGACAAATTTCTGTTTTTTTCGTAGTAGCTTTTCCAAGTAGTTATTTAAGCACTCTTTTAGAAATGAGACCCCTGAAGCTTAGGGAAGATTATTCATTTATTGTCTCATTTTGTTTAGGGAAACCCGAAGTTAAAAGGAGAAAGTGGTCGGAGGAAGAAGTCCAGGCTGTTGAGAAAACTCTCATGGACTGCATCAGGGGTTTAAAGGTTCCCGGCAAAGTCCAGTGTCAAAACTGCATTAACGCTTCACCAACAGCTCTTATAGGGAGAACGTGGGCGGAGTGAAGTTTTATGTGAAAAATTGCATTGATGCTTTAAAGAGAGAAACTGCTAAACTAAAGTAGGTTTTAGCGTTAATGTTGTTTACAATTGGACAAATCTCCATTCTGTTCTCTGAAATCTAATTGTTCTACAGTCATTATGTTGAAGTCTGTAAAGTTGGAAAAACACGGTATAGCTTGTTTATAGCTGAAACATGCTGAATGGTTCATTATCAGCATTACAGTTTGTGCTGTTTTCAGTCTCTGTAATGTTTGACTTTTGTTCCATTATATTTTTTAGTTGATGAGTGTTGTTAGTCAGTGATTACAGCAAAAGAATAAACTAAGCACATAAATATATAAAACAGAAATGTGTCATGAACCTTTACCTCTGAAAATCCAGTTAAATCTAGTTGTTAACCTCCACCGCTTCATTTGTGCAGAAAAAAAAAAAAAATTAACGTTTTCAGCAAAAGTGTGTACTAGTGACACCTACTGGTGGTTCGTGATATGACATCATGGGGACGTCCCCACGAGGCATAAAGACCTGACAAAAAATAAAATCTGAAATTTTGCTGATTCTGACCTGGAATCAGATTTTTATCAGTTAAAACAAGTGTGTTATTCAGGTTTAAAGTCAGGTCCCCACTTTGTAGGTTTTAGACAACCCTGAAATCAGGTCCTCACCAGGTAATAAAAACCCGTATGTGTGTGTGTTACAGGCATCAGAAGTGCGCTCATCACAACTTCAAGTTCTGGACTATCAGTAGCTTCGGACCCTCGTCTTGGACCACACCTCAGTGCCTAACTCTCTCCCACTGAAATGTATTGTATTTAGACCATACATTTAAAACTTATATTTGTCCTCTAGTTTTGACCAGTTTTATCAAATTTAAAAAATCACAATGTTCTTTATGTATTTTATGTAAATGTTCCCTGTGAGTGAATGGTTGTTTGTCTAACTCTGCGCTGCGTTCCAGGCAACTGGCGGATATTTCCCACTTGAAAAATTCCAGTTCCCAGTTGAGAGCGTTCCAGCCTCTGAACTCGTATGTAAACAAAACAAAATGGCTGCTTACCGGACCTAAGTTATCTTCTCTAGCTAAAAAATAAATTTGACCATAATCGTCTGTCGTTGTTTCGAATGCTCTTCAAACAGAAACGAAAGACGGCGCATACGGTAACTCCCTTATATATAATGTATACTACATTTTGGCTAAATTAGCCTTTACGCGCATTCATGAACGAGTTAACTGTTAACGTTAAGACAATGTAACTGCGTCGCTACACATAAGTTAACCCTAACCTACCGTCATTCAATCTGCTGCAGATGTTGAATGGATCTAGTATTTTCTTTTATCGTAATATCACAACTTTTTCCCGCATGAATTATGAATGCTATATGCATGTACGCCAGTCTCTCTGGGTTAAATCACAATATAATTTATTATGTATTTAATTTAATTTAAAGCCATCATCTCACACATTATTACTGCCCCAAAAAACATCCTGAAGACTGGCACCGATTGGGCTATATGCTTCAAATGGATGAGAGGACTTTTTACAACATCTTCGTATTACACACAGCCAATTTGAATTTCTGGTTAAAGAACTGAAGGAGAACGGTTTGAATCAGTCTGGTGATCCTGCAGAGGTTCCCATTCAACAGAAACTCTGCATCTTTTTGTGGTACATGGCAAATCAAAATAGCTTCAGAGAGCTGTCCATAAATGAATGTATCACAGTCCACTGCTCATAGATGTGTTGGGAAGTGCTGAAATTATATCCTCTCGTTCATAACACGTACACAATGTGTGAGAAGGAACTTCCTCTACTGCCTTCAACAAAAAATGTGGCATTCAAGATGTGATTGGTGCCATTGATGGATGCCACATTAAAATACAAACACACCAGAGCGGTGATTATTTGAATAGAAAGACTACTACTCTGTTGTCCTGCAGGGTGTTGTAGATGAAATGGGAAGATTTTGTGACATTTTTGTGAGTGCACCTGGAATCCAGATTCTTTGAAAATGATCAAGAGAAGATGGGGAGATACAAGCTGCTTGGGGACAGTGTGTATATTGGCCAGGCTTTTCCCTTCAGCAGAACCTCACTCAGAGATAATGGTACCCTCACAGCACAAGATCAGCAGTACAACACCAAAGTAAGCAGAGGAGCAAGCATTCGGAAGGCTGATTAAGGCCCTGTCCCAATATCCACCTTCCACCTTGTGGTCCTCAGAAGCGCGTTCCCGCTGTGGGGTGGAGTGTAGGGCGTCCCAATTGTCACAAATGGCCTTTAGCTCCGCCCTCTTCACACCCTTTATCTGCACTTAAGCGAAGCCCGCATGGAAGCGGACTTGGCTGAAGTGTATTACCCAGAGTTCTTTGCTGCGTGTACAAAAATGACGATGTCAGTTAGTTTGATTTTATTTAGGTTGTGTATTAATTGTACAGTTGTAATTTTATTTTGTAACTTTCAAATTGTACACAGTATGATTCATTATTATTGAAAAAACTAAAATAAAAAAAGTTAGTTTGACCATCAGAGCACAAGCTCTCTCTCTCTTAAAGTGACAGTAACGTAATAATACAACAAACATTAAATAAAGTAAATACATCAAATTCATTTTAGTTATTAATACAGCTCAAAATATGTCTGTATGAATGTAGTATGTGTAAAACAAAAATATAATATTAACAAAATAACACTTTTAATAGAAACACAGGCATAAATCCACTGACATCCACAGCAGTGCTCTTATTTGTTTTAGACAAAATCAGTAAATGATCCAAACTAAAGTGGCTGTGGCAGCAGTTTAATAACACAGCTGTTTGACTTGATCACATCAAGTGAAGTGTGGACTGTCCCATTTCTTACATTTACCTGTCATGCACACTTGTGCAAGTGCACACTTGGCGCACTTTCAGAAAATGCACACTTCAGTGAAGTGTGTAGTGTGTCGTGTGAGTATTGGGACAGGGCATAAGAGAAAACACCTGACTGGACATCATCATTACAGTCATGGCTGCATGCATGCTGCACAATCTCTGCTCAGGACCAGCAGATGTTTGTGATGAGCATCCAGGCGGTTATCCACGAGAAGCAGATGAAAACTAGTTTTCATCTGACTTGAGCACAGTTAACCAGTGGTAAAAGTCAACTCTGAGTTTCAAACATGAGTGTGTAAATAAACAACCCTGTATTGCACTCTTTATTGTTCTCACAATCAGTCAAGCCAAACCAAGAAATGAAATCTGTTCACCTGTCTTCAGCTTATTATGGACTGAAATCATGATGTAACCCATTTTTACAAATGGACTAGTTTTCTAAGGAATTTTCAAAATTAAAATGTTGCGTTTCTTTTTTCCTTGAGTGTGTATATAGCTTGCTCAGAGATATGCTTACCTGTTGGCTTTGTTTGTTGCTTTGATATTGTAAATTAGGCTATGAAGGAGTGACTAAATGTGTCAAAGCTTCCTCTAAGTTTTAATAATAGGCTAAACGGCATATTACTTTTAATAAAAGTCAAATTTAAAATAGCCTTTAGGATTTCTGTGTTCCCACTGTGTCAGCAGAATGTGGGGGGTAGGCATGGGATAGGCCTAGGTTAAAGCTTTATAGTAAACTTAAAGTAAAATAACATGTCTCTATTAACTTTTGTGTCAGAAATTAGGTCAAAGTATTGCCACATCTCCACCAGACTCCATAATTACTACTTGCTTTCTGCTCACTGTTCTCCCTATCGCCATGACTACAACCCACTCATATGAAACTTCGAAGCGTTTGAATCAGTGACGTATGGGTTATGTCACGTGACTTTTCACAAATGAAAGAAGCTTTGAGTAATGAACCGTTTGATATAGTTTTGTGTAGAAGCTTTATTCAGGTTCCCACTCATATCCCAAGAACATTTTCCAGGACATTTCCAGGACATTCGCAACAAGGGTTTTATGTAATCACGACATCTACATCACCAAAATGTAGCCTGTTTTGCCAAGTTTGTGACTTTTTTTAGGTGTTCTTGAGCATAACAGTTACAGTCTTTTTGCAGTGGTGCAGGGAGAAAAACATGAGTGGGGGGTTCTGGGGTCCTCCCCCTGAGGTTTTGAAAAATTAAGTCAATTTAAAAATTAAGTCAACCTGATGCTTTTTACAGATTTCCAGTGGCTGAAGAACATGAGAAAAAATCATGGTTTTTTTGACACTTTAACTAAACTCAAACTACTGTTGACCTTCTTTTGTAAAAATGTATGCCTCCATTAAAACAGCGAAGTAAAAAAATGATAGATTAAATTTTGGATGTACGTTTTTGCAATCTGTGTTTCCAAATCCTATACTTTTTAGCAGTTTTACATTAGTTCTTAAGGCACTTTTTATTATTACTATGTTTGTACATTGCAAAAAATCTGGTTTATTTGTTTTTATACATTTTATTATAAGCCAAATAATTTCCAGAAAAACATTACTTTTCCATGACATTTGGCTGTTTTTTCATTTTCCATGTGTTTCCATGACTGGAAATTGAGCTAATCCTTTTCCAGATTTTCCAGGTTTTCCAGGACGCGTGGGAACCCTGTTTATTAGGTGTGTTCAAGATGGTCAAGACGGTGCAGTCGGCTCGAGCCGGTGTCGGGGGCTACGCCAGGGCTACGTAGGCCCCGGTAATCTCCAGAGATCAATCCGGCTCGACTGCTCCAGGCTTCACTGCTTCGATGACTACAAAATCAAGATGCATGATGGGAAATGTAGTACGGTGACTGACCACTGATTGGCTTTTATCATGATGCTCTGCAGTTCCTCCTCCGCTGTCTTTATCGTATTTGTGACTTTTATAACATCACACGTGTTTAACACGAGTCAGAAAAGACCCAGACTGTTGTACATTACACACAGCATCATTAATACATGATCCTGATGAGAGCTGAACGTCACTTTTACAAAGGCAAATCTAAAGTGTGACAACTTTATCATGAGCTCTTTTTCATTGTTCTGGTGATGTGTGAGTGAGTTTGTGATGTGTTTGAGTGAGTCTGTGATGTGTGAGTGAGTCTGTGATGTGTGAGTGAGTCTGTGATGTGTGAGTGAGTCTGTGATGTGTGAGTGAGGTCTGTGATGTGTTGGTGAGTCTGTGATGCGTGAAGGGAAACAGAAATGCATTTACAACGTTGTAGGTATTTTATTCAGTGCAACACTTCAAACAAACGCGAGAGTTCCGTGAGTCTGTGAGATCTGAGGCTGCCTCGCTGCTCTCGGGCTCAACAGTGTCCAAGTTCAATCTCCTCCTCTTTGCCTCAGCCGCTGCTCTCGTCTGCAATCCAGGGCAGAGATTTTCGCATCTTGAACACCCTTGTATTGTTTCAGAACGCTTCATTTTCCCTTCACTCCTGATTGGGAGCAGAGCTGCAGCTGGAGGAGGAGGTGTGGAGCTGATGAGGGACAGGGACAGGTGAGCTCGTTAGGTGGAGGAGCAGACAGTCTTCCAGGCTGCATTTAAACCAACATCATGTTGAACATGTGGAAAATATATACACATAACAGAAAATACAAAGAAAAATTAATGAATTTCTTTTGACAACAGTGTTGAGTTCAGAGTCAAATTTAAAATTCTGCTTTTAAACCTATAAAGCCTTAAATGGCATGGCCCCCTCCAATCTCAGGGATTTATTAGTTCCGTATCATCCCGGCCGATCCACTTCGCTCGCAGGATCTGGACTTTGGTGGTGCCCAGAGTTTTTAAAAGTTTTGGAGGCAGAGCATTTGAACATTCGAAGACATGTCTTTACTATTTCTCGCATTGACCGGTTTGACCAGTTTGAGGGGAAAAAACATATTGAGTCTGGTTTTCTAGCCTAGTCTGATTTCCCTGATCATGTAAACGCACTCATTAACATAGTTTGCATCGCCATTCAGTGTCTCCATGGGCTTTTTATGAGTTGGGTGAGTGTGTTGCCGTGAAACCATCTTTCACAGGAGGTACACTGTGTCTGTAACACATTCAAGATCTTGATTAATGTAGAATATATCTTGAAACAAACATAATCTCACTCAAGCCATATCTCCAGCATCTGCTTCTTTATCCGAGTCTAATTCAGACTTCAGAAAAAAACAAAATAAAAATAAAGGTGTGCAAGTAGCTGAAAAGGAAAACATCTGAAACCTGATGCCTCCAAATGTGGTTCTCTGTGTCCAAAATGTTTGTCTTCATGGGGAAAACGTCCATCACAGCTTCACAGCTCTTGTCATCTACTATGATTAAGACATCATTGTCCTAGAGTACTTTGTCATGTTTAATAAAATGTCCTTTTCAGAACTACAAAGACACCCACAGCTTCTTGCTATCCTGCTGTGTGGAGTGTGCCATCACTCCTCCCTTCCATTGCATCTCGGTCAACCAGGCCGACCGAGTTTTTCCTCATATCGAAGGAATCTCTGTAAAAAGACATTCATGTGTACATATATACCTGGATCAAACCTCTTTTTTTTTGAATGGATCTATTAAATACACTGTTTCTGTGACTGCGTTTATGTACTTAACAATGGGCAAAAATGGTGCTTGTTCTAGGTGAACAGTTTAGTTCACTTACCAGAAATGTCCAGTGATTTCCATTTGCATGGACAAAAGACACCAGTCTTAGATTTACCAGTTTGCCTAGGAAACAAACAAACATTAAGAATCAGGAGCAGCTCTTAAAATCTGAGTCTTTTATCCATCTAGTTGCTACTTAAAACCTGAAAGGCCCAACACGTTCAACCTGCTTTCCCTTCCTCCATATTCAACAGCCTCTTAAAATACTCCGTCCACCTCTTTCTTACTGCATTCTCCTCATTCAGCATCCTTTCACCTCAGTTTTCACTTTCTCCTCCCTTTTGCACTCTTTCACCTCCTTCCAAAACATTTCTTGTTCTCCCGAAAACTGTCAGCCTACTGTCTGCCCCGCCTTTCATCTGCAGCCACTTTTACCTCACGCACAGCTCTCTTTGTCTAAACAAAGACAACGCACAAGGATACATGCATGTACTGAGGCAAATCATGAGTGTGTGGCTCTGGAGAATTAGATTTAGGAACATTTTACTCCAGTGGTTAGACTTAAACATGGCTTTCATGTTCTTTATGGTTTGTGGACCTTTATAGAGTCTGCATTAGCATGAAGGTCAATGTGAAATGTCAAATGAGAGTGATTTTTTAATGTTGTTGGTAGTTATTGTCATTAAGCTTGTACAGCAGGGATGAGATTAAAAACTAGCCAGACAAATTCTGAAGGTTATAAAGCTTTACCGCTCGAATATCAACTAAATCATACATGCCCAAACTTTCAATGTGTATTCACAAAATTTTAGGTCACCCCAAGGGCTGGGCACCGAAAAACGGCTTCTACTTGGAACCGACCGAAAACTTTCGAGAAATACTGGAACCGAAAACATGACACACTTTCGGTGCCATTTTCGGTTCCTTGGCCTTAAATCTCAGCATCAACAAGCAGAAAACAGAATCAACAAACATGCCACATGCGCGCTCCCTACAATGACATGAACTGTGCTCCACAAAAAGCAAAAAAACACGTAACGTAACTGCCAAATGCACACTATGTCACGGCAATTCACTTCTTACATTCTCCCAAACAAACCGCGTGACCTTAGGACAGGGCGGGACAATTCATGTCTTATTTCTGACAAACAGACAGTCCCTGCAACTGCAAGTGCACACAAACCGCAGTGTGTCGGCTTGCCTTTTTAAATAAAGAAACGAAGAAACAATAGGTCCATATTCAATTAAAACTGTCTTCAGTGCGAACCTTTTTGTCTAAAGTCTGCGTGTTGAGCTCCATAAATCTTTGTGATCAAATAAAAGTCTGAAGTTTACGCAAAGAAGGTCGCCAAACACATAATATAATCCAAACTGCCGCAATATCCTCCTGCTCATCGCTGCAGTTGAAAGTAAAATCCCAAATGTGAACCGCTGTGGCGGGTCTGTGCTGCAGCCAAATAAGAAATAGCATATATGTAATCCAGCCTTCTTCATTTCTCCTTTGTCTCCACGTAAAGAGAGAAATAAAAGTTTTGATGTTAAAAGCAGGTCTTGTGTCGCTCCTTTGTTCCAGTGCCGCGTGTGGCGAGAAAGTGAAACTGTACTCCCCCATGTGGCAGTCCACGTGAGGAACAGCTGATTCGTTGCATGCGCTTTGTTTTGAGTCGTAACTGAACAGACTATATGTGTGTAGTTTGACAAATGTAACATTGTTGAAAGGCTGAAAAAATAATGTTGGCCCTATATTTAATATTTGAAAAGAAGCAAGAACCGAAAAAGAACCGTTAAGAACCGGTCCCGAAAAGCAAGTACCGTTAAAGTACTGGTATTGAAAAAAATCTAACGGTACCCAGCCCTAGTCACCCACTGGCCAGGTCTTACACTTCTTATGTCTGTGTGTGTTATATTGAGGGTCTGGCCTTTAGTTTGAGTTTGAATGACTGACACTCTTAGTTCTGTTTCTGTGTTTGTCACATGGATTGAAGCTGCAGGAACAGCATCAAAACAAAGTGCAAAAAACAATGTACCTTCCAATGAGCGATATAAGACAGCCAGAAGAATACAGTTTTCTACTCCTCTGCTCTCCTTTTTCTCCTCTGCATCAGCCTGAGTTGTCTGCACCGAAGTAATATGAAAAATCAAAGAAAAGTAATAATAAAAAGGTCAATCACTTAAACAACTAAATACTGTCTAACAATAATGAATAATGTCTTTGTTTGTATAACTAAAGTAATATTGTAGAAAATCACTGAGTAGAAATGTCATGTAAAATAACATAATATAAATGTGTATTAAATGTGTCCTGTGATGTTTCTACCTGAAACCAACGTTGTTAGTTTTGCAATTGCTGCAATATGTGACTGTTGTTGGCAGGCTAACCTTTGTGAGGTTTGACTGAAAAGGTGTAACATATCGTCCTCTTTTTCGACTTGGCCGGTCTACTTGGTATCTCTGCAAACAAATTGGTGAAAAAATATGTAATATGTACACAACTACACTGTAAAAAATATAAGGCAGTTAAACTTAAAAATGCGAGTACAATTTCAGCCTTTTGATTCAACTGATATTCTCTTTCTTTCTTATTTTATCCCACTCTCTACCCCCTCTGTTTTTGCTCTCTCTCTCTTTCTCTCCTGTCTCTCGCTTTCTCTTTTCTCTCTCTCTCCTTCTCTACTTTCTTTATCTCCTGTTTTTCTTTTTCTCCCCTGTCTCTCTCTCTCTTCCCGTCTCTCTCTCTCCCCTGTCTCTTTCTCCCTCTTTCCTGTCTCTCTTTTTCTCTCCTGTCTCTCTCTCTCTTCCCTGTCTTGTTCTCCCTCTTTCCTGTCTCTCTTTCTCTCTCTTTCTCCCCTGTCGCTCTCCCTCTCTTTCCAGCCGCCCCCCTCTCTTTCTCTCTCTCTTTGTAACTTAAAAGTTTAAGTTGAAATCTTGACTCATCTTGTTAAGTTATATCAACATAAAGATTTAAGTTAGTTTAACATTTTTGTCTTTGGACTTTTTCCAGCGTACTCCCATAAAAAGTACCTCAGTTAGATTACTTTGGGATTACTTTATGTGTAACCTGGCTCACGCCAGATGGATCTGTGTTGAACTCCTATCTGAGTTCTTACTATATCCATCTGGGACTTGACTCGCTGAAAGCGTTCGAGAAAAGGCGGGGCGTTTAGTAAAATACTTGGAGCTGATTGGGTGTGGGGCGTACCTTATTTGAGCTAGCCAATCACAGCAACAACTCGTAATGGTGTATCCAATGTCCGCGTGAGATAGAACAAGTACGTGTCACACATACTGCTCTTCTTTCAAAAAGAAATTACTCCGTATTTCTGCTGAAACTGCATCAAAAGCAGCAGAAACACAAACATCCACGGGAGCCGCCGTCTTTGTTTAGCTTGAATCAGACTCGGCTGCGGCACCGGGGAGCTAACGGCCCGTGTTAGCCCGCCCTGCTACAATGTGATTGGGCCTCAAAACCACGCTGCTGTGATGTGAGTGGGCCGAACCACGGCCGTTTCGGACTCTCAAACCAATGGAGCCGGACGAAGGCCAGATGGTTTATCTCGTGTTTGTGAATTCACAAATACCGCGAGATAAACCATCTGGCTGGCCAGGTTACTTTATGTGTGATATAGTAAACATCGATCAAGTTTACAATATGTTTTTTTTTTTGCATTTATTTGTGTGTGTTTTTTTGCAGGCTCGGGTTAATTTAAATCTACAATCAAAATGATTGATGTGCCTGTTCCAGCTGCAGATCTGCGTCTGGGTGTCTGACACAATGAGTACTCTGTATTTTGGTAATTTCACAGTAACTATGAAAGTACTATGATTGTAATGTAATTATTTTACAAATCTAAGTCGGCCTACTTCTAACTTAAGGAGTATTCAGACGAGAAAAGTTCAAAAGTCAGCTTGTTTGATCCGAATCCTGTCCGGACTAAATTTTTTTCAGTTGTTTTTGTTCGTATTCTCACTGTGCTGCTCTGGATCTTAAAACCTAAACATACCAGCGCTCTCACTGGACAGATCTGATGAGGGGGCGGAGCTACTCAGAACATGTGTTTGCGGAAAAAAGTTAAAGTAGCAGCCCATTATTCGTTCATTATTATAACGCCTTATGATAACTGATATAGATTTCTTATTAGGTCGATACAGTTTATCAGGGTGAATAAGCGAAAATGAAGCAGGACGAGACTCTCAGACTCTAGTCCAGCAATAGTGGCGGTGATTTCAATCCGTGCGGGCCCGAGGTGTTGCGGCAGGAGCCTGGGTTTGTGTGCTTCAAAACATAGACCCAGAGCTCGCAGGGAGGATTTGGCTCAAATGCTGCTGCTCGCTGTACCAGCAAGATAGGGCGCAGCAGTGCTCATTGTGGAACAGCCTGCATGTGCTTCAGACGTTCTTTTATTCTGAATCTATGGATTTACCTTCGTCCCGGTGCTTCTCCTATCTCTGTGCGTGTCCTGACAGTGGCTTGTCAAGTCCAAAAAAGCGCATGTGTTTGTTTCAGACGATAAATGATCCGCATCAGAGTCCATTTGATATCGGCCCGAGACCGACCTGAAGAGGTGGTCTCGGTCCAGTTTGCTTGTCTTTATTCAGAGTTCGTTTCCACGGAAATCTGGACTTCGGGAACGAACTCTGGACCGTTTTAATTGGACCAAGTTTTGTTGGTGTGAATACACCCTGAATTCAGCCCAATCTCACAAGAAAGCGTACATATACCACGGCATGTAAATTCCGTTTGATTAGCACGAGTTCACGGCTGTTTTGCGTAAATATGGTACGCGTTGCAGTCCCAGTTCATTTCAATGGTGGTTGTTAAGATATGTTCTTATTTATGAATATTAACGAAATCCTGATTCTAATCTTAAAGGAACCGTATGTAAGATTTTGATGTCAGATTTCATAAACATACCTATATGTGTCCAAGATACAAGTCCAAATATACTATTATTTTACTGAAAGTCAATGTAATTCTGAGTTATTCTTAATTAAAAAAGCAATGGACATGATGTCCCTTTGTTGATGTTTACATTTATTATCCAATCAGAAAGCAGAATGAGCCTCACATGACTCTCTCAGTTGGGTTGCCAGTTTGGTTTCTTAGAACCTGAAGTTAATTTTGAACCAGAGTCAGAAACATGTTTGAGTTTGAACTGATGTTGCTCCAGGACACAGACACAACTGTCTGTGATAGGCTCATGCACTTGTTTCCACACAGTTCTCATAAGCTCCTCCCACACTGTGTTAAAAAGCTATATTTGGGAACAAACTATGACAAACAGTCAGGTGTCTGGGAAAGTGACTTTCTGGCTTTTACCCATGATTCATAGAAATCTTGTTCCTGATTGGTCAGTAGCTTCTTTAATGTATATTTCACACTCTGGCAACCCATGTTCATTTGTGATTGTAATACCTTTTTAAAACCACTAGTTGTACATCTTACATACGGTTCCTTTAACCTGCCCCAAGCCCCAGACCTAATCGTACCCATTTTAATAACTTTATGCCTAAACTTACCGGTTAAACCTAAAGAAAATGTCCCCGTGTGGCTTCAACCAGAACTCGTGTCATTTTTACGCTTTTCATATCCTGCTATATGTACGGCGTAACATAAGCACACAAAAAAGGCCTGACATCGTGCTAAAAATACGCTGTTTTTGTGTCGTGCTATATGTACGCCTTCAAGTGAGACCCTGTTGCTGAGTTACACCAAACACTGAAAGAAAAGTTTTTTCTTTAACCCAATCACTCACCTTTCTTCCTACCTGTGCTTTGAGTCGAAAATTCTCGCAGCTGGGCGGTATGGCTTTTTTGGTATTGAATTATTAGGTCATCAGTCTACACATCTTCTTGAGTTTTAAGTCCCACTGACTCTTTTCCATAAGTCCTTGTGTGGTATTGTCAGGAGAGATGTTCAAAAATGTATAAATAAAGGTGTTTTGTTGATATGTCGAAATTAAGAAATTGTTTTAGACCTACTTATCTTTCACTTTTGGTCAAAAGTGCGTACTTTGGGGACAACTCTTTGTACACTGTGCCAGATCCATGCCTGCGAGATCGTCTGTTGATACATTTACAAATGTAACAAGTACATCAACGTGAGTTTCCCAAAATACAAGCCAAGCATCAGTCCACTCCAGTGTTGCAGACGGCAGGATGAACAATGTGATCTATTAAACCTTTGCAGTATTGACATCACCCTTTAATATGCATGTTTTAGAATTGCAGAAATGGATGTAGAAACAGTTGCTGCATATATTACAATGATTATTTAGCATCAAATTTGACTGTCAAAATGTGGGATGGGTTAGAAACAAACAAAGTCTGAAGGCTGCAATATGCCTCGTCTAATTGTCAAGAAAGAAAATATTATGCAAACTTATATTAAATCTTAGCAAATATAGAAAGTAAACACTACAGCTCACATTACTGCGGGAAATGCTCTATAATCATCTAATATTTAGTTATACAGCTAAGTGAGCAGATTACAAACCTTTCAAAGTCAGATTTACTCAAATAGATGAACTTTTTGTTATGTTTTACATGGGCATTTGGAACAAAATGCCCAATCCTTCTCTCTCATCTTCTAAAGTGAAAGGGTCTTTGCTCCAACACTTGGTCTGTCACTCACATTAGGCCTGTTAATGTGAGAGAAGTTGTGGATAGATCCATAAAAACACAAATCTAAAGTCCAGGAAGTGTGTTTATTTCTTATGTAGTCGGGTGTCTTCTTTGCTGCTGACGTAACGTGTTTCTGTCACACAGCGCCTCTACAAGCCAAAGGCAGATGCGTCTCTACTGCGCTGCTTCGTTTGGATAAAAGTGTAGTGTGAACAGAACTGGGCCAGTTTAGAGAAAGAGACAATGTTGCAACTTTGGTTCCCAATCGAGCAGAGTTCGGTTCGGTTTGTATTGTGAATATCGCCTAAATGTGGTAAAATTATTTTGTGACATACTGTGCATAGGCCAATATTGTACTCAATTGTAGCTCAGAAGATTAGCATGAAAAAAGAGTGAATTCCACCTTCTACAACAGTATTCTATAAATTGAGTCAATCATGCAAACTACAGAGCAAACAGAAAGCATGACTGTTTGGACCGAGCAATGAACGAACCTGGAGCATTACATCTTCAGGCTGGTCAGTAGGACTAGCAGACATGCCCGGTGATTCTTCTGCGTCCTGGACAGGCCACGATAACTGAAGGAAACAAAAGGCATGACTGTTCTGACCGAGCAATCGGCGATGCTTGGTGATGCAAAGCAGAACCTGGCACCTTACATCTTTAGGCTGGTCAGTAGGCCTAGTGGACGGTCCTGGTGTTTCTCCTGCATCCTGGACAGGCCACGATAGCTGTGGAGCAAACAAAAGGCATGACTGTTCTGACTGAGCAATCGGCGATGCTTGGTGATGCAAAGCAGAACCTGGCACCTTACATCTTTAGGCTGGTCAGTAGGCCTAGTGGACGGTCCTGGTGTTTCTCCTGCATCCTGGACAGGCCACGATAGCTGTGGAGCAAACAAAAGGCATGACTGTTCTGACTGAGCAATCGGCGATGCTTGGTGATGCAAAGCAGAACTGGAACCTTATCAGTAGGTGTTTCTGTGGATTCAGCCACATTTTGATCAAGCAGTGGCAGCTTTCGAGCAAAAATCAATCAATATCTCTCTCTTCTCTGTGAACAGTGTGATTGTTTGTATTACCCTCCATTTTGGTTCAATTTGTCTATTTTTTTTTCTGTGGAATGAAAACAAAATTCAGAATAGCAAGCTTCAGTCAAAGGATTATAAATGAGTAGAATGCAAAGATTGAGATATTGACCTCACGTCTGCAAAGTGCCTTTTTAAGACGATCATGATTGGAACGGTTGTTCCCCAGATGTATGCACACTTGACTCCAGATGTTAGTGTGTGAAGATTTTAATGCATTGAGGGCCTTGTCTATTTCAGTGATTGTAACCTGTTAGATTTTTTTTTTTTTTAAACAAATAAATAATAATAAATAAATAAAATAGTAAATGCTTATTTAATGATAATAAAACACACTTACCCCAAAAAGTGGAATGATTGTACTGGTGGTTAGATAGACTAGATAGACCAATTAGATGCTGTACTGATAGTAAATAGCCTCTACATTTTATTGCAAGTGCCTAGTGCTCCAGTGGACCAACACAGACACGTTTCGCAAATGTGATTTTTCATTTTTTGAGATATTTCAATGATTTCTTGTTGGTTAAAGATAAGAAATAATAAAAGTATGGAGCTACTATAAGAGTATATAACTAAAGTTACACAGAATAAAACTAGACAAAAAACAACAACGCCAGCCCAGTGAGTTCACCTGGACAGTAAAATACTAACTAATCATAAGGCAACACAGGCTGAAGAGGCAATGTTCCACAATTCAATCCAATCCAATCCACTTTATTTATATAGCACATTTTACAAACAAACCGTTTCCAAAGTGCTGTACAAACACATGACAACCATAAAAGTAAACAATAAAAAAGAATAAGTGCTCAATACATTTTATTAATCTTACAAAATCAGTAAAATTTAATAAGAGCAAATAAATATGAAGCTTAAATAAAATAAAATAAAATAAAAAATGCACACAGGACCACACAACTCACGCGGTGTTAAAAGCCAGAGAGTAAAAGTGGGTCTTAAGACGAGACTTAAAACACTCCACGGTGGGAGCGGATCTAACATGAAGGGGCAGAGCGTTCCAGAGCCTAGGGCCAGCCACAGAAAACGCTCTGTCCCCTCTGGTTTTAAGTCTCGTCTTTGGCACCACGAACTGGAGCTGGCCCTCGGACCTCAGAGCGCGTGCAGGTGTGTAAATTTGGATGAGGTCCGAGATGTATTTTGGAGCCAGTCCATGCAAAGCTTTAAAAACAAACAATACAATCTTAAAATCAATTCTAAAATTAAAAGGAAGCCAGTGCAAAGATGCAAGAATTGGTGTAATATGATCATGTTTTTTGGTTCCTGTTAAAAGTCGTGCCGCGGAGTTCTGGACTAACTGTAACCGATAAAGTGCATTTTGTGAAATACCAGAATAAAGTGCGTTACAGTAGTCCAGACGTGAAGAAATAAAAGCATGCACGATAAAAAAGGTTTCACTTTGGATAAAAGCCGCAAATGATAAAAACTAGATCTTAAAATCTATGTCTATGGTGATGCCAAGGTTGGTGACTGTGGGACGCACCTGATTTTGAAGTGGTCCCACATCAATAAGGGTACTGCCAGAGCCAAACAGTATCACCTCAGTCTTTTCTTCATTAAGTTTTAAAAAGTTTTGGGCCAACCAAACCTTGACATCACATAGACGAGTAGGGGTGTCAGGGGGCAGTTTACGTTTTTAAAAATAGGCAGGTAAATCTGACAATCATCTGCATAAAAATGGTACGAGAGGCCATGTCTTTAAAAATGTCCGCAAGCGGAGAAGATACAATGTAAAAAGAATAGGCCCAAGAATCGAACCTTGGGGTACTCCACAAAGCAGCGGTGACGAGGATGAGGTGGAGTCCCCCAATCTAACAGTGAAGGACCGCCCGACAGGTATGACTTAAATCAGTCCAGGGCGGTCCCCCTGACACCCACACAGTCTTTAAGACGGTTTAAAAGAGTTGTATGATCCACTGTGTCAAAAGCTGCAGTCAGATCTAAAAGCACTAAAATGGCTGAATTACCAGAATCTGCCATTAAAAACAGGTCATTAAAATCCTTTAAAAGTGCTGATTCTGTGCTGTGAAATGCTTTGTAGCCTGACTGGAAAGTGTCTAAAAAAAGTGTCATTGGCATCTAAGAAAGGTTGCAGCTGTGCAGTGACAGTTTTCTCGAGGGAGTTTAGAAATTGGTCAATAATTTGATAAAATGGTGGGATCAAGATCAGCACACGTGTTTATTTTATTTAGCAAAGGTTGTTGACTTTACTTTAAATATCCACAATTTGTTTCATGTTTTGCTCAGTTCGATTCACTGGTGGATTTACACTGCAACATCCAGAACAAACACTATGGAAAGAACGGCTTTGTATCAAGGCAGCTGGGGAATTCTTTACCTAAACGTGTCGTTCAAATAGGCCAACAAAAGATGCAATATTGGTCAGTGTTTCTGGTGTTTACAGGAATTGATTGTGTTTTTATACTTTTCTTTTCTAAATAAGATGACACTGCAGACATGCTTTTTTAGTATGTTTTTGTTTCATCTGCATTACTGATGTGTCTCTGTTGCTGCTAAAAGTAGATCCAATATTAAAAAAAACAACATTTATAATGTCAAATTGTGTCTTGGCATGATTTTCTCTTCATTACTCAAAGCCTCTCAATCTCTAACAGATGCACAAATAAATTAATTTGTTCTTAAATAAACGCGGAACTAAATGTGAGGTGCGTTGTCGCGCAGGTGTTACACACACGTGTACTGGAGCGAGGAGAGAGGAAAAGTCTCTTAAGGGTGATTTATAAAGGGATTTTTTGTTTGTCTGTTAGACCGATTCATACCTGATCCAAACCGCCAGCTCTCATTTTGTTTCGTTGTTTTATTCGAAGAAGTTTCCCCATGCGCAGTGGGGCGGAAAGTGACGTCTCTCTATAGTTCTTCATTCCGTTAGGTCCTCACACAGACTGTCATTGGATCTTCTGTCTTTTCCCCCAGTTCATTTGGTAGCGAATCAGAAAGTAGCACTGTTCTCGTACTGTTCTCATGCTGCTGTGCACAGAAGTGACTTGGCGTCAAAGCACAGCTGATCTGTGATCTGGTTGTGATTGGTGTGACTGACTAGACACACCTGGAACCTGATCAGCTCTAGACAGAAGCTCCAATGGCAGCCTGTGTGAGGATGTAACAAGGAACTATAAATCAACCTTTACCTGTCGGTTCCTTCACAGACACACTCAAAGTGACTGCAGACTTACAACAGAAGCAACTTGAGCTGCTCAAAAGAGCACATTCATTTCATCTGCAGCTGGAGCAGAGATGAGACGAGTGGAGCGGTCCAGACAACCTGAGCACAGCAGAGTTGAGATGAAGTTAACTTTATGCAAATTCAGAGACCAGCAACAGGAGCACAAGGAACCCCCCACATATGCACATCATCATCACAAGAGTATTTTGTACTAACCATGAGCTTGTTTTTGTTTTTTTTTACACATGACTTCATCAGCAGTAGGGCTTTAGCTGCTCAGTGGTCTCAAAGTGAAGCTAAAAAGCAAATGTCTGACCTTTTCTCCTCTTGCTCCTGTTTGTTTCTCCAAAAGTGAAATGAAACTGATCCAGATCCACGTCCAACTGGATCAACAGCTCCACAAGTTTAGACAAAAGAAACAACATGCTAATTTTATTCTCCTCCAGTGCTCCGCTGCTGTAGGATTAGAAAAGCATGTGGGTCATGCTGAATCCTGATTGGTCGGTGCATACTGAATCCTGATTGGTCAGTCACCAAACGTATGAAAAAGTTTGTTTTTAGACTCAATGAGTACTTGTAGCATTAGAGCAGTGATGATAAGTCATTCTTTAGTCTCACTGTGACTGTTAAAGTCAAATGGAGTCAGTGAGACACATCAGAGCAAATGTGGTTGGTTTCATTGGTCAATGTTGAACCATGACAGAGAAGTCTGTGGCAGGAATAGATTCCCCCAGGGACATGTAAATCTCTGAGAGGCGTAGTATCTAGCGCACCTTAAACGAGATTATGGCTGTGCTGAAAACTAATAGGGAATGGTCCGAGAATATAATACTTTCTCGCGATATCGTTGTCCTCCCCAATGTTTGCTTAAGCCCTCGCTACTGCCTCGTGCTCCATGGGAAAACTCCATTTACTTCACCCTCTCTTTCTACTGTTATGGGAATATATTGGAAGCTTTATTTGCTTATTTTTCAATGTCAAATCAGGAATGCGGTGCACTTGTGCCCCCTATTGACCAGCCGACACTGACTCAAAGTGCTCCCAATGAAACTTCCTGTTGTGCAATGGTTCTCAACCTTTTTCAGTCGCGACCCCCTAAATAACAACTGTAGCCATTCGCGACCCCCAAACACAAAATGTAGGCTACCTGCAAAGTGAGTTTTTAGTCTGAAGACATAGGCCTAGATGAATTCATCTTGTAGGCCAGCAAATAGGAATACACACTTATCACTGTATTTGAAGCTGTAAAACCTTGTTTAAGATTTTAATGTTCAATTTTTCACATGATCTGGGGCCCCCTGAAATCATTTTGCGACCCCCATGGGGGTCCCGACCCCCAGATTGAGAACCACTGCTGTAGTGGACTGGACTTGAGCGAACAAGGCTCAACGAGGCGAGTTTGTCACTGCTGGTTTGAGGAATAGTGCGTGGGATATAGTGCATGAACCAGTGATGATTTCTAGCCTAGTGGTTCACAAAGAGGTTCAGCAAAACGTAGCTTTGCTGCCATTTGCTGTAGATTTGACAGACACTGTGCAATGTTTTCAGTTGTGAATATGCAGCGCCTGCTCAGACTGTATGATTGAATTGCTAGGCTATATTTCTAGTTACCATGGATAACAAGCAAATGCTCATGCTATGCTAACTTTGGACCTCTGAAATGACTTTTCACACCTGAGATGTTCAACAGACTTAAGGATTTTGTGAATTGAGTTGTTTGTTTGTCTAGTAACTATGGAGATGGGACATGAAGCTATGTTTGCCTAGTAGTAACCATGGAGATGGGACATGAAGCTATGAATGCTAACTTTGCTAGCTTTGGACATCATATTTTGGGGGATGGCCTTATGACCGACTGAAACAACAGAAGTTAAATCTAACGCCCTGACTGAGCCAACCACATCATAGAGATGGTCCCTGAGTGCTGTTCTGTGGACCAAGCTCCAAACCATCACTGCCCCACTCTCTGGGACAGAGACTGCACCGACCTCACCACCTTAAATCTGCTTTTAATGTTGATGATTCATACTATAGACCCGTTCAGAGCCTACGTCATTTTGGGGGCGGAGCCGCACTGGTGCCTCCGCAGAGTTTCCCCATAAGTTTCTATACAAAACGAGTTAGCTGTACTAACGATATTAAACGGTTAGAAACTTAACAATGACTTCAAACGAAGCTCTGACCATTCCTAATGTGTTCCTTGGGTTTGCACCAGTGACACATTTTATAACTCGTGAATTAGCTTGCCGCTAAATCTATAGAAAAAATGAGGGATCACCATCAAAACAAATACATGGCCTCAGAGTCATGTAAGTATATCCTCTGAGTCTTTTATACATTAATCTTTGTAGAAATCAGCGCAAAATAATGCCACAGGTGCAGTTTACTGTGAGTCTAATTCTCCACTGATAATTGATAAATAATTAACACAACTTACACAAAATCTTAAGTAATGTCACGGTAACTCACCTCCTGTGCTTTTCCGCAAATTACGTCGTCAAACTCATCAAGGTATATGTATGATCAAAGCTTTTTTCTTGTGCACATGAGTTTTTCCATCAAATATAAGTAAATATCAGGTCGCTGAATATCAGACACTTACTAACGTCATGCTAACATTCAGTAGATAACTGTACATGGATCTGGAGTCGCTTGCTGTTCGTTAATTGAGTTTTTAAAGAGAGTTTTGCGATTTTTTAATGAAAATGCACCTGCGTAGCTTGAAAAGCCTGAGACTGGGCACCACTCAGGCACCAGTTCGCGCGCAGCTCATCTTTGTTTACTAACAGAAAATGGGTCTATAAGCACTGCATGTACAGAATCCTGAAATATCCATTGTTGTCGCTGTAGTACACAAGATTGTGGATTGTATGCGTCTCCTTCTTCTGACTTGCTCCGGGCCTCTGAGCGTGCACATGTTTCTCAGAAACAGAGGGGGAGAGAGCGGGGCGGGGCCAAGAGCAGAAACTTTCTCTCTTCCTCCGATATTCAAATCTTGCGCTCCTTCATGGAACACGTTTTCTTCTTGCACCAACAGAGTTCTTTGAACGGTTGGTCGAGTTTGGCTTTTTCCTCCAGCTTGACCTTCAATTCCTCGTTTTATTGTTTAAGTTTGTTGACCTGTTTGAGGTTTGGGTAACTTGTGATTTTTGTTACTTTGGGGGACGAACCTTTAAATTCAAACAGTCTAACTAAGTACTAAACAAAGTATTTTCCTCATGGCTGAAGTCCACCAATCCCGCTCCTTTTTACATTTTTTAAAGAATTTGTTTTTGCGGTAATTGTGGACGGTTCTTTTTGCTGTCTGCTTCTTTGTTCGCCGTTATTTTTTTTTTTTACATAAAAAAACTGGCTTTCCATTAAGAGCCTTTCTGCTTTGTAAACCAAAATGGCAGATCTCGTTTTTGCTGTTTTCGAACAACTTTTGCTGATGGCTATATTCAGTTTCTAATGTGACTCCTTAAAAGGTCTCTTTTTCCGTTTTTTTTTTTTTTTGAACGATTGATGTTTCTGGCCTATAGTCGCCTCACGGACTTTCATTTTAGAAAGTTCCTCATTTAATTGATTGATTTTTGACTGCGCTTTCTGGAGCTCCAAAGCTTGATTCTTAACCCTAACATCCTGCTCTTTGTTTTTGTCTAATAATTCAGAATACTTTTCGGTAAATTTCTCAAGCTCATCTGTGACTTTAGATAAATCTTCTCAAAGGAAAACATTTTCTTTATAGATCACCTCAACTCTTTAGAGTGCCATCTTTACTCTACCTTCTGCCTCTGAGACTTCAGTGCTAAGTCAGACTATATTGCCACCTACAGATTTAGTGACTTCAGTGTTTTGAGTTTTAACTTCTTGATCCGATTTTGCAATTTTTGGATAATATGAAGCTGGCCTTCTAGGGAGACTGGTTTTCTAATCTTGTCACTTTTTCTTTGAGTTTGAGTCGTTCTTTACCTATAAGCTTGACTTGTGCTGTCTGGCTGTCCAGTTCATCATGTCATTTTCGCTAGAGATGCACCGATCCGATACTGGGATCGAATATCGGTGCCGATCCAGGAAATTTTGCTGGATCGAGTATCAGCTCCATAATATCGGTTCAGCCGATATCCTAGTTGTGTTTAATTGGACATAATGAGTCTGATTTATAGGCTGATGTTGATCCAGAATGTCTCACAATGTTTGACATTTTATTCTTTCTTTCTCTCTTTTCTTTCTTCTTTTTCTTTCTCTTTCTTCTCTCTCTTCTCTTTTCTTTCTCTTTCTTCTCTCATCTCTCTATTACTCTGTCTTCTCTTCTTTCTTTCTCTCTTTCTTCTCTTCTTTCACTCTCTCCTCTTGCTCTCTCTTCTCTTTCTTCTCTCTCTCCTCGCGCTCTTTCTCTCTCCTCTTGCTCTCTCTCTTTCTTTCTCTCTTCTCTCCTCTCTCTCTTTCTTCTCTCTTTTCTCTCTTCTCTTATCTCTCTCCTCACGCTCTCTCTCTTTCTTCTCTCCTACTCTCTCCTCTCGTACTCTCCATCTTTCTTCTTTCTCTTTCTCCTCTTTCTTCTCTTCTTTCTCTCTCTTCTCTCTCTCTTTCTTCTCTCTCTCTTTCTTTCTCTTCTCATTCTCTCTCTTCTTCTTAAGTTGTTCAGTTTTGTCTTGCAGTATAAATAACACTTATGATCAAAAGTCTTATGTTTTGAAAAGGAAAAAAAGAGCTATTTCAGTCCTTACACAAGTATCGGTTGATATCGGGTATCGGCAGATGCTCAAATCTAAAGTATCGGTATCGGAACTGAAAAAGCTGGATCGGTGCATCACTAATTTTCGCTTTGCTTCTTTCATATCCTTGTGCTTTATCTGTACATTTTTAGTTTCTTAGCTTGAACTCAAAGGTTAAAATGTTATTTTTCTAGAATTGTGGTCTGCCCTTGTTTTTCTCTTAGTTCATTTAACTGGTTTTGATTTAGTTTGATTTCTTTGCGAGATTTGGCGAGGCTGCTGTTCAAGTTTTGTTTTGCTCTGTCAATTTGACTATCTCGGCATCAAGGTGTTTGCTCTGTGTTAGGTTAGAGCACTTTTTTTTCGATTATTTTTCTCTATTATGCTTTGTGTAGTTAAGTTATTTTCCAGATTAGTTTATGTATTTATTTTTGATAGTTATCTTTTGTAGTTATATTTTTGTAAGTTTTTTAGTAAAGTATAGTTTGGCTCCGGGTGTTGCACGAGCAGACTCTGCCTGCTTGGTTTGTCTTTTTGCTTTTTTGACATTTTTCTAAGTTAACCCTTTTTTTTGTTTGGCCTGGTGGGACTGGTGGTCACGTTTTCGTTTTTCTTTTATCATAGGATTTAGTTGGGGTTGTTGTTTTATAGTTTAGGGGCGCTGGCACCGGCTTCTACGGCTCTGTATAGAGTTGGCCCGGTGTTGCGCCCGTCTGTTGTTTTTGGCCGGCCCACCAGTCGGTTTATTTTGTTGACTTTTTAGCTTTTGGGCACGGAAGTTTTAGAATTTTTTTTTTTTCAAAAAAAAAAAAAAAAAGAAGCAATTAAAGAAAAAAAGATTAAATATAATCAACTGAACTCCTATTCTGTGTCTCTCGTGTCCTTTTAAATATGTTTGGCACTTTACTGGGTCATAACAACTGCTCCATCAGCTTTTGGCAGCGATGTTGCCAATCCTCCTTTTCTAAGTTTATTTCTTGTTTGCGTCAATTAACTTTGTATTTTTTTTCCTGGACTCTTTCAGTTTTGTAATTCGACTTTTTCCAAATCTTGTCTAGCTTCTTGTTTCTCTACTTCCGATTTTAATTCGTCATACTCCGCGATAAGTCTTTCCCGCTCTCTAACTTGGCCCACAAGTGTCTTTTGTTGGACATTTTTAGTTATACCTACCACAAATCTTTCTTCTCCTCTTTCTCTGACACTTTGAGGTTTAGCACCTTGTCCGATCTGGACTTTGAATAAAGCCTTTTTCTTTCTTTAATTTGATCCATAAGTGTATTTTGTGCCTGAAACGTTTGATTTTTGATTGGGCTTTTTGACTTCTCCTGACGGTAAATTTACCATTGTGAGGTTTGTGCCGTTTTGACTCTATTCACCCGTCATATCGTCTTTTTCTTCCTTGACAGTCAAATTAGCTCAAGCTGGCTTCATATTTTGAATCAGTGGTAGAGAAACATCAGCACGTTGACTACTCTTTTTTTACCTTTTTGCATTTCGACATCTGCGTGTTTGACCAGTATTCTTAGCTTACGCGTTTCTTGCAATAACACATCTTACTCCTCTTTTTCTCGCTTGTAAGAACTGTAAGAACTAATTCAGAATACTTTTCCGTAAATTTCTCAAGCATGTCTGTAACTTTAGATAAATCTTCTCAAAGGAAACCATTGCCATCGTTACTCTACCTTTTGCCTCTAAGATTTCAGTGCAATTTTGAGCTGGCCTTCTAGGGAGACTGCGGTTTTCTAATCTTGTCACTTTTTCCGTGAGCTCAAGTCGTTGAGTTTCTTAGCTTGAACTCAAAGGTTAAAATGTTCCTTTTCTAGAATTGTGGTCTGCTCGTTTTTGTTTTTCTTTTATCATAGAATTTAGTTGGGGTTTTTATAGTGTAGGGGTGCTGGCACCGGCTTCTACGGCTCTGTATAGAGTTGGCCCGGTCTCGCGCCCGTTTTCTTTTTTTCTTTCAAACAAAAAAATAAGAAGCTTTTATGGAGTGTGAGACTGACAGGCGGATCGGTGCAGCGTCTGCATGTGATGCAGTCGCTGTATCGAACCGTGGTGTGGTGAGGAAGGAGCTGAGTAGAAAGGCAAAGCTCTCGATTTACACGTCAATCTACATTCCAACCCTCACCTATGGTCATGAGCTTTGGGTAATGACTGAAAGGACAAGATCGCGGATACAAGCGGTCAAAATGAGTTTTCTCCGCAGGGTGGCTGTCACACGATGCCAACTGAAGTAGAAAACATCTGCTGCCAGGAGATTCCACAGGTAGGTTTGGTATATTTACAATGCTTAAAATTGAACAGTAAAGAACAGTAAAGAAGCCAAAGTGACATTGCATAACCCTTTATAGTTGCATTTTACATTTATGAACTTCAAATGAGTCTTATTATTATTATTTTTTGCATAGGTTCAATCGAAAATCGGTCACTAGGTCTACACTTTTGTCACTAAGAATTTCATTTACTGCTTTTGACAGTTTTATATTTGTGCATATTTCAGGTTTTATATGTTTTATTTATTTCACATTAGATTCTCATTTTTACATCCCTCCCAATGAAATCATTGTGTTTTGTCTCTAAGTAATTCATACACTGTTTTATATTTCTTTATCAGGCAATATAACTGATAAAATGCAATCAACTGTTTTCATCTGTTGAATATTTTGAATATATTTTGGCATTAGTCAATGATTAAATGACTGAAGAAAATAAACAATCAAGTGTCATTTCCTTTATAGGTTGTCAGGAGAATTCATTGCATCAGCAGTCACCCTGGCTTTCAAGTTAACTGTGTAAACATTTACGCTCTGCAAAATATGAACAACTTAGAGCAGATTATGGACCAGTTTGTAGAAGAACAGAAGGAGTATGTAATAGTAATGACATTACAATGATTATGACACAAAACTCTTTATTATTATTTACATTTTTTTCTTTACAGCCAATTTAGATTTTTGCATTGTAAGCTCGAGTAGTCATCCCGTCATGTGCAGTACTCAGGATTCGGCAGTTTCCAGTTTCAGAGTTTCCAGATCCTGATGGAAACTACGTTGGATTCAGGCCGGTTGAATATGTGCCACCCCTGGATTAAACCTAGACATGTGCGACCACAATGTCTTCTTTTAAAGGCCTCTCTAACTGTGCAGAGAGATCCTCAAGACTGGTACTTTCCACAGCTCATCCAAAAAAGGTGTTGGATTCACAAGTACCTCTGCAAAAAACAACTCCATCAGATCCTTCACATAACCTGTGGATAAATAGTGTTAACCTGTAATTGTTATAATGCAAGTTGTAATAAAGTTTCTTACCAAATATGGCCTTAGTTTTAATTGGTCTTGCAGTTGGTCGCTCCTTTGTGGATTTTGGAAACAATACTTTGAATAGCAGTTGTCCTTTTGATGTCGCTTGCTCTCTGCTATTGTGTTTACACTGTATTTCTTAATTTAATTTGTTTAGTTGAGTTAAACTTCTGGGAAAATAAACAAAACTTCTGTTACCAACTATTAAAGGGACTGTACTCGATTTTTTTTGCAACAAGATAACTTAAAAGCAATTTCCCCCTAGCACTGATGCCTGTTAATGTATCTATCAGGTGGAAATTAGTCCCCAAAGTCCTGTCTACGTCTAATAAATCCCGTTTGTGTGCAGCTTTTTCTGTTTTGTTTTTAGCATTGTGGCTAACTGTGTTAGCATACAGACTCACCTCGCTGCTAAAAGCTGTGAAAAAACATTAAAACTCATCATGATGAACAATTCTGAAGCTCAGAATGCATTAGCTAAGTGAGGAAATCATGTAGCCTTAAGGAAAAAGGTTAAAATTAATTATTTCTGTTGTTTACATTTTAGGATGCAAAAATCAGGTACAGTCCCTTTAACTAAGCAAACTAAACAAACTCTATTTTTTGTAAATGAGTATTTGTTGTCTTATGCCTCCCACTCCTTTGTGTTCATTTTGGTTTAGTCAAATAGTATTCAAGTCCTTGGGTTCTTTTTTGTTGGAGTAAGGTTTTTAGTCAATTACTGTTAATTTTAGTTGACTTTTGTTTGGGCCCACATTTTTTTTTTATATTGCATTTTGAGCTTTTGTTAAATTTTGTTAACTCTATTAAATTACTTGATCCATTACACTGCACATCATTCCAAAGTAAGGGAAGACAACATTCTTTGGTGTAAAACGCAGAATGACACTGAAACGATTCAAGACAAGACGTCTGGTAGGCTGAGCTAAGCTTGGCAACATCACGGAGAATCTTTTTATTTAGTAGCATCTTCTCACAATCCTAACCCTAAAATGCATGATGGTAAAAACACATATCTGGTTTAAGCCATTTAAGCTGATCTCTGGAAACTTTACAGCATGTTGCACTTTGGAAACAGTGGATTTTCATCAGTGTGAACCTCTTGAACATGATTGATCAGAGATGTCCACTTAGCCACTTTTTCTGGTCCTGTTTTAGAAGAAGCTGCTGCCAAGTAGGCTACATGTGGTTTTGAATACCTGGCAGCCACTTCTTCACAATCTCGCACTCTTTGGTTTGGACAGTGCCTCCATCTTTTTGGAGAGTCCTGCAAAGTATCTCACATGGAAATAAGATCATATAAAAATTTGCGATAAATTGTCATAACTTTTGTCTTACTTTTAACAATTGCCAGACATCATAATACTGTGTTGTTTCTCTGTCACGTTGAAACTTTTGTACCTGAGTGTGTCTATCAGTGACAATGTAATCGATTTGTACTGATTTTGACTCCAGTAGATCAAGACTGCGCTTAAGTCCTTCTTTCTCCATATATGCACTCCCTCCAGCTGCATTACTCTAAAGATATTGCACAATGAGAATAGAAATGTGGCCTATAAAGTACATCAGCTCAAATCTGGAGTATGCTGAGCCATTCATATTTCTCCTTTAAAGTGACCCTGTTCTTCCCAGCGCAGGACCTGAAAGTCAGAGAGACTTTACCCCAGGCTCACACTGCATCCAGTCCAAACTTTACTTAAGCTGCCCACACACTACACGACTGTTTGCTCATTTCCCATGTTAATTTCAGTCGCACTTAGTCACGCCTAGTCGAGATTAGTCGAAGGTAGTTGAAGCCAGTCGCAGTTGTGTCACTCGTGTAGTGTGTGAGTGTCTGCGACTGGAGTGGCGTTCCAATCGTGTAGTTTGTGGCAGGTCTAGACTAGACTAGACTCCAGTCGCAGGTTTTTAAACATGTTGGAATTATAAGCCCGATTTTTGTCTCGCTCCGGTGTTGTTCGCCGTTTCTGACGCTCCTCTGGGCAAACACGGAGTCCAGCGCTAATGAAAACTGCCGAGGAGGCACTGGGAAACAGCGTCTGAGGTTAAACTTTCTGTTTACATCTTTTCTGACGGAACAAGCGCAAAAACAGCGGTAACAGCGAGGCACAAAGTGAAAGCTCCGTACGTGTCAACTGGACCGTGTTCAAATGCACACACGCTAGTTTTTTACACCTCTGATGACCAAAACAACAGCAGCGCACCATAGACACATGTATCAGCGCACTCACCTCGCCACCTCCTCTCTCTCTCCTCTCTCTCCACGAAGCGCTGCTGACGTCCTCCTCACTCCAAACAACACAAGTTTTCTTCTGATAAAATCTCATAAAAGTAACGCATCCACGTAAAATCCAAAGGGGAAAAATGTCCAACTTCGTCATCTCCTTCGCCTTTTCTAGTGTGATTTTGAGAGAGCTAGCTAACTAGCGTGTTTGTACCGGTGTTATGGTTATTTCAGCATCCCGTCAGGACGTGGAGGGACACATGACCTGTTTAACCAATGAAAAGTGTTTGATTATGGCAAAAATAAATAAATACATAAAAATTACGCTAGAACAAATTTTTTTTCTGTCTTGTTGTAGAAATTATTAATCAAAGACAAAAAAAAAAAAAAGTTAATCAAAAATCTAATAAAAAACATAAATTGAAGCACTAAACTCAACTCTTTTATAAACTGTGTTGCATTGTTGTTTTTTTTGCATTATTAATTGTTTTGCTGATAGAGTAATCCTGTTTTCAGTTGCCAGTCTCAGTTGTGTAGTTTGTGGTCTCAGTTGTGTAGTGTGTGGGCTCAGTCATTCTAGAATCACTCTCAGTCTAGTCTTGTAGTGTGTGGGCAAAACTCGCATTCTAATTAGTCACAACTGGAAAGTTGTGTAGTGTGTGGCCAGCTTTACAGTGACTGTACCTGATTTGTGCATCCTTAAAAATGTAAACAAACAGATTTATTTTATTTTAAACTTCTTACTTCGGTCTACATGATTTGCTCACTTAGCTAATGCATACTGATCTTCAGAAATGTTCATAAGGTCTTTTTATGATTTTGCACAGCTGTTAGTGACGAGGTGAGTCGGTATGCTAACAACAGTTAGCCACAATGCTAAAAACAAAAACAGAAAACATTGGACACAAACAGGATTTTATTAGACATAGACAGGACTTTGCGGACTATTTTCCACCTGAATAGAAACTTTAACAAGATATCAGTACAAGGAGGAAATTGTTTTTAAGTTATAGGGTTGCAAAAAAATCGAATATAGTCCTTTAATTTAAAAAGTGAGAGTGGCTCACACGGCGTACAGTCCAGTCCAGTGTCTCCGGTACGGCCAATACGGTGCTCCGAAAGCGTTTAGTTGGTTTAAAATTTTGGTGAAGTTGTGATAACAAGACACGATATACAGGAAAACAAGCGAGCGAGGGTGAAATGAATCCGGTGATTTTAAAATGTTTCAAAATAAATCATTACGTTACCACTAATAATAGAAAATACGTCAAAACTCGACATATACACAAATATAACACATAGGATGTAAATAAACCTTTAGTGTTTATCCATTGTGGGGCAAACAGAAAATGAATTGACAAAAAATAAGCCCAAAACTCAGTGCATGTGTTTACATATAGGTACATGTGCTCAGCAATCAAAGTTGAGCGTGAATCTGTGAGTTCGGGGTCTCGCGATGTCAGCAGCAGAGCCTGTGGCTGCAGCAGGACTGAAGACCTGTGAGTCACCCACCGTAGCTAACCGGTCCAGTGACTGCACCGGAGCTCTACAACAACACAGACTTCACAAACTTGGATCAGGACGTCTACTTATAATCACTTTTACATTTCCTGTATCCTGGGACAGTTAAATGAAATGCTCCACAATGTCCTGCGCCCCATTGAAATAAAAAAAAGGCATTTTTCTGTTTGTGAAATAAAAGTGTGTGGAAGCTTGCAAAGAGTGGAGTGTCACTGTTGACTTCAAAACACTCACAAAGCTCCTTTAATGTTTTGGCTTAAAGGGACTGTACCTGATTTTTGCATCCTAAAAATGTAAACAAACAGAAATAATTAATTTTAACCTTTTTCCTTCAGGCTACATGATTTCCTCACGTAGCTAATGCATTCTGAGCTTCAGAATTGTTCATCATGATGAGTTTTAATGTTTTTTCACAGCTGTTAGCAGCGAGGTGAGTCACTATGCTAACACAGTTAGCCACAATGCTAAAACAAAAACAGAAAAAGCTGCACACAAACGGGATTTTATTAGACATAGACAGGACTTTGGGGACTAATTTCCACCTGAATAGATACATTAACAAGGCATCAGTGCTAGGGGGAAATTGCTTTTAAGTTATCTTGTTGCAAAAAAATTGAGTACAGTCCCTTTAATTAGGGGAGACAAGTTTAGTCACAGGCAGCAGCTTTACGCACGTCTCTCTCTCCCGTGTCAGGTGCCTGTGATGAGGATCTGGGAGACAGAAGGAGGGAGAGAGAGAGACTGGTCCCAGATAGCAAATGATGTCAATTCAACATTGATATTTGGTCATGTTGGTTAGTTTTTGGTAAGAGCGAAAGTTCTACATCAGTTCAATGTTTAATCTCAGTTGAAGTATAAATAGTTGAAAAAAGGTCATTTATAAGAGTCAAATCTAAACTTTGAGACCATTTGAGGCGATCCAATCCAATGTCATTTTAACTTTTCTGGACCCCTAGGCCTTCACCGGGTTCCTCCGCTGGCCGTAGCCGCTAGACGAGCGCTCTCCGGTGGACAGATGTTTTGCCTTCACTTGAGTCTGGATGAGTTTCGTGGCTGTCGGCTCTGGAGCTCATGTGATCCGTGGCTCTGCGGTCGGCTGTGAAACACAGCGGGACGGGCAACGTGTCAAAAGCAGAGCAGGCGAACGAACACAGCACCGTCCCTCTTTAAACGGTCACAAAAATGACTTGCGCTATTGAATCTCTCTGTGAATCATGTGTTCAGAGCATTATTACTGTACAAAAGACAACTGAAATTATTGGTAAACAATGAAGATCACTACTTCCTTTCGCCTTTCACGAGTTATTTTTGGAACGTAACCCCGCCAAAAACATGCATGTTTAGGTTAATTGGGCATCACTGTAAATTTCCCTGTGAGTGAATGAGAGTGAATGGTTGTCTGTCTAACCCTGCGGCAAGTTGGCCACTGTCCAGGGTGTTCCCCGCTAAGGCCCAAAGTCACTGGGATAGGCTCCAGTCACCGCGACCCCTAACGGGATTAAGCGGTAGGAAAAAAAAATGAACCCCAGCAATAAATGAGGGACCACTGTACGGCAAACTTACCGAACTACAAACAGACGCTTGTATTTGGCGTCACCGCTGTTTGCTGTTCGCTGATTGGACGATCATTTTTCAAGATCGATTCAAGCAGCAACAAACTCTGAAACTCGTGACCTAGTTGCTGGAGTGTAATGAAACCTTTTCCTGAACACTTTCAGCAGGGGAAGTTCCAGATGGATAATGTGGAAGAACTCAAATCAGAGTTCAACACTGATCCATCTGGTGGGAGCCAGCTTAGATGAGGATTAAAACAAAAGTTATAACATGAACAAAGCTTGTAGAATGAATCATACAATGAATGAAACACTAAAGCAGGACAGTGTCTTTGAATAATTCATTTTTATTTATTTATTTTTTTATTTATTTGTATGCTGAGGACAATTGAAACTTTGTGTCCACAGTCTGATGAACGCCTAAGAATCGATCCTGAAGATGTAGCTGTGAAGTCTGGATGTTGGAAAGTGAAAGACCGTATTTTAATTCCAATCTAATCTAATTTTGGACAAACTACAGGATTTATCAACGTGAGGATTTGTGCATCTGAAAACCTTTCTATCTGTTTTACTGTTTAAGCTTAGGTGTGGTTTGCAACAGTTAAGTTAACAATTGCCAACCACTTACGAGTAACTAAGCTCTGATTATCTTTAATAAAGCATAAAGATAGTTTTTGATGGTTTGCAGCGTTCGGTCTTCGTGTCTTTATGCCAACTCCTGCTACCATAACAACACGGCTAATCTAGCTCTAGAGTCTAAAAGTTGTTAAAGGTGACTCTAAAGTCGTGGTGGTTATTAAGGGGGAGGGTCAGACTAATTCAGAAGAAAGATTTCCACCAGGGCTTACCCCCAGAGGTCACTTTCTCCTTCGATTTAGTCAATTCTTTTTGTTGTTTTTTGAGGTGAGATAGTGTGTTTTTGTTGCGCTTCTTCATCTCCTCGCTCTCTTTCTTCTGACGCACTTTTGTAATATCTAATAATTCTTTGCCGTAAACGTTCTCGATGTGCAACTCCTCACATTGCGCCTGCAGCTTGTCGTTCTCGTCGTACACGTTTTTCGTTTTCCGCCCTGAACGCGTCAACGTCCCCCAGCTCCTTTCTAAGCTTCGAGAATTTTTCCTTCAGCAAATCCTGTCGTCGCATAACATACCTTCTTACATATTTCAGCGACTCCATTCGCGACTTCTTCAACTTCCTCTGCGCGATCTCGTTTCGTAAAGTCAGAATTTGTCTGTACAACTCGCAGTTTTCCTGTCTGACTTCGCTCGTGTCCGTCTCCACTTTTACAATCTTATTTTCAGATCTTTTAAGTCTTACCAATGTCCGAATCAAGCTGCGTCTTTTATTCTCCAACTTCTTATTTGTAAGTTTGAGATCTTCCTCTTCTTTATACTTTTGTCTAAAACTCTCCTTTACGACTTTAGCATCTATTATCTTCTTCTCCAATTTGCTAATTTCCTTCTCCTTATGCTCATTTTTTGCCTTCCAATTCTCAACACTATCTAATCTTTCCTGATACTTACTCAGGTTCGCCTTTTTCTTATCGTAGACTTTAGTTATTTTGGCAAGATGTTTACTCAGAAGCTTACTGTATTTTCTTTTTCTAACCCTGCTTCTGTCACCGCTAAAACCTCACATTTCTCCTTCCAACACGGCTCTTGGGCTAGTTTTTGCACTGTGTCGGAAATATTCTGAATTGTTGGTCTCTCTGTTCTTTCATTTTAACCCTCTGCTCTCTAAACTATTTTTAGGAAGTTGAGACGATAAACTCTCCCAGTTTTCTATTAAATCGGACCTTTCGCGTTTTAGGTCCTCAACCTCGTCCTGCAGTCGTTCGTATTCTTTTTTAGTGACTCTTTTAGGTAGCGCCACGCATCTGTCCCGAATCGTCTCATTTTCTGCGCGAAGACTATCGATTTCTGCTTTTAAGTGCGCGCAGTGCCGGTCAACTTGAGGCTGATTTGTTAGGTATTGAAACTCGGATTTCATTTGTCGGTTTTGGTCTTTCAAACTTTCATATTCTTCTTCCAGTCTTTGTCTGTGCTCAGGGGAAGTTTCTGCCTTACTGACTTTCTCTCTGAGATCATTAATTTGTTTTTCAATGAAGTTAAATTTTTCTCTGATCAAGTCAATTTCAATTTCCACAGGGAGTTCACTGGCTTCACTAAACTTATCCATTTCTAAAGTGAGTTATTTAGTTTGTATGTAATAGTTATATGTTTTTTAAATATCTTAAATTATCTGTATAAATCTTGTGTTTACTGGAGCTGAGTCTAAACCATAGACCAGGGGTGCTCACACTTTTTCCGGTGTGCAAGCGCTATTCCGACAACCCTCCATTCCGACAGACCTGCATTCCGACAGTGATTCCGACAGACCTCTGTTCCGACAGACCTCCACTCCGACAGCCTTCTGTTCCGACACCTTTTTAGGTCCGCTATTCCGACAGTTTTTTTTTTCCCGCGCTGTACTATTAAGCAAGTACTAATGCACCAGAAAGCAATAAATTAAAATAAACACATCCATTACGTGCTTTGGGCGCGCGGACTTTACGCACGGCTTTTACGCATGACCTTCACGGCGCCATCAGGATCTGAGGTGCAGTGATGATGAGCAATCGTATTGGGGAGACCCACGAAGCTTATTTTGGTCTCTCCAATTTCCTTTTGCACTGGTACAATACACTGGTATTCTCGTTTTTTCGTGGGCTCATGGCGCGCGTTGACGCATGGCTGGAGTGCTTCTACATTCCACCTACATCTCGCAGTGTGGCCACACACGCGCTGCTTATATTTGTCACTTGCATTCGCTCATTTCTCTCTGCTCCGTACTGTGTCCGCACAGTGTCATGCCCCTGTGCCTTTTCACGCAACTCAGAGCGCGTAGGCCAGAGGCTCTGAGCTGAGGCCTGAGCATAATCTGTCCCATCAAACCCCAAATAGAATGCAGGTTATATATCACTATATAACGCTGCGGTTCAATCATCTGCAGATTAATAGGCCTAGTAACTTATTTCAATGTTTGCGCGCGTCTGTGTGAGTGCGAGAGAGAGATGTGACAGCCTGCGCGCCAATGAGAAGACCCGAAGCACTTTTAGATTTACGTGACTTTTGAGTTGAATTTCTCCGCAATTCTTTGTTTTTCGTTTACTTTTTATTTTTGGTTCATTTAAAACTGATTTTTAGACACCCTTTGTCCAAAAAAATAAATAAAAACATAACTTTTTTTTTTGACCAAATACATATAAAAAAAATTTATGCAGATTTATTAGCATACGTTTTTTTTTATTAGCATCAGTGGTTACACTAGACTTAATTCCAATACGTCACCGTGACGGACAAGGTCCCAAAAAATCCGTCATGAGGGATTTTTATCCGTCATAATTTTGCTCAGTAGGTTTATTCCTGTCTATGTTTTTGTAGCTGATTTCTGACACGGAGACTGTACGGGAGCACACGGGTCATGAGACATAAGATACATTACAAAAATGACTGAACTCTGCATAAATAGTTTCTTAAGATATCATTAAAGCTTCTGCAAAAATCATTGTGTCCGTTTGACATTCAACAATCTCAATGTGACTAATGAGGCTCTGCATTTCTTACCTGAAACACAAAGTTCCACTTCTCTCCACTTTCTGCAAATCCACACTGTATTTAGCCCAAACTCTAGGTGTTATTTCCATTTCTCCTGCATAAAAGACAGTCTTTTATTCCTCCGGGAAAGTTTCTGATGCCAGCCGTTGTGAGTGTGTCACCAAACACTGCAGGTGTGACTTTCCGCTAAGTTTAAGAATCTGAATAAACATCAGTGTTTGTCTGCCGAGTGATCACGGTCACAAGTACAAATCCTCTTGAAATCAGACCGATAAAACTCTGTCCATCCCGCTGTTTTTGTCGAATGAAGCGTTATCCGTGCGCTCTGTAGCAAACGCGTGCGGTTTACAGATAGGTCACGTATTTGTGGAGGCCACAGCGCCGTGCGCTCTGCAGCCATCAGTCTCACGGCCTCCCGGCATTTTCCCTCGCTGCTTCTTCAGTTTGAGGGAGCGGGAGAGCGCGAGTCCGGTCGGGATCAGGTCACTAAATCAGTAGACAATAAAAGATTAGCTCCATATATAAAAGGTCAGCTTTGAAAACTTTCCGTCAAAGCAAAATACAATCGGTAAATGACGGAAAATTGTCAGTTAATGTAACCTCTGATTATATATATATATATATATATATATATATATATATATATATATATTTATTTATTTATTTATTTATTTACCTAATAGGCTACATATTATTATTATTATTATTTTTTTTTTTTATGCAGATTTATTAGCATATAGGCCAAGGCCTATTTCAAAATAGGATCAGAGATCGTTTTTTATTGTGGTTGTTTTAAGTGCGCTTCCTTTAGAGGAAGCCCTTTACACTTGCGGGCCAATCCATTAATTAATTTATCGATGATTTTAGATCTTCTGAGTGTCTGTTTTCCGTTCTCAGGAGAACGCGTAAGTAGCGTGTGTCATGCCAGGTGGGCACGGTAAGGCGCGTGCACCTTACCAAACTGCTCCTGATCAAAGCAGCAGTGGTTCAGCTGATATATATATATATATATATATTATATATATATATATATATATATATATATATATATATATATATATTTATTTATTTATTTATTTATTTACCTAATAGGCTACATATTATTATTATTATTATTTTTTTTTTTTATGCAGATTTATTAGCATATAGGCCAAGGCCTATTTCAAAATAGGATCAGAGATCGTTTTTTATTGTGGTTGTTTTAAGTGCGCTTCCTTTAGAGGAAGCCCTTTACACTTGCGGGCCAATCCATTAATTAATTTATCGATGATTTTAGATCTTCTGAGTGTCTGTTTTCCGTTCTCAGGAGAACGCGTAAGTAGCGTGTGTCATGCCAGGTGGGCACGGTAAGGCGCACCTTACCAAACTGCTCCTGATCAAAGCAGCAGTGGTTCAGCTGAACGGTAGGGTCACATTTTTTAATGTCGGAATAGCAGGATGTTTGATTAAAAAAGACAAAAATGTAGGCCTATCGCTACTCCGACAACAAAAAAAATTCGGAATACCGACTCTCTTGAAAAAATAGATGGATACCGCTATTCCGACAATAGGATTCTAATGTCTGAATAGCACCCTGTCGGAAAAGCAGGGTGTCTGAGTAGCGAGGTGACGGAATAGCAAGGTGTAACCCACTTTTCCAGCTCGCGATCTACTTTTAGTTGAGGCAAGGCCCAAAGATCTACCTATCGATTTTTCTATGTATTTTTTATCATTAATTAAAATTATAAGATTTTATTATAAGAGTTTTGTTTTTTTTTAATTAAACATCAGTTGTATAATACAATAACTTAATTTTACTTGAGTACATTCATTAGAAGAATTAACATGTAGGATTTTTAAACCTGTAAAATAATCTGGAAGAAAACAAAGAAGCTAATTATTAATCTAGTTGTTTTCTAGTGTTTAACTTCATTCTAACCTCGATTGTGTCTAATAACTCTGGTTTTGATCACCATGGTAACGCTCAGGGGCGGGGCTTGAGACTTTGGGAAACTCAGCTTTGGCTCACATCAAAAACAAACTCGTGAGGATTTGTTATGGCTCTACCTGTTTCCTCCCACGGCTTTCCTTTGTCCCCGTTTCAAGTAAGTGTTCTCGGTGTCTTTGCTGTTGGCTGCAGAAAGTGTGAGCTCTGTGTGTCCGCTTTAAAGCGCGTGAGCTTCGTTTCTCCGCTGTTGGTTGAGGAGCGCTTGTGTAGGCTACTATGGCTGTCTGGTTTGGGCGCTTGTATTTCACGGCTATAGACACATGGAGCGTGTTGTGACTTCGCTAGAGTTCGGAACATTACAGACTGTGCGTGTTAAGGGTGATTTATACTTCCCCGTAGATCTCCGTCAGGTCAGTCACGTGCTCAGGTCCTTGCAGAGTTTGCCATTGGAGCCTCTCTTCAGAGCTAATCAGGTTCCAGGTGTGTCTAGTCAGTTAAACCAATCACATCTTTGACGCTAGGTGACTTTTGTGCGTAGGAGCACGAGAGCAGCACGAACACGGTGCTGCATTGGTTGTAAGCTTTCTGATTGGCTACCAGTACCCCTGGGGAAAAAACAATTAGACAGAGGAGCCAATGGCGGCCTGAGCCTGCACGTAAGTTACGGGGAAGTATAAATCACCCTTAACTTGAGTCTCGGCTCCGGACCGCGTGCGTTCCGTGTCCCCGTGCCGTGGTTGGATGAGGAGCGCGTGGATACTGCGTCTGTCTGGTTTGGGGCGCTTGTATAGACATGTGGAGTGTGTTGTGGCTTTGCTCGGAACATTACAGAGTGTGCGTGTTAGTGAGTCTCGGCTCCGGCCCCCTTACATTCCGTGTCCCCGCGGTTGGATGTGGAGCGCGTGTATACTCGTGAGTCTGGTTTGGGGCGCTTGTATTTCACGGCTGTATAGACATGTGGAGTGGCTTTGTTAGAGTTTGGAACATTACAGAGAGTGCGTGTTTCGTGGCTCCGGACCCCGTGCGTTCCGTGTGCCCGCGTTGGATGTGGAGCGCGTGTATACTCGTGAGTCTCGGCTCCGGAGCCCGTGCGTCCGTGTCCCCCGCGGTTGGATGTGGAGCGCGCAGCAGAACGGGCACCGTGCCAAAAGCAGAACAGGCGAAAATGCATAATAGCACCTCAAAACCAAGCTGTCACGCTCAAGCGGTCATAAAAAAGACTTGCGCTTTTGTAGCTCACAGTGGATCACATCAGCGCATTATTCTGTTCATTTGTACAAAAGACACTAAACTTCACATAACCAGGCAGGGCTTCGCGATCGACTCCTCCTGCCTCCGAGAGCTACCGGTAGCTCGCGATCGACGTAATGAGCACCCCTGCCATAGACCGTATATTCTCGAAGTCGGCGTGTCGTCACATCCGCCAATGTTATTTCTGATACACATCTTTTATCATTGACTAAACCCCAGAGCTCAATATCTGGATTTTACTTTAGCTGCTTCCCATCTTATTTACCTTTTCTTTGATATATTATCATTTTATGCTTATATATTTCCGTTTTCACTGAGTATTGTTTGTGTTCACAGGCTGTCTGGACAACACAGTGAGGCCGACATGAAACCAACATCAGCAGCATTGTTCTACTTTGGATTTCTATAAAACTAGCTTAGCTTTTTGTTTCACAAGTAATAAAGCAAAAACATCAAACACCTGATGAGTCTGTGTATTACATAGACCAAACATTTACTTTTCACTCACTAACTTGGTTTTAATGTTAGATTTAGAAACATACACACATGTATATTTAAAATGTATTGTAAAACAGAGTGATGGCTGAATCTGGCAGCGATGTCCGCTAAAGCAGGAGAGCAGGCCGAGCGAGCGTGAGTCCACTGAAGAGAAGGTCCACAGGAGAAGACAGAGGGCCAGGCTGTACACAGGAGAAGACACAGGACCAGGCCGTCCACAGGAGAAGACACAAGACCAGAGAGGCGCCAGCAAATTAGATACAACCTGGAAATACACAAATTAGAAACGTTTTCTGTCAGAGAGTATTTACAAACTTGCAGGGAGCTTTGGTTGGTGGAACAAGCCTAACCCCGGGCTCACACTGCATCCAGTCCAACTATTCTAGATTTATACTGAAAATTCGTCTGTGCCAGAAGTGCTCTTAAAATGTACAAGTGGGAAAAGCATGTCAGTAACTATACCGGATAATCAATAATTCATAATAAAATCATATCGTTTTTGTTTACATTTTTTTAGTCTTGTATATAGCCTATAGTTTCTTAAAGAGTAGCTAAACACCAAAGTCACTTTTTTGGGTGATAAACTGTCTAAATCAGGGGTGCCCAAAGTGGGGCCCGGGGCCAAATTCGGCCCGCCAGATGGTTCAATTTGGCCCGCGAAGGGTTATGTAGGTTTGTTAGAACTACCAGTTTGATTCAATTTTGTGCTGAAAAGACTGTCAAATGACAAAATTCATGTGCAATCTCTTAAAACATGCTAGTAAAAGATATTTTAATCTTCATCTCTTCTCAAAATGTTTTTTTTAAATGCTGAACGAAATTAGGTTTGGCCCTTGGCACTCGTCAATGCAATACATTTTGGCCCGCGAAGGAAAAATCTGCAAATTTTGGCCCTCCGAGGAAAAAAGTTTGGGCACCCCTGGTCTAAATGAACCTTTTATGATTATATCTACACATTCTTGGCATTATTTTGACATTATGTGCAAACATGTTACAACTTGGACTTTGGGTCTAAAACGACGTTTGTATCGCCTACTACAGCGCTTCGTTAGTCATGCATTTGAATTTCGTGGTTGGAAGTTTGCTCTGTGTTGCTCTCGTCAACGTCACAGCCTGAAGCGGGGAGGGGCGGGGCCGAGGGGGACAAGGTCCGCTAAGCAAGCAGGCATGAAGCAGGCGAGCTAGCGGGCAGAAGCTAACAGCTAGCCGCCACCGCGGCAGACAACAGGAGTGATTTAATCTTCTATTATGCTACCGGAGTTGGATATGCGTGAATTACCTTCAACAAAATCAGGTTTAGAAGGGGCTTCTCCCGCTTTTAACTGCCTCCTTCATGGCAAAGTCACGAACTGAACTGCATCGTTTGGACTAGCTTCTTGGTGGTGAGTGATCCAAAATCATTTCACAAGTTTATAAATATGAATCGTTGTTCTAGTGAAATATTTTTTATGGTTGACCCGAATTAGAGACTCGTATAATTTGTTTACTTCTACTTTGCAGCTCTGTCTACTCCTGTTTCTCGCCTTGTAAGATGTGATAAACATCTTAGTACGTGGTTGGGATAGTTCATTCTGATATCTTCCGCCGTGAAATGTCGGGGTCGGACTAGCGTCATCGTGTTGTGGAAACGTCAAACGAAGGGGAAAGCAACAACGTAAAACAACAACGTAAAGTATCTTTCAATTTAAACTTTAACTCACCACTGCACAGTGGTTTTTTACAGTTTCTAAACTTTAGTATTTCAGCATCTGGCAAGCATTTTTACGTACAGCAAGTTGATGTTTTCCCCTTCCCGTCGTTGGCAAACAAAACAAAACGTCACGAAACGTCATCAGTCCGACCTCGAGAATACCGGTGCTTTCCTTCTATGTATAGCTATGTATAAGTGTAAATGAACTAATAAGGATAAAAATAAATTAGGAATATCTATTTTTCTTTCAATAATGGCAATGTATTTGTACAGGAAACTCAGCACAGCATGGGATGATGACAGAGCATATTTCTAGAGATATATTAATTTGCTGTGATGCTGGTTTCAAATTCATATTAGCATAATGTGTAAAACGTATATTTCAATTTATAATCATTTCTGTTTCAGAATACCCTGCATTGTTCCTTTCCCTAAAAGTCTTCATTACTGCGTTGATCTGCTCCACACAAGCTACACAGTTTCATCTACACATTATACTGTAGTTCTTTTTGTCTGAAGGAGGACATTGCCAAGAGTTTGAGATGAGCTGAAGGCAGGGCTGGACTGGGATTAAAATTCGGCCCTGGAATTTTTGCCTCAGACCGGCCCACGCATATATATATATATATATATATATATATATTATATATATAATATATAAAATTGAGATTTGTGAACACTAAAAATCAGATTATTATCTACAAAAATCTTTAAAACTACATAAATATAGGCTACTAATTGTATTCCTTTTAACATTAACAAAAGTAAAAGGCAATAAAAATCAACTTTCAACAAATATTAACTTTATTTTGTGCAACTACACAAAGAAAATAACTACCAGCAACTAAGTTTAAATTATTTAGGAATTCATATTTTTGCAGTGTTAGTTTTACAGTGTAGTCAGCTCCACAGGCTGAATTGAAAAGGCTGCACTCCTTCCAGAGCTGAGCTGTGCTTTTTCACAAGTGATCAGAGCCACCGTTTGTAAAATGATGCGGCAGATTAGGCGTTATACCGCGGACACGCGGCCTGTATCATCCTCCTCGCTGAGGGCTGAGTGTCCCCTACACGCGACCTGCTGGTGCTGTTCTGTCCCAGTTGAGTGAACGCACGCTGTCGGGCCGTTCTATGTGTGTGTCTGGCGCGGTCTTGCGCTCAAAGCCCGGAGCGCTGCACACAAACACAACAGAGAGACGCAAACGGGAAAATTGTACCGACACGTGCACCACAACGTGTGCAGTTATCACTCTCTGCCGTGAATGAGCGGGGCCCGGGGGCCGCGAGCGGGCCGGTGCGCTCTCTGCGCTAGGCTGCTGGGCAGCTGTTTGCTTGTAACATATGTGTATTACGTTATTCAGACCGGACCGGCCCAAAACTGCATCGGCCACCGGGAAAACTCCCGGTGCTCCCGATGGCCAGTCCAGCCCTGGCTGAAGGCCTTTACTTTCGAAAATGTCAGTCATCGAAAAGCTGTAGATTCTACAGCTTTTCGATGACTGACATAAATGGATTGTGATGTCTCGATTTTTTTTATTGATTGTATATAGTTATACAGATCCAATTATAATGTAATGGACGTTATTAGTTGGAAAATTTTAGACTAAGAGGGATCACCATAGTCTTCCCGTCAATGTGAACACTAATTGCTGTGACCATGTATTAAAATGTAAAACTGCAAAAATAATTTGGACTTTGATTATTCAGAAAAAAAAAATCATATTATGAATTTCCCTTCTAAAAGAGGTAAGTTGTACATGTATTCATGCATATGGTTTGATTTTCATGTGACTTTCAGACTTCATGCTGTAAAAAATTCTGACTGCATTGTAATTGTAGCATTTTAATTTCCAATATAGCAAATTTTAGTCACACACACCATAATTTCAAAATAGTCTATTTGTCTGTGGTTATTGTAAATGTAGGTTATAGTCTGCAAGATAATTATTTCCCATAATCTTTTAATATGAGTAACTGCATGCATAACGGCTATTTATAAAAAATAGAATCAAATAATTTCGACTTTTCTGCGTGCTTATAGAAATCTGCACACATAGCATATATGCTAATATGTGACACTGTCAAAACATTTTTGTTTGTTTTTATCTGGTGATCACGTTTTCATGTAAGCAATAAAGTTCATGATTGTGTGTCTTTTTCTTTTCAAGTAAATGTATTTGTTCACAACGGCTATATATATATATATATATATTTTTTTTTGCCGTTGTGAATATATATATATTGCCGTTGTGAAACAAATCATTACTTGAAAAGACACACAATCATGAACTTTATTGCTTACATGAAACGTGTCACCAGATAAAAAAAAAAAAAAACAGACAAAATGTTTTATTATTTGTTAATTTTAAATTTTATTTCCAATGTTGCACACAGACTACGCTAAAACAAATATTCTTGCCACTACATTTTACGGCATTTTTTTCCAACTTCACACGCTTTACGTCAAAAAGTCACGCTGCTTTACGCATCCGGCTGCTGTATATAAGCGGCTCACTCCAGAAGGTCCTCGTAGCGAGTTTGGAGTTGGAAAGAGCGAGCATTGCGAGCGTCTTCAGACGATCAGGTTAGCGAATAATACTTAGTATATAGATTGTCATTAGTTTTATTTTATTTTAACTTCATACAAATTGTAGTATGTCAAGTCATAACAGGCTCTTTGACGACAACTTGATCCAATGTGGCCTGCATCGGTGAAAATTAGTTGGACACCTCTGCTGTAGACCATTGTGCCTGTAATCCTTGTTACACTGTAACAATGATCATATGTGGTGGAACACAGCACACTTGGCCTAGAACATTCAACATTGATCAGTTTACATACCGTGAGAAGGTAAATGGAGCCATGGTACAAATGCAGAGTGCATACTGTAAAACACAGTCTGTTATAATTAGCCATTCCCTTGCTACATTATACGTAAAACTGGCTGTTTTCTATCGTTATCATGAATACTCCACAGTCAATCCCTGGCCTCGGCAGTCACATGGGTCTATATTATGTTTCCTGAGTGTTTACTCTATCATTGAAGCAATTTCTTCTCTTGTTTTATTTGAAACGTCTCTAAATTTTAGAAAAATTAGATTTATTTCCCATTCATCAGAAACACTTTGGCTGACATATCTGAGTAACAGTACATTTTGCTCCAGATTGGAGACATCAGGTGTGGACATCACATATTATAGAAAAATAGGCTGGATTCTATGAAACATGTTGTTAGACAGCAGTGTTTATTTAGAATTCTGTACAGTGTTAACACTGCAGCCTGCTGTCTCTTTTACTATAGTACTTGTAAACTAAATCTTCTTGCTGTAGGGAGAGCGGGTAGTTGTCACACGGTAGGTTGTCACAGTCACATTTGAAAAATTATGCATTTGAAAAAAAGTCAGATTAAAAAGTTCATTAAATGAACCCAAATTCACTCGCTAAAACATTTTTGTAAACATTTGTTCAAGTTTGTGATAAGACAAAAAAAAAAAAATGTATAGCAAAAAGTACATTTTCAGATGTTGAGAAAAAAATTTCTAAAAATTGTGTTGAAAGCTTATAACCATTGATACTATAAAGAGGAGAGTCAGAGTGATAATTAGGACTATTTTTTTCTGAGCTGGTTTAAAAATGTAGACGAAATCTGAGGTGAGAGTAAAACAGTCCCAGTCGGGGTTGGTTGTCACACTTTTTTGGGGTTGGTTGTCACATGTGATTGTATCTAGAACAGCAGCACAGCCAGGCAGGGTGGTTGTCACACTTTTACAAAAGACAGATTTTCTCAAAATATTGTATTTTAAATATTCCATTCAATGCATGAAATCAGTGCAAAGTTTCAACTAAAAATAATCTAATTCTTGCATGGAGCTTATTCTTTTAAAAGTTATTAATCACTAATTCACATTAAAAATTTTGTTTTACAATATCATTAGAATCTTGACAAAATGCATTTGTTTTAATTTCCAGTTGCCTTTTTTTGTAATTGAACGTCTCCTGATTCAGAAATGTAAACATTCTTGAATCAAATGAATTCAACATCAAAAATCAAACCAAAGACCACACATTTGTCATCGTCTCCCATTGACAGAACATTGTGAAACCACCAGACTGGGTTGTTGTCAAGGTGAACAATGAACATTTAATGATCAATAACTTTTGATCAGAATAAGACAGAGAACAGCAGGTGGATTCATTAGTTACACAAGACTGAACTTTTCTCTGTTGTTAAAATGGTTAATGTGAGATCTACTGCTTTGAGAAATTCAAATCAAAGTAAAATATGTGACACCATCCCCGCTCTCCCCTACTTTGTGATGCCTTTAATGTCTGTACTTCAACTTCCAAAGGCATTTTCAAAACAAAAACCAGGACCGCCAACATTAACAGGACAAAGGCATTTTTCCTCTTTAGGAAAGCTCATCTGAAAAATCAAATGTAACATTTTTTTTAGATTGTGCATATTGCATTTTCAACTGTTCTACATTGACATGAATGAAAAAATAATAATAATACATGTTACACCTTTTTTGCAGTTCTTCCAAATCTGCCTTTTGCAAACAGATCTGTTGCAACCACATCACTAGGATGATGAACAGGGTCCTGTATAAAAAAAAACAACCTTTGTAATGTAATGAAGAATCTAGACCAGGGGTCTCCAACCTTTTTCACCAGGAGAACTACTTTTGCAAAAGAAAACTGACGGTGAGCTTTTAACGATTACAAAAGATCCAATCTCAATGAAAACACAGTTGCCTCCAAAAACGAGTCCCAATCGCTCTGTTTGTTATTTACCAATTTTGTCAGAGCTCTGAAATAAAAAAAAAGAAACATAACTAATGAGATTATTTTTCCTCAAAATTATGTCTACTTAAACTATGACTTAAATAAAGATAAAAATGCGCCCACTAAGCAATATGATGGGGCCCACCATGGTAAAATGGGCCATGAACTGGACCACATTGTAAAGAAGCCTGGGAAACATTCCATATGTGATTTACAGTGAACAGTGGTGGATACAGCAACATAATGCTGAGCAATAAAGACTGGTCCATCATAGTAAAGTGGGCCATGGACTGGGCCACATTTCATGGTAAGATCTGTTATTCAGTAACCTGCAGTACTTTCAAATCAACTTAATCAGCTAAAATGCCACTGATTTTTGTTCAGTTTTGTTCTGGTTCACACATTGCTCTAGTCTTGTTCTAAATTGTGGTTCACTCTGAAGTAGCACAAATGTAGGCCTAGAGACATAGAGTTGGATTAACTCTAGGTTTAGCCTCGTCCTTCATACTGTATGTTGTTCTGATTTGCTCTCGTTCTAGTTTTCATTTATCTCTGCTAGTGTAAGCCTGTTATAGGACAGAGCAATTTAGACGTATTTTCAATTTACTAAACAATAGTTCTTAGGGCAGTCCTTTGAAAAATCTGGCCCGCTGGAAAATATAATTGAATAGCCCTGCTTAAAACTATGTTAGACTACAGTGACTTGCCGCTTAATGTTATGATTGGTCTTTTGGTCCAGTCCATTTGTTTGAGGGTGATATGCAGCTGTCACACTGCGCTTAATGCCCAGAAACTCACACAAGGCGTTGTTTAGCTAAAAACAAATAAACACAGTTTCAGTGGGTTTGGATTATAATCACTACATATACAGATGGAAGGCAGCCCAAGTTTTTTTTTTTTTTTGTGGTGGAACAAAATGTTCATTGATCTGGTCATACTGTATGTAAAATTACTTTTTCAAATATTTCATGGCAAAGTATAGTATTGTTAATAGGAAAAAAACACCTCTTCCTACCAAATTCAACAACTTGAAACAATCGTATTAGATGATTTCAGGTTCTAGACTTCAATAAAGTCACACATATATATATTTTTTAATGTCTTGCGTTTTTGTTTGTTTGTATTTTTAAAAAAATGCATTTATACAATTTTTGTTTTGGCTGCCCTTCACATGATTGAATATTGGCTTGTAACCTATTCCAACTAATCAATAGAACTCTGAAATAAAGTACTCACATACATCATTTACAAATTCTCGACCTTGGTCTGAGAGGATGCGCTTTGGACAGCCATGGCGATAAATGATTGAGCACAGCCGCTGTGTTTGTTTTTAGGGGATATGCCTCAACCCACTTTGAAAAAGAATCTGTCGCTGTTAAGAAGTACGGGTAGCCATCGTCAGTTTTGGGCAAGGTCCTGTCAGGTCAATGCCCAACAGTTCTCAGACAGCAGAGACCTACAATGACAAATAATTTTACAATTTACTTTTTCTAAAAACATCTTGGCAAGGCAGAAGGCTCATCTTTACTCACCCTATCATATGTATGGGTTAGGGTATATCATTCTGGGCGGGCTGTTGGTTGCCAGGGTGATCTATTCTGTTAAATCTACTGCTCTGCTTCTTCACATTCTTTTACAGCCTTTATTTTCGTAAAAAAGCTCTCCATCTGTAAACATTTATTAATCAAAATATGGAATAGAAAACAATCTTGTCTGGAAGAATATACTTACCTTTATTTACAAATTTTTCTGTTTCTTTTCTTAGATTGCGCTTTTGAATTTTTGAATAGTTTTCTGGATTTTTTTTTTTTTTTTTTTTTTTTTTGAGAAATGTAATCATATACTTGGTCCCATTGCATGGCGATGAGCAGACAAATAAGAAGACAATGAGCGAAAGGTGTAGTCAGAATCAGGCAGGGGTAAAAAACCAGGGTATCCAATCCAACAAGCAGACAAAACCAGGGTATCCAATCCAACAAGCAGACAAAACCAGGGTATCCAATCCAAAAGCAGACAAAACCAGGGTATCCAATCTAACAAGCAGACACAACCAGGGTATCCAATATAACAAGCAGACAAAACCAGGGTATCCAATCTAACAAGCAGACAAAACCAGGGTATCCAATCTAACAAGCAGACACAACCAGGGTATCCAATCCAACAAGCAGACAAAACCATGGTATCCAATCCAACAAGCAGACAAAATCATGGTATCCAATCCAACAAGCAGACAAAACCATGGTATCCAATCCAACAAGCAGACAAAATCATGGTATCCAATCCAACAAGCAGACAAAACCATGGTATCCAATCCAACAAGCAGACAAAATCATGGTATCCAATCCAACAAGCAGACAAAACCAGGGTATCCAATCCAACAAGCAGACAAAACCAGGATATCAATCCAACAGCAGACAAAACCAGGGTATCCAATCTAACAAGCAGACAAAACCAGGGTATCCAATCTAACAAGCAGACAAAACAGGGTATCCAGTCTAACAAGCAGACAAAACCAGGGTATCCAATCTAACAAGCAGACAAAACCAGGGTATCCAATCCAACAAGCAGACAAAACCATGGTATCCAATCTAACAAGCAGACAAAACCAGGGTATCCAATCTAACAAGCAGACAAAACCAGGGTATCCAATCCAACAAGCAGACAAAACCAAAAACAGGGTATTCAATCTAACAAGCAGACAAAACCAGAGTATCCATACCAACAAGAAGACAAAACCAGGGTATCTAATCCAACAGCAGACAAAACCAGGTATCCAATCCAACAAGTAGACAAAACCAGGGTATCCAATCTAACAAGCAGACAAAACCAGAGTATCCAATCCAACAAGCAGACAAAACCAGGTATCCAATCCAACAAGCAGACAAAACCAGGGTATCCAATCTAACAAGCAGACAAAACCAGGGTATCCAATCCAACAAGTAGACAAAACCAAGGTATCCAATCTAACAAGCAGACAAAACCAGAGGATCCATACCAACAAGCAGACACAACCAGGGTATCCAATCCAACAAGCAGACAAAACCAGGGTATCCAATCTAACAAGCAGACAAAACCAGAGTATCCAATCCAACAAGCAGACAAAACCAGGGTATCCAATCCAACAAGCAGACAAAACCAGAGTATCCAATCTAACAAGCAGACAAAACCAGAGGATCCATACCAACAAGCAGACAAAACCAGAGTATCCAATCTAACAAGCAGACAAAACCAGAGGATCCATACCAACAAGCAGACAAAACCAGGGTATCCAATCCAACAAGTAGACAAAACCAGGGTATCCAATCCAACAAGCTGACAAACCAGGGGATCCAATCCAACAAGCAGACAAAACCAGGGTATCCAATCTAACAAGGCAGACAAACCAAAACAGGGATCCAATCCAACAAGCAGACAAAACCAGGGGATCCAATCCAACAAGTAGACAAAACCAGGTATCCAATCTAACAAGCAGACAAAACCAGGGTATCCAATCCAACAAGCAGACACAACCAGGGTATCCAATCCAACAAGCAGACCAAACCAGGGTATCCAATCTAACAAGCAGACAAAACCAGAGTATCCAATCCAACAAGCAGACCAAAACCAGGGTATCAATCAACAAGCAGACAAAACCAGAGTATCCAATCTAACAAGCAGACAAAACCAGAGGATCCATACCAACAAGCAGACAAAACCAGAGTATCCAATCTAACAAGCAGACAAAACCAGAGGATCCATACCAACAAGGCAGACAAAAACCAGGGTATCCAATCCAACAAGTAGACAAAACCAGGGTATCCAATCTAACAAGCTGACAAAACCAGGGGATCCAATCCAACAAGCAGACAAAACCAGGGGATCAATCCAACAAGTAGACAAACCAGGGTATCCAATCTAACAAGCAGACAAACCAGGGTATCCAATCCAACAAGCAGACAAAACCATGGTATCAATCTAACAAGCAGACCAAAACCAGAGGACGTTGGGCAAAAGGTGTAGTCAGAATCAGGCAGGGGGCCAAAACCAGGGATATCCAATCCAATTAGCAGACAAATCCAGAGGACGAACAATAACAAACCAAAAGGGATTTGAGAAAGGTTTTGGGGTTGGGAAAAAACAGATGATGATCAGGGAAAAGACTAACATTACCTTAGAGACTACTTGCCTAAACCTAACCTCATTTGAATTTAAAAACCATGTTGCTGATTTACATTACGGGGACCACCTCTCTGTCCCCATAAAGAAGGCATTTCCCCCTGAGCATATATACAATTTTAGGTGATCATAGTGTTACGAATACCCGCCCACACACACACAGAGGCTGACAGATGAACAGAAAGACAATAAAGGCTTTTACATGCAGAAAAAGTACCTTGTAAGTGGCATTACTAAATCCATGAGGGTGTAGCGAATCCAAAAACAAACCTCTTCTTTGCTGCACCAACAGAATCTGTACAGAAGATTACTTATTTTCATCCAAATCTAATAGTCCAAAGAATCATGCTAAAAAAAAAAAAAAAAGTATAGAAAAACACTTGCATATCTCACACAAAGCAAGTAACTCACAGGTAGGGACTGAAAGGAGTCATTTCCAGCCTTCCAGGTTGTTACACTATACAAGTCAGCAATGTAAACATCCTTTCCCTAAAAAAAAAATGTAAATAAATGTAGTACACCTATTATTTAATGAAAAATATATTAATAATTACAACTCTTTTGGCTGCCTCCTCCACCAGTTTAAAACAAGCATTCCCAATCTGAAATAAATATAATCATGAAATAAAGTTTGTCATTGGTTTGTGAAATTGCAATTAAAATATTTATGTTTGACTCTAAGCACTGGTTTAGCCCTAAGCTCCAGAAGCCTTCCCTGGTGAGGCAGGTGTTGGCCTCTTTTATTATAAGTTCGTCGGGAGGACAATTCTGGTCCAGAATATAGCTGAGCTAAAGTATTACACAGAATATTTCATTACACATTCTTTTACTAGCAATATTGTATGTCTGATGCTAAAATATAAATCGTAGCTCAGAAATAATCAGGAACAATGTAAAGATGCAGGTGACCATATCTTTACATTAAAAGTACGGGCAAACGTTTTATGTAATTATTTTGGTAATAGTATATATAAAGTGACAATATAGCTCTCTAGAAAAAAAAAAAAAAAGTGATGTATGTGGCTCAAAGGTTCCCCTAATATCAGGTCTATGGACAGAGAAAACGCTTCTCTCTAGACCCAGGGCCACAAAATGTGTCTAGATCTTTTTTTTTTTGTTCTAGGACAGTGACAGTGTGTCCCAGGACCCTTCTCACAGGGGGACAAAGATACCTAGGGAGTCAGTATTATCAGGTGCACTTATAGGGCATTAAGATATGAACTTGCCCTTTTCTGCACGTGTGCACTTGAGTGTGCAGTGCACGTATGGTTTTTGGAATATCTGCATATTGAGAGCTGTGTAGAGACATTACCTCTCTCTTATCCCAGGCTCCTTCCGAATTCATCAGATTGTCCCCATAGCCACTAAGCCCAAACCGGATGCGCGTCACCACACGCCATGTTAAGAGCTGTCTGGATTGAGCAATTGGGAGTTAGGAGTGAGGAGCCTCTATGCTAACTATTCTGGCTCCTTTAGCATAGGAACCTCTGATGCTAACTTACTGCCGGTAAGGAGCTAGTGGACATCCCACAATGCACTGCACAGATCGCTCCAAAAATGAATATAAGCATTTATGACAATATGATCTGTGAATGATGAGTTTGTAATGAATGAAAAGTTTTACTGCCTCAGACTTTAGACACACATTACATAAAACAAACTTTATAAACTTTGAAATTATAAGGTTTTAGTGCCACATCACCTTCATTAAATGTATTGTTCCATCTCTTAACACTATTTACGTGTGAAGAAACGAAACTTAAAGGTACCGGCTCATTTGCATACAGTTCACAAGGAGCTGGGGAGACGCGCTGCTGCTGCATAGAAGGATTTACGGGAATATATTTGTCTTTTCTCACACAGACTGATGATGGTGAGTCTGTAATATTATTCTGTCTGTCCATATATATACATATATATATATATATATATATATATATATATTATATATATATATATATATATATATATATATATATATAGGTCTGTTTGTGCTGAAAAGTGTTGTTGAAGCTTCATGTTTAAAGGGACTGTACCTGATTTTTGCATCCTAAAAATGTAAACAAACAGAAATAATTAATTTTAACCTTTTTCCTTCAGGCTACATGATTTCCTCACGTAGCTAATGCATTCTGAGCTTCAGAATTGTTCATCATGATGAGTTTTAATGTTTTTTCACAGCTTTTAACAGCGAGGTGAGTCACTATGCTAACAACAGTTAGCCACAATGCTAAAAACAAAAACAGAAAAAGCTGCACACAAACGGGATTTTATTAGACATAGACAGGACTTTGGGGACTAATTTCTACCTGAATAGTTACATTAACAAGGCATCAGTGCTAGGGGGAAATTGCTTTTAAGTTATCTTGTTGCAAAAAAATCGAGTACAGTCCCTTTAAACTTTTCACAAAGATGGCTCAGTCTGAGGTTTATTGCAGTATTTTTATTAAACAGCAGCAGATTCATGAACAAATGTGTTGTTTCTGTAACTGTGGTGTCATTCATATCAGCGTAGTAGGTCCGTGTTTTGTAGTCCGCTGGTGGATGTTGTAGTTTTTCATAAACAGCTGTAGAGTTGCTGGTTAGGACGTTCAGATTCACCAAACAGAACTAAGAGCTCTTCTCTCAGCTGTCTAGTGCTCTTACTGTTGACTTCGTGACGACCTCCACTGATAAGGAGCTAAAGGCTAGGAAGCAGGAGCTAGGGGCTACATGATAGGGCTATTCGAACCAGGGATATAGATACTGATGCTGCGGGGATCATTCAGTGTGAAGCGCATGCGCACGTAAGAGCGTGCACAAGAGCGCACTCACATAAGCTTTATGAGCGCTTTGAAAACATTTTTTGTTTTTTTCTTATATTTGCCCATTTCAAATGTTCCTCACACATGCCGTCTTCTCCTCTCACGTCTCTCCTGCCTCTGAGCCGTGTTTAAGTGAAGTCTGAAGTGAAGTTTTTTTATGACAAACTGGTAAAGAAGAAACTGACTTTAAGGGAAATGTGAATGTTTAGGGAACTTAAGATTGACTTTTTTCACAAATACTAAACTAGAAAAATACTAAAACTGTCCAGTAGGGGGTGAGAACCTTCTCTTCAGAGTCTCAAAAGCCATTAAAAGAGAAAGTTCAAGATAAAAAATCAGTCCTGCTAACCAGAGATGGTAAAAGCACAGAAAAGTACAGTTACTTGTGTAAAAAACAAAAAGTCAAAGTCCTGCTGAAACTCCTTTACTTGAGTAAAAGTATAAAGTAAACATGTGTAGATTTACTTCAGTAAAAAAAGTAAAAAGTACAATCACACTGCTAAAAGTAAGTCTCTAGTATTGGTTAAAACAACTAGAATACTAGAAAATTGGCAGCTTGTTTCAAGACATTTCTGACAGTTTTCAAGAGATTTGAGCAGAGCCGGATCTAACCTTTTGGGGGCCCTAAGCAAAAATCAGCTTCAGGGGCCCTTCAGTCTTTTCTATGAACCTTAATCAGTCAAGCCAAAGTAGCGTTTAAATTGACTTTTTTCATTATTATTTTATAACTACACACAAAGCAACAGACACAAATAAGTTTAAGCTAAATAATATTTCTCATAAGAAAGAGATAATTCAAGATCCTGTCCCAGAAACTTAAAAAACAAATAAAACAAAAAACAAACAAAAACAGATGCATTTTCCCTAAATTTGGAGTGAGCTATTTTAGACCAAGAAATCTTTAATTTATGCATAATTTTATCATTAATTTCATTGCACCTTTCCTCAAGTTTCACTTGGTGACAGTGTTTCCAAATGGGGCCCCAGCCCTGTCCCTCCCTATGTGAGCTCCGCCTCTGTTCACTCTTCACACTGACGCTGGAACAGCTGATAAGCTGCATCATCGCGCTGGACTTTTTAGACAGAAATACTAAAATCTGAAACTTTTTTGGGACAAACAGTCTCATGTTCTAAGTGGCTTTTAAAATAATTCAACATAAATGTGCAGAAATCCGCCGTATTTCGCCGCGGTCAGTCTCGCGATCTGCAGACGTTTAAGTTCAACAGCTATTTGTGTTCGTAGTTCAGCCAATAAAATAAAGACTGACTGAGTCACCAGAGTTTGTAATACTCAAGTAAAATACAGATACTCAAGAAAACTACTTAAGTACAGTACATGAGTAAAAGTACTACTTGTCCCTCTGCTGCTAACACAATACATGAAGTTGAAGCAAACATGAGACACAACACCATCAAACGATTCAAGCCACAAAAGTCACAAAGGTTTTCAGTGACATCTAGTGGTCAAAGTTGAGATGACAAATTCTGTGCCCTGTTCTGTTTTAGTTGAATTTTTCCTTTAAACGATGGAAAAAGCACACAGGCTTTGTTGGTGTTTATCGATTCACCGATCCATCGATTAATGTTGACTGTTGTCTGTGTGTGTGAGCAGCTGATCACCTGGAATTTCCTTTGGGATTAATAAAGTTTCAGTTATTAAAAGAATTGTCAACTAATTTAGTATTCAAATAATCAATAAATTATCTTTTCATAGTCTTTATAACATCCAAAAAACAAACAAACAAACGAACAAACAAAACACATTCCTACGTAAGATTTGCAAGTCCAAAAAAGGATTAAAATATGTTTTATTCAAAAATACAATCAAAAAATAAATTCACAGGTGTTAATGTGAAGGTGTAATTAACACATAAATGTAAGAAAAATGTATTACAAGTTTTTCATCATGTTATGTTTTCACAGAAAAATAAAGCCTTTTATTTGCCCAGTATTACCTTTTTGGAGTTCGCAAATCAACCATTGAAGTAGCTCATATCAAACATTCTAGTGTTGGACTGAACAAGATTTTAAAAGTTTTTCCTGATGAGATTTTGGATATTTTATTTATTTTTGGAATAAAATGGGTTTGACTGTACCATTCTAAAACAAGTGGCTGTATTGTCCAAGAACAAGTAATGGTACCGTCCAGTGGCGGCTCCTGACTAATTTCTTTGGGGGTGCTATGGTCAATACATTGCCAGTTATCAAAGCCCTATGCCCACAATTATATTGTCTAATCAATCAATACAGTATAATCTCATTTTACACCACTAGATGGCATTCACGTGAAATCAAATGGCATGTGGCCAACTTATGTCAATAAAACTATAAAATCAAGATCCAGACCAGTAAAAAGCAGAAGCAGGCTTCATAATAATACAAAAAATGAATCTATCTGTTGATATTTAAGACAATTAAACCAGCCTGAGAGCCACAGTAAACATGGACATGGAGCATGGTTGAAAGCAAGAACAGAATATACAGAATATATACAACTCTGTATAATTGTGTATTTTTTGCCAAGTTGGATTCATTCTCCCACCTTCTGTTGTAATGTGTCTGATGCTTAAATTTGGTCTCGGGGGTTGTAGCTGTTAAAAATAACTTGTTTGGTGCAGAATATTCTGAGTTGGATCAGTAGCACTAGCCGCGCTCTCTGTTTGTCTGACAGATGAACGTGCCTTGCGTCCCGTACGTCTGCGTGACGACGCACAGTGTTGGTGCAAGCACCGCAAGTCCCATTAGTTTGCACTGAAGGACTGAAACGCTCTTACATTAGATTCAATGGAAGAGGCGGGTGCGATTTGAAGTCAGGCTGAGATTGCACCAAAAGAGGCGGGACTATTCACCGGCAGACGAAAATAAGCTCTTCTGATTGGACAAGAATGTTAAATGGCATTTTAATCAGGTTTTAATCGGTTTTGATCAACTTTAACTAAACACCTCACTCATTTTTTCCTCTTTTTGTTGGCAGTGCGTCGCACCTATCGCTCTAATGACGAGCCGCCCCTGGTACCGTCCAAAAACAAGTGACGGTATTGTCCAAAAACAAGTGACGGTACTGTCCAAAAACAAGTGACGGTATTGTCCAAAAACAAGTGACGGTATTGTCCAAAAACAAGTGGCGGTATTGTCCAAAAACAAGTGACGGTACTGTCCAAAAGCAAGTGACGGTATTGTCCAAAAACAAGTGACGGTATTGTCCAAAAACAAGTGGCCGTACTGTCCAAAAACAAGTGACGGTATTGTCCAAAAACAAGTGACGGTATTGTCCAAAAACAAGTGACGGTATTGGTCCAAAAACGAGTGACGGTATTGTCTAAAAACAAGTGGCGGTACCGTCCAAAAACAAGTGACGGTACTGTCTAAAAACAAGTGGTGATACCGTCCAAAAATAAGTTGCGGTAGAGCAGAGCACATACAGCATAAAACAAAACATTTAAAAAGTACAGTCTATTTACAAACATGTCAATCTGCATCTGCTAGATTGACATGGTATTGTCCAAAAACAAGTGGCTGTATTGATGTAATCCCTCACTCACCCAGGAGTGATCCATAGTAGAAAGTCTTCAAAGTTGTCATCTGGACAGAATTTCCGAAGATCAAGATGTTTCGATTTCGATCTGTCAAAAACAGATTGAAAATGACTTTCGGATGAGAGTCGAAACAACTTGATCTTCGGAAACTCTGTCCAGATGACAACTTTGAAGACTTTCTACTATGGATCACTCCTGGGTGAGTGAGGGATTACATCATCATAAAGGAGTATGCACACACCCATGTTGTCCCAGTTAAAAGATGCGAGAGGTTAGTAATTTTTATCATAGGTGCACTTCAACTATGTGAGACAGAATCTGAAGTAAGAAAACTGAACATCACATTGTAGGACTTTTTCTTCCTGATCTTCTCTCGATCTGTCATGTTTTTTTGTTTTTAGATGGTACCACCACTTGTTTTTGGACAATACAGCCACTTGTTTTTGGACAATACCATGTCAATCTAGCAGATGCAGATTGACCCTAACCCTCGACTCTCATCCGAAAGTCCTTTTCAATCTGTTTTTGACAGATCGAAAATCGAAACATCTTGATCTTCGGAAATTCTGTCCAGATGACAACTTTGAAGACTTTCTACTACCGTACTCCTTTATGTTTCAAATTCCTCCTATGAAAGTCTCCACTTAAGTGATGATCAGAGGAGCAGAGTTTGAACCTTTAAAATTGGAACAGGGATTTACATATGGAAAGAGTTTCTCTCTGAAGCTGCAGTCGGTGAAGGAGTAGAGAAGATGTGCAGAATCTGCGTCATAAAAGGAGACCAGACCCTCATCATAGTCCACAAACACACCCACCTTCTGAGGAGCTCGCGGAGGAAACAAACAGACGCCAGGTTCTATACCAACTTTATACTCATCTCTGTTTCTCAGTGCAATGCACCAGAATCCATAGTTAGGTCTCACAATGATCTGTCCTTTCCTGTTGACAGACTCTTGGACCACTCCTAAATCCCAGGCTGTTTTGTCTTTTACCTGAACCTCAAAGTAAAACCTGCCTGAAGAGAAACTCTGCTTTCCCAGAACACAACTACATGTATTAAACCTCCGAGGAGAATCTGGGAGCTGCTTCTTCTCATCAGAGTGATGAACCTGTTTAAGGTCTTCAGACAACACGAGTCGAGGATAAGCAGTGACTGGGTCCAGAGTCACGTCCACTGCAAACTGCTGCAGTCTGTTTAGCTCAGCTTTAAACACTTTGTTAAACTGATCAGAGAGTTCTTTGTGAAGCTCCCTCACGGCCCGGGCCACACTGCCCTCACACTTCTCCCCTCAAAGCTCACGCTGCTCCAGTCCTTCAGCCCAGCAGGGGGCGTGAGTGCAGGGCAGCGCTGTAGAAAGTGCAGAGGGTCTTGAGAGCGTGAGAGCTCCTCTGCCTCAGTGCTTCTCTTCTGCAGCTCACAGATCTCCTGTTCCAGCTGCTGCACCAGCTCCTGGGCTCGTTTGTGGCTGAGCCTCTGCTTCTCCTGCAGCTCCTCTAAGAACAGCTCCTGACGCCTCTGAACAGACTGCATGAGAGCAGTGAAGACCTGCAGCCCCTCGGCCCTCTCTCTGTGGACCTCTGTGTCACTGAGCTCCAGGCAGCGCTGGATCTCCTGGAGCTTCAGCCTCCTCTGCTCCACCATGTGCTGAGTGTGAGCCTGAGTGTGCAGCACAGAGGACCTCTTAGTTTCACTTGCCTCCTTAAGAGACACAAACTTATGGTTCTGATGCTCTAGAAGACAACACATGGTGCAGACACAGGTCTGGTCAGTCTCACAGAAGAGCTCCAGGGGGCGCTGGTGTTTGGGACACGTCCTGCCTCCAGGTACTCCACAGGCTCCATCAGCTGGTGTTTCTTCAGACCAGAGACTGTGAGATGAGGCTGGAGGTGGGTCTCACAGAACGAGGACAGACAGACCAGGCAGGACTTCAGGGCCTTGAGTTTGGGCTCGGAGCACACGTCACACTTGATCTCTGCAAACAGGATCATCTCGTTCATAGAGTTGCTCCTCTTTATCTCTAGTTTTCTCTGTGACACCAGCTCACGCAGCAGTGTGTTGACACTGAGCTCAGGTCTTGCGGAATAGTTTCTTTTACACAGGGACATGTGCAGGGTCCTTCAGTGTCCCAGGCCTCACAGATGCAGCGTTTGCAGAAGTTGTGTCCACATGGAGTGGTCACTGGCTCAGAGAACACCTCCAGACAGATGGAGCACAGGACTGTTTCCTCAGAGAGACTTTCTCTTCTGGACGCCATGTCTGAAACAAAAGATCACACAGTTACTCTAGAACCTTTAAAACAGATCAAATGAACGGAGTCACTGGAGGCAAAGTGGATGGTATACAGTTTACAGAACTCACATCACATCTAACTGACACTGTACTTAATGTAGGTGTTTGTGCCATAAATGAGCCACACACATACTGTAATGTCTGGACTATAAGCCACTACTTTTTTTCACAAGCTTTGAACTCTGCTGCTTATACAACGAAGGTGCAAAATTTTAGATCCTCATACACTTACTATTAACGACTGCGACTTTATCATTTTTTCTTATTTCAATCTAGTCGATGCGGCTTATTCAGGTGCGCTCAATAGTGCAGAAATTACGATATTTCAAGAGAGAATTAATGGGCAGTTTTTTCAAGGAGAATTTTGCAATAGTAATCATTTCAAACGATTTGTGAATAATGATATATTCCTAACAGGATAGGTTTTCTTTCTTTTTTGATCCACCTATTGCTTTTTACTTTCCCTTTAAATTAACCTTTCATGAATAAAACATTGCACTGAATCTTCCAAACAAAAAGAATAAAAATCAGTCAAACTTGATACGTATACAGTAGAATTGACAGCTGCAGCAGAAGAATCACAGTAATAGTGATTAGTGTGTGAAGCAGAAAGAGAAACCGGCCTAAAGCAGCAGCTCAGTACTTCTGACAGTAGTAATAGTAACCACTGACCTGTGCCTGTGGAGGGTTTGACTCCGCTGAGGTGTCTTGTCCTGGTTCAGTGTGTTTTCTGAAGCAGCAGAGGCAGAAGTGTGTGAGGAGGACAAAGGGCGGGGCGAATGGAGGTACAGTCACAAGGTGGTTTTTCAACATTCTTCTAGTTACGCACCGCCTCCCTCTCTCTGCAGACATAGACTGGAATCACCTGTTCGCCCACACCGGAAGTCCATATATGGTCACCTCTCGCACGTTGCTATGCTACCTTAAAGTGAGGCTAAACAGGCGTTCAGAGACTAACTCTGCCCACAACTGAACTCAAACAGGCTCGCAAAAGTGGGAGATGCCCGGAGGCCTTTGAAGAGACGCCCAGGTGGTTGTGAACAGACAATGATTGACAGCACCAAATATGAACAGCGAGCTTGGTAAATGATGTGAGTTTTGTGTCGGAGCGGTCCTGGTCCTGACGTGAGATTTGCAGCGGAGGAGCTGTACAGCAACAGCACGTCTTTGCTTAGGCCTACTTGCACGTCAAGTTTTTTTATAATTACTTTGCAAAACATATGTATTAAACCTTTGCTTTAGTCTACATAAGCGCATGAGCCTATTATGTGAGTATTTTCTAAAAATGAAAATCGAAAATGAAAAACACAGGCACGAGTTTCGAACCAGCGCATCGTTGAACTAGTGGTGGCACAACGCACCACTCACTCAACAAGCTGAGCCAAATGACGGCTAATGTCATTACATAGCGGGTGATCACTTTCCAACTCTCCGCAGCAGCGGTGTCAGAGGGAGGAGTTTAGATAAACCATCTGGGCGGCTCGTCTGCCGCGTCAAATCACAGCGGACTCACACCAAAAGAGACTAGAGCGACTTGAGAGAGCAGCTCCCTTTCATTCCCTATGCAGGCGAGCGCAGAGAGGCGACATGAGGAAGTGACGAGACGAGCGGAGCGGTCCAGGGGAGCGGAGCGCGGCAAAGTTGAGATGAAGTTAACTTTATGCAAATTCAGAGCGACATCGCCGAGGCATCAGCCACTCAGTGAACACTTTTTGACAGACACAAACGAAGCATTGGTCCAGGCACTCAAGTGCTCCCATTTACCCCTCCCTCTGAAAACTACGCCTAGAGGGCTGGAGACAGCGCGACAGCGATCAGGGCTCAAGTGGGCGGGCTTATCGCTTTTGGTGTGAGTCCGCTGTCATTGTGACGTCAGCGTGAACTGAAAATGCACTGACAGCGTTTGCCCATCGGCAGTACAGTCGTGGTTTTTGCACACATAACCAAAATGACGAGTTTGCACTAAAATGTCCAAAAAGGGAAGGAAACAGTAGATAATTCATTTTGACCCAGATACACAGTCTGACAGTGAAAAAGTTGATTCTGAGTTTAGTTTCTCTTTAAAGAGAAGCTAAACCCTAAAATAAGTGTTTTTGGCTGTAAACTATGTATGTGGTGTTTAAATAGCATTGTCTACTGTTCTGAGTCATTTTTTGACATTTTCAGTGCAAAACTGATCAAATTAGCAGTGTTCAGCGTCANTTGTATTGCCCCAAGCTATTACCCTTTTTGAAGTTGCATATCAACCCATTGAAGTGAGCCATATCAAACATCTAATAGTGTTGAAGCTGTAAATCAACATGTTAAAGACTGTTGTTCCGTCGAGGCAGAGTATTCTCGGGACAGATATTTTATTTATTTTGCAATAAAGTTTACTGTACCATCTTCTAAACACAAATGAGAGTAATAAACGCCAAGAGGATGCGCATACAAAATTTCTTGGAGTGATTCAAGATTTTAAGTAACCATGGAAAGGCGGCATATACAAAAGTTACAAAAGAAAGTATCAAGATTCATGTGCAATCCTTAGAACTGCAATATATAATAAAAAAGCATGCACTTTTATCGTATTGTTTCTCGTCATACAACCATCATCTTAACTTATGCGCTTGAATTGGCGAAACACATACAAAACTAGAACTGAAGCCACAATCTTATAGTTACGAAAAAAAGGCTATTAGAGTGATTCCATCAGTGTACCTTATTATTCAGGCAAGTATCATTGTTTATTCAATTCCTAAAGTTTGGTAAAGTTTATGATTTTGTCGAGCTTGTAGCACAGCAAGTTCATGTTATCTAGATTAACATAATCAATGATCCCTAAGGCTATTTGCAGTCAAAATTCACGTAGTAGAGGGAAACAAAAGGTAACTTAAGGGGAACTCTGATGTGTGACAGACCATTGAAATTAGGACACGCTCAGAAATTGTCCCCCAACAAAGGGGTTATTTTTGAATAGTTTTGTGCGAGGATTTGTAAACGGAACGCTACTTCCTGACAGTGGTTAAAACACGTTCAATGAAGATAGGTGATGAAAGTAGTAAGTGGTTTAATGATTAATTTTACTGGAATTAAGTGGATTATGTTTGTGATTCTAAAGTGAAATGTAAAAAATTGCTGCTTTTCGTGCATTAGGTTGTATGTATTGTAATAATGGATTACAATCTCCAACTTTTTGTACTATTGACATTTGGAAGTAAAAGGGAGGCCGCAAGAAGCTTTAGCTCTGCCGTAGCACCGGTCAAATAATTGAAATTTATTGCTATTGTTGTTTATTTTGTTTTATTCCTGTTTACAGTTGACCAAACAACTAATAAACTCAACAACTAAGAGACTTGTCCAATAAACAAGTTGGTGGTACTGGGTCCAAAAAATGTGTTACTGGTCCAAAAACAAGTGGGTAGTGTCCAAAACACAGTTGTGTACTGTCCAAAACAAGTGGGTAACGTCCAAGAAACAGGTGTGGTACTCCAAAAACAAGTGTGTATGTCCAAAAAAAGTGGTCGGTACGTCCAAGAAACAAGTGGTGGTACGTCACAACGAAAACAAGTGACGTATTGTACCAAAAACAGTGGCATGTACTGTCCCCACAAAACAAGGTGACGGTATTGGTCCAAAACAAGTGCAACTGAGCCAAAAAGAAACAAGTGGTGGTACTGTCCGAAAACAAGTGTTCGTAGGTCAAAACACAAGTGTGCTACGTCCCAAAAACAAGTGGCAGTATTGTCAATAACAATGCGACTGGTCCAAAAACAAGTGGTGTAGTGTTCAAAAACAATGTGGTACTAGTCAAAACAATGGTGGACTGTCCAAAAGAAACAAGTTGGGGTACTGACCAAAAAACAAGTGGTGGTACTATTTCCTAAAACAAGTGTGGTAGTGTCCAAAACAGAGTGGTGGTACTGTCCAAAACAATGACGGTATTGTCCAAAAACCCAAGTGCAGTTATGTCCAAAAACAAGTGACGGTAATGTCCAAAGAACAATGGCAGTACTGTCCAAAAACAAGTGGGGTACTGTCGCAAAACAATGGTCTGTCCAAGAGACAAGTGGTGGTAGTGTCAAAACAAGTGTGGTACTGTCCAAAACAAGTGACGGATTGTGCAAAAAGCAAGCGATGCAGTACTTCTAGGTTAGTCGACCAAAGAAATGTCTCCTTGGTCGTGCTAAAAACAGTCCACGACCATTAATCGACTAAAAGGAGCGTGGACAAGCTCTGAGCTAAACGTAAGGTGTTACAAAAAATATTACAAATCAATGTTAAAACCTGTGTTGAATTAAGATCCTCCATTGAAACAAATACAAGAATAAAAGGACAAAAAATTGCAACAAAATCTGATATTTCTGCAAAATATATTTCTCGTTCATCAAAACTAGTTGAAACTTAAAATGTTTGAGCTAAACTGGGATTTGAAATGTCATCTACTGAATAAAAATCTACTTCTTGGAAAGGGCATCTAATTCTCATTGGGATCGAGAATCAGTTGTATTCATTGTATCAAAAATGGGTTGGAAATGTTGCTTTGTGACAACTCTAAAACCCTTTGCCCAAAAAGACTAATAAGATTATGCTAGTTCATGTGAGAGCCTAATCACTGAATTTTCCTTTGGGATTAATAAAGTTACATATCGTAATGCAGCGATAAAAGAATTGTCAACTAATTTAGTATTCAAATAATCATAAATGATCTTTACATAGTCTTTATAAACATCCAAAAAACAAACAAACAAACAAACGAACAAACAAAACAACATTCCTACGTAAGATTTGCAAGTCCAAAAAAGGATTAAAAATATGTTTTATTCAAATACAATCAAAAAAATAAATTCACAGGTGTTAATGTGAAGGTGTATTAACACATAAATGTAAGAAAAATGTATTACAAGTTTTTCATCATGTGTATGTTTTTCACAGAAAAATAAAGCTTTTATTTGCCCAGTATTACCTTTGTGGAGTTCGCAAATCAACCATTGAAGTAGCTCATATCAAACATTCTAGTCTTGGAACTGAACAAGATTTTTAACGTTTTTCCCTGATGAGAATTTTGGATATTTATTTTATTTTTGGAATAAAATGGGTTTGACTGTACGCATCAAAAACAAGTGTCTGTATTGTCCAAGAACAAGTAATGGTACCGTCCAGTGGCGGCTCCTGACTAATTTCTTTGGGGTGCTATGGTCAATACATTGCCAGTTATCAAAGCCCTATGCCCACAATTATATTGTCTAATCAATCAATACAGTATAATCTCATTTTACACCACTAGATGGCATTCACGTGAAATCAAATGGCATGTGGCCAACTTATGTCAATAAAACTATAAAATCAAGATCCAGACCAGTAAAAAGCAGAAGCAGGCTTCATAATAATACAAAAAATGAATCTATCTGTTGATATTTAAGACAATTAAACCAGCCTGAGAGCCACAGTAAACATGGACATGGAGCATGGTTGAAAGCAAGAACAGAATATACAGAATATATACACTCTGAATCCAACTTGGCAAAAATACACAATTATACATTCTCCCACTTCTGTTGTAATGTGTCTGATGCTTAATTTGGTCTCGGGGGTTGTAGCTGTTAAAAAGAACTTGTTTGGTGCAGAATATTCTGAGTTGGATCAGTAGCACTAGCCGCGCTCTCTGTTTGTCTGACAGATGAACGTGCCTTGCGTCCCGTACGTCTGCGTGACGACGCACAGTGTTTGTGCAAGCACCAGCGAGTCCCATTAGTTTGGCACTGAAGGACTGAAACGCTCTTACATTAGATTCAATGGAAGAGGCGGGTGCGATTTGAAGTCAGGCTGAGATTGCACCAAAAGAGGCGGGACTATTCACCGGCAGACGAAAATAAGCTCTTCTGATTGGACAAGAATGTTAAATGGCATTTTAATCAGGTTTTAATCGGTTTTGATCAACTTTAACTACACACCTCACTCATTTTTTCCTCTTTTTGTTGGCAGTGCGTCGCACCTATCGCTCTAATGACGAGCCGCCCCTGGTACCGTCCAAAAACAAGTGACGGTATTGTCCAAAAACAAGTGGCGGTACTGTCCAAAAACAAGTGGCGGTACTGTTCCAAAAAACAAGTAATGGTACCGTCCAAAAACAAGTGACGGTATTGTCCAAAAACAAGTGGACGGTATTGTCCAAAAACAAGTGGCGGTACGGTATTGTCCAAAAACAACGTAGTGCAGTGCGGTATTGTCCAAAAACAATAGTAGTCCAACAGTGACGGTAACTGTCCAATAAAGCAAGTGACCGGTACTGGTCGCAAAAACAAGTGACGGTATTGTCCAAAAACAAGTGAGGTATTGTCCAAAAACAAGTGCGGGTACTGGTCCAAAAACAAGTAATGCGTGTACCGTCCAAAACAAGTGGTGATACCGTCCAAAAACAAGTGGCTGGTACCGTCCAAAACAGTGGTAGTACCATCCAAAAACAAGTTGCGGTAGAGCAGAGCACATACAGCATAAAACAAAACATTTACAAGTACAGTCTATTTACAAACTGTCAATCTGCATCTGCTAGATGACATGGTATTGTCCAAAACAAGTGGCTGTATTGTCAAAAACAAGTGACTGTATGTCAAACAATGGCGTACCATCTAAAAACAAAAAAACATGACAGATCGAGAGAAATCAGGAAGAAAAGTCCTACAATGTGATGTTCAGTTTTCTTACTTCAGATTCTGTCCACATAGTTGAAGTGCACCTATGATAAAAATTACTCAAGCCTCGTCGCATCTTTTAACTGGGATAACATGGGTGTGTGCATACTCCTTTATGATGATGTAATCCCTCACTCACCCAGGAGTGATCCATAGTAGAAAGTCTTCCCAAGTTGTCATCTGGACAGAGGTCTTCCCAAGAATCAAGTTGGTTCGACTCTCATTTCCCGAAAGTAATTTTCAATCTGTTTTTGACAGATCGAAAATCGAAACATCTTGATCTTCGGAAATTCTGTCCAGATGACAACTTTGAAGACTTTCTACTACCGTACTCCTTTATGTTTCAAATTCCTCCTATGAAAGTCTCCACTTAGTGATGATCAGAGGAGCAGAGTTTGAACCTTTAAAATTGGAACAGGGATTTACATATGGAAAGAGTTTCTCTCTGAAGCTGCAGTCGGTGAAGGAGTAGAGAAGATGTGCAGAATCTGCGTCATAAAAGGAGACCAGACCCTCATCATAGTCCACAAACACACCCACCTTCTGAGGAGCTCGCGGAGGAAACAAACAGACGCCAGGTTCTATACCAACTTTATACTCATCTCTGTTTCTCAGTGCAATGCACCAGAATCCATAGTTAGGTCTCACAATGATCTGTCCTTTCCTGTTGACAGACTCTTGGACCACTCCTAAATCCCAGGCTGTTTTGTCTTTTACTGAACCTCAAAGTAAAACCTGCCTGAAGAGAAACTCTGCTTTCCCAGAACACAACTACATGTATTAAACCTCCGAGGAGATCTGGGAGCTGCTTCTTCTCATCAAGTGATGAACCTGTTTAAGGTCTTCAGACACACGAGTCGAGATAAGCAGTGACTGGGTCCAGAGTCACGTCCACTGCAAACTGCTGCAGTCTGTTTAGCTCAGCTTTAAACACTTTGTTAAACTGATCAGAGAGTTCTTTGTGAAGCTCCCTCACGGCCCGGGCCACACTGCCTACACTTCTCCCCTCAAAGCTCACGCTGCTCCAGTCCTTCAGCCCAGCAGGGGGCGTGAGTGCAGGGCAGCGCTGTAGAAAGTGCAGAGGGTCTTGAGAGCGTGAGAGCTCCTCTGCCTCAGTGCTTCTCTTCTGCAGCTCACAGATCTCCTGTTCCAGCTGCTGCACCAGCTCCTGGGCTCGTTGTGGCTGAGCCTCTGCTTCTCCTGCAGCTCCTCTAAGAACAGCTCCTGACGCCTCTGAACAGACTGCATGAGAGCAGTGAAGACCTGCAGCCCCTCGGCCCTCTCTCTGTGGACCTCTGTGTCACTGAGCTCCAGGCAGCGCTGGATCTCTGGAGCTTCAGCCTCCTCTGCTCCACCATGTGCTGAGTGTGAGCCTGAGTGTGCAGCACAGAGACCTCTTAGTTTCACTTGCCTCCTTAAGAGACACAAACTTATGGTCTGATGCTCTAGAAGACAACAATGGTGCAGACACAGGTCTGGTCAGTCTCACAGAAGAGCTCCAGGGGGCGCTGGTGTTTGGGACACGTCCTGCCTCCAGGTACTCCACAGGCTCCATCAGCTGGTGTTTCTTCAGACCAGAGACTGTGAGATGAGGCTGGAGGTGGGTCTCACAGAACGAGGACAGACAGACCAGGCAGGACTTCAGGGCCTTGAGTTTGGGCTCGGAGCACACGTCACACTTGATCTCTGCAAACAGGATCATCTCGTTCATAGAGTTGCTCCTCTTTATCTCTAGTTTTCTCTGTGACACCAGCTCACGCAGCAGTGTGTTGACACTGAGCTCAGGTCTTGCGGAATAGTTTCTTTTACACAGGGGACATGTGCAGGGTCCTTCAGTGTCCCAGGCTCACAGATGCAGCGTTTGCAGAAGTTGTGTCCACATGGAGTGGTCACTGGTTCAGAGAACACCTCCAGACAGATGGAGCACAGGACTGTTTCCTCAGAGAGACTTTCTCTTCTGGACGCCATGTCTGAACAAGATCACACAGTTACTCTGACTTTAAAACAGATCAAATGAACGGAGTCACTGGAGCAGTGGATATACAGTTTACAGAACTCACATCACATCTAACTGACACTGTACTTAATGTAGGTGTTTGTGCCATAAATGAGCCACACAATACTGTAATGTCTGGACTATAAGCACTACTTTTTTCACAAGCTTTGAACTCTGCTGCTTATACAACGAAGGTGCAAAATTTTAGATCCTCATACACTTACTATTAACGACTGCGACTTTATCATTTTTCTTATTTCAATCTAGTCGATGCGGCTTATATTCAGGTGCGCTCAATAGTGCAGAAATTACGATATTTCAAGAGAGAATTAATGGGCAGTTTTTTTCAAGAGAATTTTGCAATAGTAATCATTTCAAACAGATTTGTGAATAATGATATATTCCTAACAGGATAGGTTTTCTTTCTTTTTTGATCCACCTATTGCTTTTTACTTTCCCTTTAAATTAACCTTTCATGAATAAAACATTGCACTGAATCTTCCAAAATGTTAAAGAGAATAAAATCAGTCAAACTTGATACGTATACAGTAGAATTGACAGCTGCAGCAGAAGAATCACAGTAATAGTGATTAGTGTGTGAAGCAGAAAGAGAAACCGGCCTAAAGCAGCAGCTCATGTACTTCTGACAGTAGTAATAGTAACACTGACCTGTGCCTGTGGAGGGTTTGACTCCGCTGAGGTGTCTTGTCCTGGTTCAGTGTGTTTCTGAAGCAGCAGAGGCAGAAGTGTGTGAGGAGGACAAAGGGCGGGGCGAATGGAGGTACAGTCACAAGGTGGTTTTTCAACATTCTTCTAGTTACGCACCGCCTCCCTCTCTCTGCAGACATAGACTGGAATCACCTGTTCGCCCACACCGGAAGTCCATATATGGTCACCTCTCGCACGTTGCTATGCTACCTTAAAGTGAGGCTAAACACGCATTCAGAGACTAACTCTGCCCACAACTGAACCTCAAACAGGCTCGCAAAAGTGGGAGATGCCCGGAGGCCTTTGAAGAGACGCCCAGGTGGGTGTGAACAGACAATGATTGACAGCACCAAATATGAACAGCGAGCTTGGTAAATGATGTGAGTTTTGTGTCGGAGCGGTCCTGGTCCTGACGTGAGATTTGCAGCGGAGGAGCTGTACAGCAACAGCACGTCTTTGCTTAGGCCTACTTGCACGTCAAGTTTTTTTTATAATTACTTTGCAAACATATGTATTAAACCTTTGCTTTAGTCTACATAAGCGCATGAGCCTATTATGTGAGTATTTTCTAAAATGAAAATCGAAAATGAAAAACACAGGCACGAGTTTCGAACCAGCGCATCGTTGAACTAGTGGTGGCACAACGCACCACTCACTCAACAAGCTGAGCCAAATGACGGCTAATGTCATTACATAGCGGGTGATCACTTTCCAACTCTCCGCAGCAGCGGTGTCAGAGGGAGGAGTTTAGATAAACCATCTGGGCGGCTCGTCTGCCGCGTCAAATCACAGCGGACTCACACCAAAAGAGACTAGAGCGACTTGAGAGAGCAGCTCCCTTTCATTCCCTATGCAGGCGAGCGCAGAGAGGCGACATGAGGAAGTGACGAGACGAGCGGAGCGGTCCAGGGGAGCGGAGCGCGGCAAAGTTGAGATGAAGTTAACTTTATGCAAATTCAGAGCGACATCGCCGAGGCATCAGCCACTCAGTGAACACTTTTTGACAGACACAAACGAGGCATTGGTCCAGGCACTCAAAGTGCTCCCATTTACCCTCCCTCTGAAAACTACGCCTAGAGGGCTGGAGACAGCGCGACAGCGATCAGGGCTCAAGTGGGCGGGCTTATCGCTTTTGGTGTGAGTCCGCTGTCATTGTGACGTCAGCGTGAACTGAAAATGCACTGACAGCGTTTGCCCATCGGCAGTACAGCCGCAGTTTTTGCACACATAACTCCAAAATGAGCGAGTTTGCACAAAATGTCCAAAAAAGGGAAGGAAACAGTAGATAATTCAATTTTGACCCCAGATACACAGTCTGACAGTGAAAAAGTTGATTCTGAGTTTAGTTTCTCTTTAAAGAGAAGCTAACCCTAAAATAAGTGTTTTTGGCTGTTAACTATGTATGTGGTGTTTAAATAGCATTGTCTACTGTTCTGAGTCATTTTTTGACATTTTCAGTGCAAACTGATCAAATTAGCAGGTTTCAGGTCAAATATGTCACAAACTGGTTGGCCCTGTCCCAATATTCACACTACACACTGCACACTTCACTGAAGTGTGCATTTTCTGAAAGTGCGCCAAGTGTGCACTTGCACAAGTGTGCAGGACAGTTAAATGTAAGAAATGGGACAGTCCACACTTCACTTGATGTGATCAAGTCAAACAGCTGTGTTATTAAACTGCTGCCACAGCTCACTGCAGTTTGGATCATTTACTGATTTAGTCTAAAACAAATAAGAACAGTGCTGTGGATGCCAGTGGATTTATGCCTGTGTTTTTATTAAAAGTGTTGTTATTTTGTTAATATTATATTTTTGTTTTACATATATTACATTCATACAAACATATTTTGAGCTGTATTAATAACTAAAATTCATTTGATTGTATTTACTTTGATTTCTGGATATTATTTAATGTTTGTTATATTTTTACGTTACTGTCACTTTAAGAGAGAGAGAGCTGTCGCTCTGATGGTCAAACGAACTTTTTTATTTTATTTATTTTTTCATTAATAATAAATCATACTGTGTACAATTTGATAGTTACTAAACAAAATTACAACTGTACAATTATAACACAACCTAAATAAAATCAAACTAACTGACATCGTCATTTTTCTACACGCAGCAAAGAACTCTGGGTAATGCACTTCAGCCAAGTCCGCTTCCATGCGGGCTTCACTGAAGTGCAGATAAAGTGCGTGAAGTGGGCGGGGCTAAAGGCCGTTTGTGACAATTGGGACGCACTACGCACTCCCACCCCACAGCGGGAACGCGCTTCTGAGGGCCACAAGGGTGGAAGGGTGGATATTGGGACAGGGCCGTTGTGTCTCTCATGTCAGCTCCAGGTGCTTTGTGACCTCAGCGTGTATTTTCCACTCAAAAAGAAGCACTAATTGCAGACACCTGCTGTCAATCCAATCACACTGCTGCTCTCCTCTCTGAGCCCCTCCTTTCCTTCTCCAATGCTTTTCAATGAGTTGCTGTGTTTGAAATGTGTTTGTGGGTGGAGTTTAGGGGGTGAGCTTCTCTTAAAGGTAAGCACCCTCTAAACTCCACCCACAAACACATTTCAAACACAGCAAACTCATTGAAAAGCTTTGGGGAAAGGGGATAGGAGAGGCTCAGAGTGGAGAGCAGCAGTGTGATTGAATTGACAGCAGGTGTCTGCAATTAAAGCTTGATTTTGAATGGACAATACACGCTGAGCTCACATAGAACCTGGAGCTGACATGAGAGACACAGCCAGTTTGTGAATATTTTGACATGAAACCTGCTAATTTGCTCAATTTGCACTAAAATGCCAAAAAAAATGCTATTTAAACACCATACACACAGTTTAACAGCCAAAAAAACTTATTTTAGGGTTTAGCTTCTCTTTAAAGACGGGTTGGGATTAGGGCCGAGGTGAGATCAGGTAATTTGGGTTTACAACTTTGTGAAAAGCAGAGAGTTGCCTAATATGGACGTCCGGTCTGTAGAAGAGCTTTTTCCGGCCTGTAGTGAGAGTTGGGCGGGACGAAGCAGGTCTGCAGCCAGACGCCTCTCAGAAAAGATGCATGTTTTTGTTTTTGTTTTTTTACAGTTTCAGGAAAAAAACTGAAAGTTAAAACCCCTTTAAAGCACCTGGAAATGTTAAGATAAAAACCCTTAAACATACTAATTTGTATTGGCTCTGCCTAATTTTAGATCCTAAAACGATTTTTTCAGCCTAAAGTTTTAGATTTTGTTTTTTTAACTTTTAATCTTCCCCCAGACCTGAGTTTGAATCGTGGTAGACCTAAAAACTCGATCCTCTCCTCAGGGTTTGTGCTAAGTACTACTATGGCTTCTGAGCTAAAGTGTAAGCGAATGTTGTTTAATATTTGCAAAAAAATAAAAGTGTTAAAGGCAATATATGGAGCACTATAAATATTAGTCAGGCCTATTAATTTTTTCTCCCTTAATTCATGGCATAGTATAAATTGTCCTATATCTGGAATGCTAGAACCTAAACCGATGTTTCTGCCTATGCACAGGCCTATACTTACTATTTTTTGCACGTCCCTGGGGTTTCTCATTAGATGGCTAAGGCACCTGTGCAAAATAGCGAACAGCCAAATATATTTTTTTTTTTTTTTGCCTGTCTATTAATAATTGTGTGGTAACGTTTAATAAGATCATTTACTGTAGTGTTTTTTTGGCAAAGTTGATGGATAAAGCGGACATGATGACACTTGACCCATCACACATCATCATAGCAGGTGTATGGAGTTGTCCAAATGTTCCGAACAACGTCGGTTTGAAATGATTGTAAAAAATAAGTTATTGAAGCGGTAGTATGTTCTGTGGTAATAAATGATGCTACTGGAAAAGCAGGTTTTGTTTTCAGAGGACTTCGGACAACTATTTCGTACATGTAAAATGGTGGGCTCCCTGGTTCTTTTTTTATGGATCCTGTCGCATCCAGATATATTATGTCTCCGGCAAACCTTTCATTAAAAATACTTTGGTGCGACCACAGCATAACACCTTTGGGGTGTAAAAGTATTTTTTGCAGCACTTGATCTGTAAAATTTTTTATTTTTTACTCACTCAAGTGCATGAGGCTAGCGAGTTCATCTCGGCACGGCCTGGCTTGTTTTCGTGCCTGATATGACAGATTTTTTAGCACATTCAGTGATGGTGCCATATCTCTGCAGCCAGACCTTAAAACATCATTGTCCAGACAACTCAGTTTTTTTTAGATGAAGCGAGCGTGGCCTCTGGTATTGCAAATGATCAACAAGTTTTTGCGCGCCGATCCTCTAATGGACGGCATCTTATTTCATTGGCAAAGTGCCTCGTTTCCTTCCTTGAGAAAGTAACACAGGCTTTTAGATTTCTTATCGTTACTTTGGCTTGAACAGAACACAGCTTGTGCGTAACAGGAAAAATCTGGTATATTGCGGGTTGAAGCGGGTTTTTTCAGCCAATGTCGCTTAAACGCAAAGCTACAGTGGAGGTTTACAGTACGCAAGACAGACAATATAACATTAGTCCATTCATTGTTAGAAAAAAAATTGCTATTCTGGCTTAAGTGCAGCTCTTCTTTGGAGATAAAAAAAAAAAAAAAAAAATCTATTAGATAGCAGCGCCCTGATGAAATGTTCAGTTTCCTACAATCACACACATTGGTTAGTCATGACGTATTAAAAAACATACAGACATAAAGCCTAGTTCAATCTTACATGATATATCCACAGAGGCTGACGTCCACGTGCGCGTGATCGGTGTTGGAGGCGTAGTTCACCGTCTCGTGCATCCAGAGGTTGGTGCACACGTAGCAGCTCTTTCTGCAAAGCTCGTTGACAGCGCGGCGTGACCACATGAGGTTGATCCTGTGCTGGTGGGCCTGGACGCAGCAGGCCACATGCACCGACAGACAGCAAGCACCAGTCAGTAGAGTATAATGCAAAGATTGACATATTCACCTCATGTCTGTCATGTGCCTTTTTAAGACGACATTGATTTTTAAGGTTGTTGATACCCAAGCTTATGCAGACTTAGTCCCAGATGTTACATTGTGAAGATGTTGTCAGTTCATTGATGGCCTTGTTAATATCAGTTATAGTAACGTTTTTCTTTTTATTCTTTTAAAACAAAAATACATATTCCACTTTCATTTCATGACTGGACTATGAATAAAACACACTTAGCCCAAATAACTGGAATGAATGTACTTTGAAAACTAAAACAGAGGTATAAATAAAATACCTAAACAGCTCTTTAACCTAAATGCATGCTCTTCCCCGATCTGATATTACAAGAACTACCATGGAATTCACTCAACCAGTGCATATTTAATATATAATATAATACTCTTGTGGATAGATTAAGTAGATGCTGTTCTGATTTGGTTCTAGCAAATCATCAGTGATTGTAAACAGCTTGTCACTTTGTGTGAACACTGCAAGTCAACTACTACTAGTACAACAACTACTACAACTACAACAACTACTACTACTACAACAACTACTACTACAACTACTACAACAACTACTACTAGTACAACAACTACTACAACTACAACAACTACTACTAGAACTACTACTACTACAACTACTACTACTACTACAACTACTACTAGTACAACAACTACTACAACTACAACAACTACTACTAGAACTACTACCACTACAACTACTACAACAACTACTACGAGTACAACAACTACTACTAGAACTACTACTACTAGAACTACTACAACAACTACTACGAGTACAACAACTACTACTACTACAACTACTACTACTACAACTACCACTACTACTACTACTACTCCTACTACTACTACAACAACAACTACTACTACTACAACTACTACTACAAGTACTACTACTACAACTACTACTACAAGTACTACTACAACTACTACTACTAGAACTACTACAACAACTACTACGAGTACAACAACTACTACTACTACAACTACTACTACTAGAACTACTACTACTTTACTACTACTCCTACTACTACTACAACAACAACTACTACTACTACTCCTACTACAACTACTACTACAAGTACTACTACAACTACTACTACAACTACTACTACAAGTACTACTACAACTACTACAACAACTACTACTACTACTACAAGTACTACTACTACTACAACTACTACAACTACTACTTCTACTACTACTACAACTACAACAACTACTACTAGAACTACTACTACTACAACAACTACTACGAGTACAACAACAACTACTACTACAACTACTACTACTAGAACTACTACTACTACTTTTACCACTACTACTCCTACTACTACAACTACTACTACTACTTCTACTACTACAATTACTACTAGTACAACAACTACTACTACTAGTACTACTACTACTACTACAACTACTACAACTACTACTACAAGTACTCATACTACTACAACTACTACTACTACTAGTACAACAACTACTACTGCAACAACAACTACTACTACTCCTCCTCCTACTACTACTACTACAACTACAACTACTACAACTACTACAACAACTACTACTCCTACTACTCTAATAATAATAATAAGAATAAGAATAAGAATAATATGTATACATGAATGAATAAAAATAAATGAATAAAAATGAATACACAATAAATTTAAATAAATCATTGTTAGAAATCCTTGTGAGCCAAGGGCTGTATTACCTTTAAAAAGTATATTTTAACAGGAATAATGAGTTAATTGCCAAATATGAACATGTTTTACACAAACTGAACTGATGTGGTATCTTTTGGTCTCTTCACCCACCAGCACCAACACAACACAACCAAGAATACAACAATCCCTTTTAGTTCGTTTCTATATCACAAACTGTCCAAACCACAACTCATTATCCATTTTCTTTTTTATGAACAGATAAATATGTCAATTATGCAGCCAACACACGAAGAAACATTGTATAAAATGAAAAGCCTGTTTTACTGTGTTTGTCTGTGATATTATTAGTGGCCACTAGAGGGCAGTGTTGCTTAAAGGTTAACACGTGAACACACTTGGTTTACACAATAAGATCGTTGCTCTTTATCCTTTGCAACCGCCTTCATTAAGAAATAATAAAGTCGTTTTGTTTATGAGAAGATTGAGACTGTTTTATCATCTCTGCTCAGTTAAAGAGCATGTTACATTTGCACTAACAAGGACCACACTGGAAGTATTTTCAAACATATATGCAAAGGAAAGCCACACAATGCATAGAAATAAAGTTTATTTTGTTTTGATAAACTGTCAAATCAATCAATCAATCAGACTTTATTTGTATAGCACATTTCATACATTAAAATATCTAATTAGCGGCATAAAATATACATGCAACCCACAATTGTATTAAAAGAAAATGAACGAATAAAAAGAAAATATGGTAAGAGAACAAACGCACTCACTTATAGTAGGAATTTGTGAATATTAAAAAAATCAATCAATAAATAAATTAGCTAAAAATGATCATGTTAAAAAATGTATTATAGAAAATATATTTGAATGAAAAGCTAAATGAAAAAGATACGTTTTGAGTTTGCTTTTAAAAGTCTGCACACTGGCAGCGGAGCTCAGGTCCTCAGGCAGACTGTTCAAAAACGGAACCAGAAAAGCTAAATGAGGCCTCCCCATGTGTTTTAGTTAAAAGATTGCTACCTGAAGACCTGAGGGTCCGAGAGGGCTCATAAGATAAAAGCAGATCAGATAAATAAATAGGACTAAGGATGCATTCACAATACACCTTTCATTGGGATCAGGATTCGTTTGTCTGGATAGTTCGGTTCGATTGGGTAATTGTGAACGCGCAAATGAACTCTGATCCGGTCCAAAATGCCCAAATCTGGTTTGGTTGGAGAGGTCGGTCTCGGCTCGGTTGAATCGAGCTCTGGAGCGGTTCGTTTGTTTTGTGAACGCAAACGGAGCGAGAGCGAAACAAAACCAGGAAGTGAACAGTGACGTGATCCAGGTTGAGACACACGTGAGGCTTAGAATCACAACAAACAACATGTGTGAGATCAATAATGAGACAAATAGTACGCAAAAACACATGAAAGTAACAGGAGAAGGACGGAGGATGATTCAGGCATTATTAATTATGATCACACGACCGTATGTCACCGTTTTCTCGCGTTATTTACAAAAATAACAAAGTTATAACTCTTAGATGAACGCGAATACAGAAAGTAACACTACAGCTCACATTACCGCGGGGAATAGCTCTATATTCACAGCTAAGTGAGCAGATGACAGACCTTTCAAACAGATGAACTTTTACGTTTTACTTTCGGCATCAGGAACGAAATGCCGAGCCCTCCTCTCGTCTTCTTAAGTGAAAGTCCACATTTTCTACGCTCCGACACTTCGTCTGTCACTCACTCTGGTCCCGTTAATTGAAAGAAGTTGTGGGATAGATCCCACAAGAGCGTGTTTCTGTCCCACAGCGCCTCTACAGGCGAGGAGCAGATGTGTCTCTACTGCACTGGTTCGATTGACAAAAAGTGTTTTGTGAACGCGAACCGAGCCAGTTTAAAGATACAATGTTGCAATTTTGGTTCCCAATCGAGCCGAGTCGGTTTGTATTGTGAATGCAGGCTAAGACTGTTAAGAGCTTTGTAAACCAATAGAAGCACTTTAAAATCTATCCTGAAGCTTCGTTTTACATCAAAACTCTTGTTCTTTCAGTTATCACAGCAAATGTGACAGTAAAATGTATACTTTTTTGTATATTGAGCCAATCTGAGGGCCAACAAAAATTGGTTTAAGGGCCGCATTTGACTCCTGGGCCGCAGATTGGACATTCCCGATAAAGGCTATTTAATCTATTATATTGTCCATTTTTATGACCTTAATGTTGGAGTAACAAACTTTTTAAACTGTAAATAAGTCATCTTTGTGCTGTCCACTATAAAGTCTTTGATAAACGAAGCAATTTATGGAAAAGATTAGACCACTGTGTTTTGTCTGAACTGAATAATAAAGAATTGGAGTTCTCATCAGGAGTCAAATGCTGCGCTCTGATTGGCTGAGCTTGGATGGTCCTCTCCAGTTTCACTTTGTTGTCTGTAATCACAAGGTTTTAGGACAAAATTGCAACCAAATATAAAGTTGCCAGATTGAACACCTAAATTGTGTTTGCAGTGTGAAAATCAAATAGCACATCTTTAATTATAGACTAAAGTACAGACGCATGTTCTGTAGTTAAAAATAGAACTATAAAAAAGAGCTCATATTCAAAGTAGTTCCACATTAGGTGGAGCTAAATATTTTTAAGACTAATTTAATGCCAGTTCAGTTCATATTGCAAGTAAAAAAAAAAACTAAAAAAAAAAACAACTACTGTATATGGATAGTTTTTCTCTTTTCTCTTTATAAAATTCTGTTTCCGAGCATAAAATTCTGTTATTGAGCATTGCCTATTTTTTGCTGGGCTTACTGCTGCAAAAAAATGATAGCTTGTCGTTGGAAATCCACACAACCTTTGAGTGTGGGGGAATGGATTTTAACTTATAGAGACATAGCTCAACTGGAGCTTTCAGCAGCTCGTATCCATAAAGCTAAAAGTAAAAACATAAATTGCTGGTCACAGCTCCTAACCAAGCTTGAATGTATTAGTTAAAGGGGCTGTACTGTGTAAGATTGAGAGGAATTTTAATGATCACATATAGTCCACAAACATTGAAATCATATTTATTCTTTACAACATGAATACTTAAGAGAGCACTGTTAACCAATCCACATCAAATGTGATACATTTATACGTATTTGAAATGTTTTATTACGGGCCGGAATGTGTATTATTGACGCTAGATGTCAGCATGGTAAATAGGCAAAATGCATGTGAAATGCTCCCTCTGGTGTTCAAAAGTGGAAATTACTTGGATCACTTTGTTTGTTTTTCTTACACAGTGCCCCTTTAAGTCTTTTGTTTCCAGTTATGGCTGCTTTGTTATACAGAAGATATGTATCTATGTAACTATGTTCAAACATTATGGAATTACATAATAATATCTACAGTATATTTAGCTGTTTCCGTGGATGTCTGTGACGGAGGAAACACGCTGCTCTGAACTTCTTATAGTTTTTGTTCATCACTATTATTATTATTTTTGTTGTTGTTTTTATGCACGCCATTTTTTACTTATGCTACCTGGACCTGGTTGGTGAGAGGACCCAGAAGGGAAGGGAGCATGGGGCAAAAGTGGGGAAAAAGGATTGTGCCAGACTCAAAACATTATTACTTGTATGTACGTCTGAAATGGCACATTTCAATAAAAAAATTATCAAAAAAAAAAAAAAATCTGTTTCATTATAAAATAAAATAAATGAATTAATGAAAAAATAATAACATTAAAATGATATATAAAATCGAGAGTTTATGCCAAATAAATGCAATTAGTGACAATAATACAGTGAACGAGGACTAGCGCGGGAGAATTCCGTCTGTGTCGCTCACATTCAACAAGGTGCCTGCGCTCAGAGAGATTACAAAAACCTCAACCTCCAGTGCCAATGGACTGTAATTTGATATATCGCAACATTTCAACTATCGCATGGCACCTTTAATGTGATGTTACTGCAACAGAGAAACACAATGAACACATTCAAATAAAATGATCCCAAAATGATTATTATTTAATGTGGTTGCTCTGAAGCCTGAACACAACAAAATAGTGGACACTCGTTACACCCATTAAAATAGAGTCGATTCAAAACGATAGAAATACATTATGTCAACACAAAATTCTTAATTCTATCTGACACTATTGGTTTGTGTAAAGGCAGCACCACTAAAACATTCATACTACACATATTTAAATAAATTATTATGCTTTATTATTAACTTTATTATTTTCTGTTAAAAATACACAAACGCAGAAAATAGTTCTTCAAGTTTTATTTTGAAAAGAACATTATGAAAAGTCACATGTGTGCTATTCTTGATCCAGAAGATTTGTTTTAACGGCTGGTCCTTAATGATGCTCCTTAACGATTGATAAGTTAAAACGATTGATAAGTTAAAACATATTTTATATACTATTGTCATTGTAGTTTTCTTTAGTTTAGGATAATCAAATATACACTATTCATTGAAAGTGTTATTTGCTCATAATGGGACGCTGCTGTTTGTTTCAAACTGGTTTGAGCCTTTTTTTCTTCTTCCCATCATGCATTGCAGTCAACCGTTACAGTTGTGTAGTAATAACATGAGCAGCTTTGATTAGCCCAACACAAATGAAATGTGTGAGTGACTTTACTGGTGTGTTGTGTAGGTTCAACACAATACAACACAAAAACAGAAAAGAAAAGCGCCAAAGAGACTACATTAAATTATGTACATTTAACAATGGCATTTTGTCATTTTTTTCAGTGATAAAGCAATAAAACTCTTAAAATAATTGCATTTCAACTCAAATTTTGTGGTTTTCCAACTTGAAATGATTACGGACATCTATTTGAGAACCCCAGCTTTAGAAGTTGAGCTTATTCACTGACTGTCTCTCGTTGTCTTAGCTGTTTTTGTTTTTGGCACATACCAGAAGCAACAACATGGATTCCCGTCGCACAACTGGCCAATCAGGCAGACACATTCGTTTTATTTTCACTTCTTTTTTTTTTACATTTCTACCTCAACTGTTTCCAGTACTTGTTGTGGCAAAACACTCTCAGGTCTTGTCCACACAAAGACAAAACGACGATCATTCTGAAAACGAATTGCGTAAACATGGAGCTGTCTTAGGATTTGTGAGGGCCACATGAATCAGTAAAACCAGCCTGAAACTGACCAGAGTGTGGCGCTGTGACACTAACACAGAAAGTTACAAAACTAGAGGGAGACTTGATACTGATCATGTGCAGAAAAGTTCCAGAAACTTAGCGGAGAATTGTTTTAAACTGATCAAACATTCAGAATAAAAAACGTGGATCTAAAAGAAGAGACACAGAAAGTCAATTTATGCTTCAGATTCTTTGGAATATTTTAACAAAACTTTAAATCGGATATAAATAGAGCTGTAGTTCTTTAGTCGTTTAGTCGATTAATCGGTCGATGGGACATGTTTTAGTCGATTAATTGGTCAATGGGATAGGTTTTGGCCGATTAATCAGTCAATGGCAGTGCTTTAGCCGATTAATCGGTTGATGGGACATGTTTTAGTCGATTAATTGGTCGATGGGACATGCTTTAGTCAATTAATCAGTCGATGGGATATGCTTTAGTCAATTAATCGGTCGATGGGACATGCTTTAGTCAATTAATCAGTCGATGGGATATGCTTTAGTCGATTAATCGGTCGATGGGACATGTTTTAGTCAATTAATCGGTCAATGGGACATGTTTTTAGTCGATTAATCGGTCGATGGGACATGTCTATAGTCGACCAAGACTTTCTTTGGTCTACTACAGCCCTAGATGTAAACAGAGATTCTAGTTGATTGACACAATGTCATCAAGAAAAAAAAAGTTGCAGATACAGTGTAACTGTGGAGACAGTTGACAGTGAAAGTGGACCAGTTTGAGTTTGGAAGTGGTCTTGGTTCGCTTCCATATGGACTTCAATACGTTTGTTTGGGATATGAACGCTAATGGCCCTCATTCGGCCCAACCTGCTCTTTTTAGTTAATAAAAGCTTTCGTAGCGTGCAGAGCGGAAAACAGTTTCTTCATTCTTTGTCGTTTTCTGCTCTTTTTCTGCCTGTTTGAGGCACAGTGTCACTACAGACGAGAAGGGATTTGTATTTTCTTTTGTTTCAGTAAATATGAACTGACCTGACTTTCAGGCAGGTTGCAAATTCTGAAATGTTCAAAAGAAAATAGACCAAGTACTGGTGTGCAATAATTATCTGCATAGTACATGTACATTCTCCAAACGCCCCACATTAAGGACTGCTAAGGTCACAGGACCAGGAATCATGGCTGTTTCTTGGCCAATTTCTCTGTAAGGATCCATTTTCTTTAAAATTGGTAAATATAATAATTTATGGACTAATAACAATATAATAGGCTCCACTCCTGTTGGGTCTGGCTGTGGTCTGGGATCGGTGGGTTTCTGGTGGTCTGGGGGGACGAGGTGGGGCGTGAGGGAGTGGGGGTTTGGGGGGGAGGAGAAGGGAAGAAAGTTAACTATTTTCACTATATTATCATTACTTTTATTATTTTTTTTATATTTAGTTCTCTATCACTATTTTATAGCATTAACTAACATTTTATAGTAATAATTATTACCTTGTTTTATATATTTTTTTCTTCCTTGTCTTGTTTTAGTTTTTTTTTTATCTGAACTTTCCCTATGCTCTCTTTTATCTACTAATTATTGACTCTTGTTAATCTTGGTGTTTTTGATCTCTTTTGTTCACATGTTGTTTCTTGTTGTCTGTTTTAAATGCTGCTGCTCCAGTGTCGAGGCCTGGACCTCGGAGGTGGTTTCCAGGACCTCCTCCCCATCTCCCCCTGTTTTATTCTTTGACTGTTATTTGATCATGTGAAGTCCTTGGGGATGACTGCAGAGGGATTTTCGGTCAACATCACTTTCTGCATATGCAGTATGCAGAAAAAGCCGCTCTCCATCCGCTAGACGGGGGAAACTTCTTTGAATAAAACAACAGGACGAGAGCAGCTGTTTGGATCAGGTCTGAACCGGTCTGACAGACGTCTGTCTCCTGAAGTTTCAGACACTGTTTTTCTCGACATTTTTAAACTGAATGTAACTTTTAAAGGTCGTCGGATTGAATTTCATTCACAAATGTTGACTTAGCAACTTAACTTTTGTTTTCGCACAGTGACAAACTCTTGTAGTTAGCTGACAACAGGGCTTAATTTGAGCCGGAACAAGCCGGAATAAGATCCGGGAACTCTCGTGGGGCATTCCGGCATCAGTTTTGTCTGCTCCGGTAACGCTTCTTTTTGTCTTTCTTCTACGAGACGCGGCTCTGCTCTCCCGTCTCTCATCTCATTCACAGTGAACAGTGGACAGGCTTATTTGTGGGGGAAACGGAGTCAGACTGTAATTGGTTAAAAGCGGAACTGACAGGAAATTTGACCAATCAGAAGCAGCGCAGGCGGGTTTAAGACTTTTCATTGGTTCCAGGCGAGCCCCGCTCTTGTATCTCCTTCTAAAACAGGAAATATGCGTCTAAGTGGATTTTGTGAATATTTGTTGTTATTTGCGACTCGTTTTGATGGATTAAAGGCAGCGGGAGTGTCACGTGTGTTTGGAGTGTACGAGGCGATAAAGAGGTCAGAGAACCAGCGTGGATGTAGCGGTCACAGTTTCTCGTAAGTGCAACTAACTTTACCGTGTTACTTTAATGTGTATTTTAGCGTCACGTTTGATGTGTGAGACCCGTGTAAAGGCTGTTATTGACCAGTGTCTGTGTGTAAAGGCTGTTTGTGACCTGTGTCTGCTGTGTAAAAGCTGTTTGTCCTGCGTTGTTGTTGTGACTTGTGGAGAGTCAGATATGATGCGAAGGCAGTGAGCTGCAGGATGAGGAGCGTGTGGGAGGGCTACTTGTTGCTGTGGATCAGATTTAGGTGCGCTGATTTCTGTCAGAATGAATGAAAATCTCTGTGTGACGTGTAAAAAACGTGTAACACAGACATAATTACTTTTATATCGTTTAACATCGAGTAGGATGGACAGTTGGGTTGTATTTTAGCGTTTCTAAACCTCTATGTTCACTTATTGTGTGCGCTCCGGTAAAGGTTCGACCTTGTCTGGAGCCCGGTCCAAAACCCACATTTTGTTCCGGCAACGTTTGAGTTACAAATTAAGCACTGGCTGACAAAGATACTTTATTGACTTGTTTTCACTGTTTGTGTCTATGAGCGGCGGCCCTTTCTGGAGGGTGCGCATCGCCCATATTGAGAAACAAAAAATCCTTCTATACAAAAATGAATTGAAATGAATTGAATTGAATAAAGCTTAAAAGCTGTGTTAGTAGTAAAAGTAGATTCCTATTTGTTGGCCAATCGAATGAATGTATCTTGGCCAATGTCCTGAAAATGGTTTTGTGAAAGGAATAAAACATTTATGTTACACTGCTTAACCAACATCTGTTTATTGCTTGACCAATCACTGTTTCTTATTTTGTTTGTTACTTTTTGTAACAAAGAAAATATTGAAGATTGTTGCTAATCAACAATCTTGTGAAGTCTGAGTTATGACTGTTCATATAATTTGATATTTAGCACTTCCATAACTCCATAACATCCATAACTAAAGACAATCCCAGCACACACATCTCACACAAGACAATTCCCTCTTACAAAGCCTCGAACAGAACATCATAATTATTATCAGCCACTTCTTCCTTTGTAATGAGAAGTGTCCACGAGCCACTTTGAAGCAGCCTCTCCAATGAAGCAAAGGCCGGCGCGTGTTAAAAGTCATTCTTAAGAGCACCACTGATGATCCAAAGTTGTTCTGGCGAGTCGGAAACGGTGGCCATTCCTATGTAACATTCATATCCTCTCAATTATAAATCACAGCCAGGAGAAGTCTTATGTTCCGCACTGATGAATATTTCAAGTGCAGCGTACACAGATCAGCCTATTGACAATGGCTGAATACTAATGTCTCCTCGCAAGTCTGATTAGAGGTTAAGCAGACGGCAAAGCGCATAATTTAGCTCCGTTCCTGCGTTTTCGGTGCGAGACTTGGTAGAGTATAGAGATATGCTACATGCTATAGGTGTCGCATGGTAATGAGCTGATGATAATGATGTTGGAAAGTTTGAAAAAGGATAATTAAATGGACATTGTCAAAAGTTTTGGAGATTTGGGTTGGGGAAAGTGTGCTTTGTTAAAGGAACTGTGTGTTGTATGTGACTTTTTCTCCAGCTTTAGATAGCAAAGACCCAAGCCAAAATGAGTTAAACCAAATAAAAAATGTTACAAGACACAATGAACCAATGTTTTCACACCATAAAGTATCTAACTAAAGTCGGCTGCACACTTGAGGCGTTTAAGATCGTGTGTAACAAAGAATCCTGCTCTTTGACTGCGAACACAAAGCGTTACATTTATTTACCGATGATGAGGCGATGTTTCTTCTTTTATTTGACATTTGAAGAGGCGCCGGCACATCTCTTTTCAAAATCCTTACTCTGGCACGGCTCCCGAACTTGTCTTATGAACACTCTGAATCTAACGTAAAGTTTTCTCAGCAGCTTCTTAAAGTGGAAACTAGGTACAATTTTCAGAACATGTTCATGATTGAGCCCTAATGTATTTTGCCATAAAATATCTAAAAATATAGATATATTTCCCTAATTAGAAATCTGTTGATTTCTGTTGTGACTGGACCCATTAACCTTTCATAATGTAAGAAAAAACTGCATTTAAACAATATTCAATTTACCATCTGATTGAAATATTAACGTCACAAGAATGGAACTTGTTAGATTTGATTGTAAACACTTTGACCCAGTTCTGAAACAGGCCACCTTACAGCACCAGAGATGAACATGTCCAGCAAAATAAAACCCTAGAATCACACTTGCTTACAATACAAACTCTACAATCCAAAGATTATTACATAGAATCCAAGATGGCGACTCGTGCTTCCATACCCATAAGTTAAAATACGCCTCAGCACAGTCCTCTTCAGTCTGTTATCCTCATCTCTGCGTTAAACTGCTCCGGACGCTGAGGTTACGCCGCTTTTTTCTCCCTCGACCATCTCCTGTGCTTTGAGCGTATTCTGGAGCGAGAAGAGAAAGTGGAAGTGCAGGTGCGAGTGTCCAAATCAATACGATGTAAATTATTAAGAGCGGAGGAATGCTGGCTGACCCTCCTGTCTGCGCGGGGCCAAGCCAGCAGCTCTGAAGACTTGGCAGGTGGACTCGGGCTCGGACCAGGCTCCAGTCCTCATTAGTGCCGGGGATGGGAGCGCTGAGCAGGGAGGCAGGGAGCACAGCGGTGGGCCAGGCTCCTCGCTCTCTATCCTCACACAGATCCCAGGTTTTTGAGGGTGAGGGGGAAAGTAGGACCGTTGGCTCGAAGCAGTTGATACTTTAAAACATTACTGGGCAGGAATTCTATTGGACTATTGATGTTTATGTTTCCTGTTGCATTATTCAAACGCTGCTCATCTATTCCACCGTTCCACACTGCTACTGTCCAGCTCAGCCTAATTTAGCATATGTTGCATTAGCCACATGATCATACATAGTGCACATGCTGTAGCCTACATCAGGCTTATTCAACTTAAGGCCCGGGTGCCAAATTGGCCCTTCAAAGATATGATCCGGTCCTCAATTCACTTTCAAAATATTTGGAAATGGGTAATTACCAAGCAATAGTGGCCGACCTTAATTTCTTAATGTGATAATAATACGGGTCTGAAAAGAAAATTTGCCAATAAATATAGTGTCTTTTTCTTGTTTCATTTACAGTTGCATTTTTTTACTCATATTTTTATCCAACACCACTTAGCTCTTGTACTTTTTTGGCAAATCTTATTCACGCATTATCCAATGTAATATTGTCACTTTTTTACAGTCCTGATTTAATTCTGCTTTAGTCCTGGTTTGAATCTGGTTTAATGCAGACATGCTCTCGGTTCAGATTTGGTTATGTGGTTTAACTTTGATTTGGACATTTTGTAAAGCAATATAAATAGACTGCAGCATCAGAAATAAATCTAGTAATCTGTAACTACTTGGCCCAGGAGACATAATCCAAGCATTATGTCTCGCACATGCTCACTCAGCATTTGTTCAGTGACTGGTGGCTGTTTGGATTATGTTTGTGTGATTGTTCTTTTACATCAGTGCCCATATAAATGATGTGATTTTCTGATTGTGTCTGTTTTTGTGTCAACCCTGTTCCCCCGCCTAATGCCCAAAGTTACTGGGATAGGCTACAGTCACGCATGACCTCTAACAGGAACAAGCGCTTAAAAAAAACTAATGAAAGAGTTCATTGACCGGGTTTTGTCAAGTGTTTTTGATGTGTTAGCCTCGATTTAATGTTTGAGTAGTATTTCTGATAAATTGCTATTACGCTAAGAAAATCTATGCAATTGTACAACTCAAAATAACTAAATTAATGAAAAAAAAAGCTTGCTTGGTGCTTGTCAAACACACACAGACGGAGCAGCGCACATCCACACTTCCATACATGACTCCAGCCCTGCCAGTGGCTCCCTGGAAGCTCATTAGTGCGCGCTCTGATGCACAAGAGCTGCTCATTAACCAGGCCTCTTTCACTCTTTTTGTTCTGTCTTCATCTTTGTCTTTTCCCCGCTGACTCCAGACCAGTGTGATCTGCAGACTCCATTCACACAGACAGACTCCAGACTGATCTGAACTTCATCTACACCAACAGACTCCAGACTGATCTGAACTCCCTCTACACCACAGACTCCAGACTGATCTGAACTCCACCCCCTCCTATCTACCCAACAGACTCCAGACTGATCTGAACTCTCTACACCAACAGACTCCAGACTGATCTGAACTCCCTCTACACCAACAGACTCCAGACTGATCTGAACTCCTCTACACCAACAGACTCCAGACTGATCTGAACTTCACTACACAACAGACTCCAGACTGATCTGACTCTACACCAACGACTCCAGACTGATCTGAACCCCTCACCAACAGACTCCAGACTGATCTGAACTCCTCTACACCAACAGACTCCAGACTGATCTGAACTTCATCTACACCAACAGACTCCAGACTGATCTGAACTCTCTACAAACAGACTCCAGACTGATCTGAACTCATCTACCACAACAGACTCCAGACTGATCTGAACTTCACTATTCTACACCAACAGACTCCAGACTGATCTGAACTTCATCTACACCAACAGACTCCAGACTGATCTGACTTCATCTACACCAACAGACTCCAGACTGATCTGAACTTCATCTACACCAACAGACTCCAGACTGACCTGAACTTCTCTACACCAACAGACTCCAGACTGATCTGAACTTCATCTACACCAACAGACTCCAGACTGATCTGAACTCCCTCACACCACAGACTCCAGTCTGATCTGAGCTTCACCTACACAACAGACTCCAGACTGATCTGAACACTCTCACACCAACAGACTCCAGACACTGACTTCATCTATCTACACCAACAGACTCCACTGACCTGAACACCTCAACCACAGACCCAGACTGATCTGAACTCCCTCTACACCAACAGACTCCAGCGATCTGAGCTTCACCACACCAAAGACTCCAGACTGCTGAACACTCTCTACACCAACAGACTCCGACGGATCTGACCATCTACTACACCAACAACAGACTGATCTGAACTCCTCTAAACCAACAGACTCCAGACTGATCTGAACTCCCTCTACACCAACAGACTCCAGACTGATCTGACTTCATCTACACCAACAGACTCCAGCTGATCTGAACTTCATCTACACCAACAGACTCCAGACTGATCTGAACTCCCTCTACACCAACAGACTCCAGACTGATCTGAACACTCTTACACCAACAGACTCCAGACTGATCTGAACTCTCTCTACACCAACAGACTCCAGACTGATCTGAACACTCTCTACACCAACAGACTCCAGACTGATCTGAACTTCATCTACACCAACAGTGCTCTGAGCTATTCAACTTTATTTTTCCAAGGGCCACATTTTTCTGTAAGCCTTGGCTTCTGGACCAGAAATGCAAGCCGGCCACCACTTTTAACACCATTTGGAACTGCATAGAACATCATAATGTGTTTTAATACTGTAAAAGAACATCTGCTCATTCAATTTTGTGGAAAATTACAATATGAAAAAACTTTACTGATGTTACTCTACACTGCCATTTAATTTCTGAACCAAAACTGAATGGGCAAGTCTAGAAACCAACTCGGGCTGACCTGAGCAAACATTAACCCAAAACCAAACAAAGTCTAAAGCAGAATTCGGACTAAACCAGGAAACAAACCAGGTTTAAAGTAGCGCTTGTAGCAAAATAAAGAGAATAAGTATTTTCTAATGTTTGGAATGTGGGTGGTGGGCGAGATTTAACTGGTTGGAGGTCCTGATTTGGCCCCTAGGCCTTATGTTGAATAGTCCTGGTCTACACAACAAACTCCAGTCTGATCTGGTCTGTCTACAGACTCCATCTACGCCAGGGTGGGCAACCTGTCAATCTGATCAACACCTTCTCTGTAGAAATGTAGATATTCAATGAAATGTCAAAAATGTACAATAAGCACATTGCAAACCCTTTTTACGCCAATATGCTATGAAAGCCCAAAACGTAAAATAACCCAGTCACCATTAACCCAAAGAAAATGTTTTGATTTTCCTGATATATTGACTGTAAAAAAGTAAAAACGTAGTAGTAGTCGTATACTAGTAGTATGTTTTTGACATTTTGTTGTACACGTTTTCTTTGAAGACTGGGCTGATCCCGATCTACTGGTCAATCGTGGCGTCTAAACAGGTTGATCAGAAACCTGCCAGTCACAACGCAAAGACTTGTCTGACTAACGTAAACCTCAGGCTTTTTTTTATTTACAAAAAGAACAACAACAGTCATAAAAAAACAGGCGGTTTGTATTTTTGCGGCCAGTTTGTCGGTTTATCTTTAGAACAGGGATGTAGGGCACCAAAGAAAGATCCACACTTTTGAGGCAAACCAAAACTAGCCTAGCCACAGCATGAAGTAGACCTAATATTACTCACCTTGTTTGACCTGTCCTCTTATACTCCTCATTGTTACCGATATAGATGTTTTGGCATTTCCAATTAAACAGATTCCATAAATTTTAATTAAAGCACAGAAAAGTCTTCCTGCTAAAACATCCCATAAAATAGATTGATTTGAGTTCAACCAATATGTGCGTCAACAAGTTGTATATTTTCGTGAGCCGTATTGTGTCGTTTCTAATAATTAAACATTTCGCGCTGGTCATGTCGGATCAGTCTCTGGTCTCTCGGGGACACTTTGGCATTTGAGCGCGTGTTTCCCACTGCCACACAGATAAATGATGATGACTGTGATAAGCTGTAATAATGTAATTACGCTCTTGATGATAATCCTTCTGTTGCAAACAAATGGATTTCATATAGTTGTGGAAGATAAAGCCATTTAGCACCTGGTGTCCCCATGACTTATTAAAGAGACGCGAGACCGGCAGGGACCAAAACAGAGCTGGGATGTGCAAACTATGGCTCGAGGGCTAAATGAGGGCGTAAGACTTTAAGTGTTGACTCTTAAGCTTTTCATAACCTGAATAACAAACTTTAAAAAACATTTGCATAAACATGGTGCAGGCTCAATATATGTGAACATGCTAAAAATGTAAGTATTTGCCAGCCCTATTCTCACTTGACCCTCCTTCTCTGTCAGGCCTTTTTGCTCATTTTAAACAATATTCACAGCTCCACAATAAACTTTGTGCAACTGGAATCATGACATGTTGGACATCGAAGGAAAACTAAAAGTGTCTACTTTCATTAAAAATAATAATTGTTATTCAACATTAATCTGTTCTCTTTAAATAGGCATTTGAAATTCCTTGTTGTCATTAGATCAGTTATCAGTTTCTATGACAACCAACAACTTTCACAAGACTTAAAGTGATGAACTGACATGTAAAAAGAAACTATACAGACACAAAGTTTTTATTTAAACAACATAACATTTGTAGCTAGTAACCCATTATTTATTTTGTTTTATTCTATTTATTGAGTAACTACTTTGATATTTAAAAATTGTAAATTGTATTTCAGTTGTATTAAAGAACAACACTTAAGCTGACAACAAACTGCCGCATAGAAGAGTTTCTGTGACATCTGTTAATTTTCTTCAAAGGTTAATAACATGATGTTGTTATGCCACAGGTATTAGTCCAGGGTCACCAACCAACCAATGTCCTGAAGTCGATCTCCAATTACAAAGCCCCGCCTGTTTATACGAACTTTAACCGCGAGATACGCGCTAACTACACACGCGACCAGCCAGCCCTCTTACATTCTGTTTTAATGTAGAAGGGCCTGAAACCGAAGAGAGAGCCAACAATTTTGTCGTCCAATCACAAACATTTTTTTTAAGATTTAGAAATGGTAGACTACTTGACACAAAAATAACACTCATTTTGTGGTATACAGTTATGTTATTTTGAGACTTGGTGTCACTTAAACTAAATATACATATTTTGTCAGGCTCTTCCATCATAAGAAGGATCATTTTGAACTGCAAGCCAACATGAAATACCATCAAATATTCAAAGACCATGTCATTGTCCCTTCCGTTGCTCAGGCCCAACATGGGATTTACCTCAGAGAAAGTTTTACCCCTCTCAAATACCATCAGCCTAATGTGAGCTGGCATCAGCCGTGTTGAATCTCCTGCTGCCAATTAATCCAGGTTGTAACTCCTGGCGTCCCGCTGACCCATTCACATGCACCGCTGATGGCTTTGGCTGCAGGACCCTCCTTGTTAGGGCCAGAAAACCACCATTCTTTCTCCGCAAACCGCCATATTGTCCACTGATTGCCGGCAATTAGAAAAAGGCAGACAGGGCACGGAGCTATCGGAATGCATGCTCCTGGCTCGACAGTGTTGTTTAACCTTAAGGGTCAAGTCTGATTCACTATCCGCGGACAAGAAAACAAGATTCATGTTTCAAAGATCAATACTCAGCCGGAGTTTCGCCAGTTGCGACGGGACGTTAATGTGTTGTTATTTGCGTTTAACCCCGGTCGCTGAAAGACGGATGGAAGGCTTGGCAATGGGAAGAAGTGAGCCCTTGATTAGTCGAGGTGACTCGCAGGGGCTGATGCGCTGGCATGTCACCGCGGCAACGGCCAATCAGTCTCCGGGATTGATCCCCGCCGCCGAGCCATTTACATCCCGCCGTCTGCCGCAGGAGCAGGCCGGACTAATGACGGAGCACTCGCGGAGGTCTTAAGTGAATTAGAATGGATGGGTTCACAGCACTTCTCCGCTGCGTTTGGACGGACTTTTAGTTGTCGTCAGGTCGGAGGCTGCCCAGTTCGATATGGAGATGTCATGAGAGTGGATTAGTTTGAAACGGAAGGGAAAGAGATGACTTGATGCTTCTAAAAACTCTAAATTGATTTGCTTTAATAGATATATTTATGAATATATATTTACACATAGGGGTAGAAATAGTGTTCAAATAAATAAATAAAAGCCTCAATGGCAGATTATCACATTTTTCTCATTTTGACTTCGTTTAGTGTGATAGTCTTTGTGGTAAATTGAAGAAACTGACGATATAAATGCAAAGACAATTTACACAACAATTATTTAACCAAATGAACTGGAGCGTGTGTCATATTTATGAAAAAAAAAGGCTTGGTATCGTGTTAATCATACACTCTTGACATGTCCTGTTATGTTGTGGTATATGTATGTTTTCTTGTGGACAGCAAACCTAAACAGATATTTGTATTCATTTCAATTCACAAAAGCTTTACATTAGTGTTTCTCTGTATTGCTTTATATGTCCAAAATTCAACCCCCCTTTGGTCAACCTGCCTGATGTATTTTAAATGGGAAACGTTATATATTTAAGTTAAGAACATTGTTAAAATACAACATTTACTTGACAATTTGAGATACTTATTTGAAAAGACTCAACACTAAACTCAGAGGCATTGGGTTTATCTCTTCTTGACTTGGAGCATAAATTGGACTTGACTTGGTCTTGTCTCTCATTGATTGACTTGGACTTGTCTCTCTTTGACTTGGACTTGTCTCTCTTGACTTGGACTTGTCTCTCTTTGACTCTGGACTTGACTTGGACTTGTCTCTCTTTGACTTGGACTTGTCTCTCTTTGACTCTGGACTTGACTTGGACTTGTCTCTCTTTGACTTGGGACTTGACTTGGACTTGTCTCTCTTTTACTTGGCTTGACTTGGACTTGTCTTCTTTGCTTTAGACTTGGACTTGTCTCTCTTTGACTTGGTTGACTTGACTTGTCTCTTTTACTTGGACTTGACTTGGACTTGTCTCTCTTTGACTTGGACTTGACTTGGACTTGTCTCTCTTTGACTCGGTACTTGACTTGGACTTGTCTCTCTTTGACTTGAGACTTGACTTGGACTTGTCTCTCTTTGACTCTGGACTTGACTTGGACTTGTCTCTCTTTGACTGGACTTGACTTGGACTCTCTTGACTTGACGTCTAGACTGTTCTCTTGACTATGCTTGATACTTGCTTCGACTTGAGTCCTTTGTTGATCCAGTTTTGCCCATAATCATGACCAGATTTTTCCAATTTTTTTCTGCTTTGTGCAATTCTGACTAGACTTTAAAATCAAACCATTTCTTTCTAATTGTGCCTCGCCTTAAACTCGATTTTATTCGCTCTTTTGTCAACAGAACTCTTGTCATCTTGTCAAAACAACTGCAACTTCACTCCAATATTGTACACTTATGTTCTTGCCTTTTCCACTTTCTTCTTCTTCCGCTTTGATTGACGGCTGCTATTCACAAAGTCGCAGTCTGGACAATAGCGGAGCAGTTGCCAGTTCTATTTGTGGAGGTGCATTGTGGGTGATGGGAGACATGTGGTACAAACTGGTGACAGGGACAGAGAATGGCCTCAGTGACTGTTGGACCAGAGCCAGAGACGCTCCATCCTTCTACATTTACTCTCAGTCCGAAGTCTGTAACATGTTGTAATGGATGCTAAAGCGGCCAATGGGAGTGCTAAGTGAGTTTTGATGGAAATGAGTTTACTGGAGACTATTCCAGTGACTTTGGGCTTTAGACGGGGGAACACCCTTTACCAGGCCTATTCAACTTAAGGCCTGAGAGCCAATTCAGCCCTGATCTGATCTGGCGGATTGGCTCTGATTCCATTTTCTTAATATTGCAAGTATGCATTTTTTTTTCTTTTTCTTTGTAGCTTCATTTTCTGCTACTGATTTAACCTGACTTTTTTTTGTCTTGGTGCAAGTCTGCTTTAGACTGATTTAGACTTTGGCTTACTTCTGGTTCCAACTTGGTTTGTACTAGTTTAGGCCTAGTTTAATTCATGTTTGGAAATCTAACATAGGCACTAATGGTGCGTTTAGACCAGACAGCATATTTGCGTCCATTTTTAATGTTAAGTCAATGAAAACCTTTGTCTAGGGCAGGGATCCCCAACCACCGGTCCGGGGCCCAAAACCGGTCCGCGAGCCATCTGCTACCGGGCCCAGTGGATCTTTTAAGATGTTTTTTTTTAAAGTTTATCACTACTTCCTTGTGCGTTAGTAAGAAAATATTGTCATTTAACCAAATAAACTGTAAATTAAAGCAATAAGAGCTAAAAAAAAAGAACAATAAGCATTTTGAGTTGTTGTTATTGGCGCTACCCAACCTCAACCGGTCCCTGGAAAAGAAAATTGTGACTGTACCGGTCCTTGTAAGAAAAAAGGTTGGGGACCACTGGTCTAGGGCATTCAAGCAAATTTGCCAGAGCCGGACCTTCCAATACGTAGACTACGCAAGTTGCGTAGGGCCCCGCATCCGTGGAGGGCTGATAGTTTTTCGAGTTTATGTCAGTCCAGTCCTCATGCCTGTTGGCTTCACCCTCTGGTTTGCGCTGTATATAAACCCTGTTTGACCAATCCTATAAACTTAAACGTGATAGACCCTCCCCTCTTCTGTTCTTGAGACACGGCAGAGACACAGCCGCTCCCCTGAGCTGCGCCTAAGACTGACCAAAGCAGAAACAGGTGTCTGATGATTCAAAAGCAAAGGGAAAATGCATCTCTTTTATTCAAAGTTTCTGGTACAGGATCTTACATTATCTCTTTATTGTGAGAAATATTATTTAGTCTACATTTATTTTTGTCTGTCGCTTTGTGTATAGTTATAAATTATTATGACAAATCATTTAAACACTGTTTGGTTGACTTATTAAGTTCGTAGAAAGACTGGAGGGCCCCAAAGCTGATTTTGCTTAGGCCCCCAAAGGTTAGATCCGGCTCTGAAATTTGCCTCTGAAGACGGGGAATCTTGCAGAGTGGAGTTTCAAACCTGCGGCGAACGCAACTTCACACAAGCTGCGGCGATGCAGGAGTTAGAAAAATCCATCTTCAGACACATTGGAAGTCAGTGTCAGCCAATCAGAGACTCCACTCCTGTGGCATGCTGTTGTTCTCATCTCATAACAAGGGGAAAGGATGACTGTTCACTCAAGTCTTTTAATTACCTTTTAACAAAAAGTATCTTGTTTGGGGGCTTTTTTCAAAGGTTTGGTCGTTCGTCGCTATGAAAATCTGGCGACATGACAAAACAAACAACATGGACATGATCTGGACTGACAATGCCTCACATGGATCTATTAAAAATGCTCGTTGTCGTGTTTAAACCACTGATGTACGACGTGACAGTGGAGGAGAACAGAGACAGCGAAAGGACACTGTCTGGAGGAGGAGAAAGTTGTGTGATCAGGTAACTTACGTTTTATAAATGCATCAAGACTCTATCTCTCTCTCTCCCTTCCTCCTTCTCTCTCTCAGTCATCTGTCTTCGAGCAAACAAGCCATTTGCAAACAAGCGTGTACACAAAGAAGCACGTTGGGGCGTAAAAAGTGTCTTTGTTCCCCGACGTCTCGACACGCGTTGGGCGTTTTGGGCACCAGTTGGGGCGTCAGCTTTGAAAATATTCTGTGTCAAAATACCCTTAAACGCACAAATTTAGACGTTCAAACGCAGCATAACACTCGTTTTTAACATAATTGAAACAGATTGTGTACAATGTATATTTTGTAGCACTCCAAATTTTCGTCAACTACCAGCCCAGAGACTATGACCCTGGCTCTCAATAAGACTAAATTGAATAGCCCTGGTCTATAGTTTTACCTGTGATGAGTTTGCCACTGTCCAGGGCAGAGGGAAACCAAGGGAAAATGATTCTCAATAAGAGTGTCAATACTAAAATGGACTGAAACTTACAGTCAAAGAGGTCCAGGATCCTTTAAAATGTATAATCCTTGAACAGTGGGGATAGTTTTGATGATCTTGTCTTGTTTGAAAGCCAGAACGGTACAAGTTCTACACATGCTAAAGTTTCCATTCGAAGGCGACACACAAACTCTTTACAAATACGTGCTCCATGTTGTGTCACTGTGCTTTGCCTGGGGCCAAAGTGAAAGTTCACGCTGTACTAGACTTTTGGATTGGACATATTTGGTTTGGTGACCCTCTGGTCCTCGCTCTGCCGCCGGAGAACTCACAAACACAAGTCCAGTCAAATCTTCAGCTGTGGCAGAGGTTTAGCACATGAGAGTTTGTTAAAAGTCTCGGTCAGGGCTTCGCTTTAGGACTTTAGTCACATCCAGAAGGGTCAACTATCTGAGGGCAACATGGAGGGAATTTATTTACTAGTCACACTCATAGTTTAAACTAAATTAGGACAAAATCGGACTGATACATAACATAAATATTGTAGTAAAATAAAAATAAAAAGTTAACAATTTGTAGTTCAACCTGAGCTAGTCGATTTTCACTCCACAAAATTATATGTACATATTTCAAACTATTACTTATTCTCAGAAATCTGCATTTTAAATGTTCTAGTGGTGGTGTTAGTTATGATTGATTATTTAAAGGGACTGTACCTGATTTTTCCTTAAAAATGTAAGCAAACAGAAATAATTCAATTTTAAAGTTCTTACTTCAGTCTACATGATTTGCTCACTTAGCCAATGCAGTCTGAGCTTCAGAATTATTCATTATGATGAGTTTTAATGTTTTTTTCACAGCTGTTAGCGATGAGGTGAGTCAGTATGCTAACAATAATTAGCCACAATGCTAAAACAACACCAGAAAAGGTTGGACACAAACAAGATTTTATTAGGCATTGACAGGACTTTGCAGACTACTTTCCACCTGAATAGATACATTAACAAGATATCAGTGCTGGGGGAAAGTGTTTTCAAGTTTCTTGTTCTTTGAAAAAAAAATCGAGTATAGTCTCTTTAACAACAGATGAATTTCTACCTTGGTGGACAATAAAGCTATTCTATTCTAAAGGAAGACACATAAACATGCCAGGAGGCACTAGCATCATGTTAGCATTTAGCTCGCAGCTATCGTTAGCATTATTGCAATGGCTCCCAAACTTTCAGACTGGGACCCAAAATATAACGATGTATCCAACTCCCGGCCCCCACAGCAAATAAAATGAATGTCCTCAGAAATATCGAGTTGGAAAACCATTTAAAATGGGCTAAAATGCTTGTATATTTTTGATGTTTTTATAAGACCTAAATCCAGTCAAACCTGAAGCTGAAGTTATAAAAACAGATTAAATCCAAGTTATAACTGAAATTGTCTCTCGAACCCCAGATTTTGCTTTGCGACCCCCCGAGGGGTCCTGACACCCACTTTTATTGGATATAATTGGGGGAAAGTGGGGTGAGATGTGCCAGTTTTTACTTACCATGACTTGAAAGTGAGACCATGATAGTAATTCTTCAAACTATCATATGAACACATAATTCAGGATGTGGTGCACATCTGGAAACAATCATTTTTGATCTGAAATATAGTATTTAAGAAATACAACTTTTTGAAAAAAAAGTTTTCATTTGGCACAACTTGCCCTTGGTGAGGGGGAAGTTGTGCCTTTGGAGAGATAGTATTGGGGTAAATTGTGTCATATATTGTGGTAAAATAGCAAATTTTATTCACAGAAACAGATTATTTATATATTTTATATAAGTTAAACCAATTCTTTATAAATGTTTCACTTCAATTTTAAGCTAAACCTAAAGTTATTTTAAAAACAGTTCACATTAAAGAATAAACAAAGCTGAGCACAACATGAATATTTCTGCTCAGAACTAAAGGCCAAACTTGATTGACTGACAAACCCAGTTCTCTTGAATCTTAATCTTGTTTCCTAGTTTTTCCATCTGTGTTTGGTATGAAATTAAGATTTAGATAGTTTTAGTGACAAAATTACCATAAAACAAAACATTTTCAATTATTCATTAATGGGGTGTCATTGGCACAACTTAACCCAGGCTCTTTGGCACAAATCACCCCAATCCTAGTCTTTTGGAAAAAATGCATCATCTTTAAGTTTTGCGCAAACATCATGTCAGCTATATAGATTGAAAGAAACACTAACACATGTGTGATATAGTTACAAACCTGCCTATAACTGTTCGGATACAACAATCAAAAACTTGACCATAGAAATTTTACTCTGAAGGGCAAAAATTAGTTTTTTTCTGTGTAAATGCCCTTAGTTCTCATGCAATCAGACTCCCATCTTTATAGGATGAGTGAAATGGCTAAGTGTTCAATAGACCCGTTCAGAGCCTACGTCATTTTGGGGGCGGAGCCGCACTGGTGCCCTCCGCAGATTTCCCCATAAGTTTCTATACAAAACGAGTAAGCTGTACTAACGATATTAAACGGTTAGAAAACGTAACAATGATTTCAAACGAAGCTCTGACCATAATGTGTTCCATGGGTTTGCACCAGTGACACATTTTATATTCGGGCTAATTAGCTTGCCGCTAAAATCTATAGAAAAAATGAGGGATCACTATCAAAACAAACACATGGCCTCAGAGTCATGTAAGTATATCCTCTGAGTCTTTTATACAATAATCTTCTGTAGAAATCAGCACAAAATAATGCCACAGGTGCAGTTTACTGTGAGTCTAATTCTCCACTGATAATTGATAAATAATTAACACAACTTACACAAAAATCCTTAGCAATGTCACAGTAACTCACCTCCTGTGCTTTCCCGCAAATTACGTCGTCAAACTCATCAAGGGATTTGTATGATCAAAGCTTTTCTCTTGTGCTCATGAGTTTTCCATCAAATATAAGTAAATATCAGGTGGCTGAATGTCGGGACACTTACTAACGTCATGCTAACATTCAGTAGATAACTGTACATGGATCTGGAGTCACTTTCTGTTCGTTAAATTGAGTTTTTAAAGAGCGTTTTGCGATTATTATTGAAAATGCACCTGCATAGCTCGAAAAGCCTGAGACTGGGCACACTCAGGCCTCCAGTTAGCGCGCGCAGCCATCTTTGTTTACTAACAGTAAATGGGTCTATAAGGTGTGGTCACATGACTAATTTCTTCTTTGGTTTTTTAGAAACAGGAGGTGGCACAACTTCCCCACTGGCACAAATCACCCCACTTTCCCCTACATGTTTGGAATGTTGGGTCACTTATTGTGTCTATATTTGACACAATATATTGTATTTTCTTAAGTGCACATTTGCTGTTGTAGTTGTTGAGCAGTCAGTGACAAAAGTGTTTTTCTTTTTAATCCACTCTCAATGTTAACTTTCCCCCACAGAAGTCTGTTAGTGTGCATTGCTTTTATTGCCGACTGTATCTAAAATTTAGTTCAAATCTAAAGGTAAAATAGGCTGCAGAGTCATTATTAATTCATGTATTAACAGTTCCTGGATTAAAAACACATCCAGAAACATACACTAAGGTTATTATTTATTTACTACTTAATTTAGCAGTAATNTGGAACGATTTGGGCCGCTTATGTTAGTGATGGTGAGTGTTTCCACTGCAGGTCTAAGCTCCCGAGGGTCTGCTACGTGAGCAGCTGACATCACTCACACATAGCACAGGCTTTTTTATATAAATAAAAAAGAAAATGTACCTGAATTTTACTTCTCCTTCTGGCATCAATCTGAGAAATTCACAAAAAGACTTGAAATAAAGTCTGTGGCTGTGACTCGAGTGTCAGGCTGGTGTAAACAAGAAACTACTTCCAATTTATTGTCGCTTTTTAAAACTTTAGTAAAAAAAAATTAAAGCTTTTGTGACTCTGAGCTGCATTTTAAACCCGTTTTTTTCAAAGCTTTGAGGCTGGATTATGTTGGACACATAACGCACAGGATTTTAAATTTTTTACAGTGTTTTGCCTCGGCAAACAGGTAACAGCTGATGCTAATGCGCTAGCTTTGCTTTGTTAAGTCAATTGGAGCAACAAAGAAAGTTTTCATCTGTGGAAATGTGGCGGTTTGTCACAGGATCAAGTCTGCGTTTGATGAGGAACATTATTTGATGCTTCTATCTGCTCTTTTCCGTCTGGTTTTTGCCTAAGCCTGTGTTTTCTCGTGTCCAATCATCGAGCCTAAAGGGGGAACCACTGTGAAGTCTGCTCCAGGGTCCAGGGTGAAAGCAGGCCCAAAGCAGCTCACTTTGGACCCAGTAAGCGTAGTGGATTGGGTCGCTTTGCGCAGTGGAAACAGTATAGCACCGTTACTGTACCGCCCTGACCCGAGCCTATGGAAACAGGGCTTATTATAGCGTACGAATAAGACATTAGGACATTTTTTTATCAAGTCAAGTGCTAAAATCATTAAATGATTAAATTCTGACTCAGGTTCAAGTCATGATTTACATGTCCACACTTGTGCATCACCATATTCTACAACAGGAACAATATCGCAGATGTATCGTGGCTAAGCTCTTCGGTATCAGACAATGTGATTCTAGTTGTGCTGATATAACTTCGTATTGTCTCTCTCCTTCAGACCGGCCGGGCCTGTTGAACGTGAAGCCATCGAGCAGCTGCAGGAGACAGTTCTTCACTCTCTGGAGCTGCAGCTCAAAGTCAATCATCCTGAGTCTCTCCAGCTTTTTGCCAAGCTCCTGCAGAAGATGACAGACCTGCGGCAAATCGTCACTGACCACGTGCGCCTCATCCAGCTCCTCAAGAAGACCGAGGTGGACATGTGTCTGCACCCACTGCTCCAGGAGATCATCAAGGACTTGTACTAGAGTCTGTGGCTGCGTTCACATTCACACACTTATGTTAAAGACGCACTGTGGGACTTTTCTGTTGGAGGAGTCTGAATTAAAACTGTTTAGGCGCCAGAGATTTTATTGGAAATACAATCTAATAAGCTTTGAGAGGGTTGAAACTTTGCTCTGGAGAAGCCAAACTGATTTCTCTCTGTATTTTATACAACAGCTGGTAAAGAGTTGAGTGGAAAAAAAACCCTGAAACTTATCAGAGAAAGAGAACCTGGGTCGAGAGACAGAGTGCCTGAAATGGCTTGTAGCAGAATTGATACTTGGTGCTGAAAGGGTTAAACCTGCTTGTTCTTCTGTTTAGTCAAGTACAGGTGTTTAATTCTCAAACATACTTTAAAATCATTGTGATTGCCTCAGTACAGATGTGAAATGTAACCTGGCCTGCTTACATTTCTTATTGTTTCCATCTATGCAAATCCACAATGCAGAATGTGTACAGATAAAAATTAGTGACACTTTACTCAACAAGCGTAAAGGCCCTATCTGGGAGCAAACTTTTCTCCATCAGAAACACAGAGTATGTGTGCTTGCAAACACATACTACTTGATTTAAATAATTACTTCCACATCCATTGGTGTTAAGCTCCAGGGGCCTGGGACAAACTGATGGAAGGGTTCCAGTGGTCTCCCATCCAAGTACTGCCCAGGCCCAACCTGTATAGCTTCTGAGATCTGACAGGATCAGGCACTGACAGACTGGTATCACCATACATATCCACAATTGTGCAACAACACAAATTATGTATTTCATTAGACAAATAATCATATTGGAAATTGATTTACTCATTGTGCAGTGCTCTCTAAAGGTATTCATCACTTTTTCAGATATTCTGAGCATTCTATTAAACAATAAGTTAAGAGGCCAGAGCTAGTTTTGGCATTATTGTAAGGCTAATACATATACTGTAGCATGCTAGCAACACACTTTGTGGTTTTCAGTGAAAAAGAAACACAGCTTTATTGCCCCAACAGAGCCAGGCCTGGTAACCAAACAGTCACAAACCTGAGTATTTGCTACCAGATCCAGCAATGCAAAGTGATATCTATGAGGCATAACTGGGTTTGAAAAGAAAATGTTAATTAGAATGCTCTGTAATCAGATGTAGACAGCACACAGCAGTCTCATTTTGATCTTAATTAGTGTTTTTGCAGTGCAGACAGATGATACAACCTGCGAAATCAACCTGTTTAAATGTAATGCTCTACTGCGGAACATTCCAACATGTCATGAAGACAAGCAGGCTGCAGACTCCTCATCGGAAAAGTTTCAGAGTGCATTTTACTTTGTATTTGTGTTTAAACTGGAACTTAACCCAATAATCCTGAACTAGACCATGACGTAAATGGACTAGAAAAGGAACTAACCAACATGTGTGAACGCAGCTTTGACAAAACAAAGAGAGGGACTTGTGTTTGTAAAATGAAAGGACAGACTGACATTTTGACTGAAGTAAATCGAATAAAAGGGCTTAAAGGAAACTTGAATCAGTGCAAATTTGAACAGTAAGCACAGTACCATAGATATATTACATAATATAGTGATTCTTAGTAGCTTTCAGATACTGCCATTCTATTGTGGTTACTTGCATTTAAAAGTCATCCGTGCAATTTTTTTTACTCATAAACCCAAATCTTTCGTAGTAGATTATTAGATCTTATAATGACTTCAGACTGTGTATTAATTTCCAAAAGAGGTTATTGTTGTCGTTTTTTTAATTGGTAAAAGACAAATATACCAGAAAGAACAAGAAGACCTCACAAATGCTGGTCATTTAATTATTTTATTGTGAATACGTAACATTAAAAGTCCATTGCTCCTGTGTCTTTAAGCAAAACACTTCACATATTGCAGAGATGTGTGGACAAGTTGTGAGTTAGACTTGAGTCACTGTTTTAATGACTTCAGACTTAACTTGATAAAATGGACAAAGACTTGCACTCAACTTGGACTTGAAGGCAGTGATTTAGGACTTGACTCGGAGCTTTGCGACTTGACACGTCTCCTCAAAAAACAAATAGTGTAATTTTTATAAACAACTTGCGACAGGACCCTCTTTGCCTCTTTGACAAGAAATTGTGAGAACAAGGTGTAATTTAATATAAAGACTTGAAATTCTTGAAAACTTAAGATACTTAAACTTGGTTTTGACTTTGACTTAGCATTGACTTTGGACTTAACAGACTTGTCTCTCTTTGACTTGACTGGTCTCTCCTTTGATTCTGATTGACTTGCGACTTGCTCTTGACTTGAACTACTTGGACTGTCTCTCTGACTGACTTGACTAGACTTGTTTTTCTTCTGCTTTAAATAACTTGTGAGGAACCTTTTGAAAAAAACTTGGAAAGCTGCTCTCTTTGACTTGGACTGAGCTGGGATTGCTACTCTTGACTTGAGACGACTTGACTTGTCTCTCTTTGATTGAGACTTGACTTGACTGCTCTCTTTAACTTGCGGACTGACTGGGACTCTGTCTCTCTGGACGTGACTGTCTCCTTTTGACTTGGACTTGTCTCTCCTGTTGACTGGACTTGACTAGGACTTGTCTCTCTTTAACTTGGACTTGACTTGACTTGTCTCTCTTGACTGACTTGACTGACTTGGCTCTCTTTAACTGGACTTGACTTGACTTGTCTCTCTTTGACTTGAGACTGACTGGATTGCTCTCTTGACTTGATCTTGACTTGGACTTGGACTTGACTTGGACTTGTCTCTCTTTGACGGGACTTGACTTGGACTTGTCTCTTTTACTTGGGACTTGACTTGGACTTGTCTCTCTTTGGCTTGGGGCTAGACTTGGACTTGTCTCTCTTTGACTGGACTTGACTTGGACTTGTCTCTCTTTTACTCTGGACTTGACTTGGACTTGTCTCTCTTATGACTCTGGACTTGACTTGACTTGTCTCTTTTGACTCGGTACTTGATTAGGACTTGTCTCTCTTGACTTGAGACTTTACTTAGACTTGTATCTCTCTGACTCCTGACTGATTGGACTTGTCTCTTTGACTTGAGCTTGGACTTGGACTTCACGTCAAAGCCTTGAATCATATTTGATCTTGTTCCAGTTTTGCCCATATCATGACCAGATTTTTCCAATTTTTTTCTGCTTTGTGCAATTCTGACTAGACTTTAAAATCAAACCATTTCTTTCTAATTGTGCCTCGCTTAAACTCGATTTTATTCGCTCTTTTTGTCAACAGAACTCTTGTCATCTTGTCAAAACAACTGCAACTTCACTCCAATATTGTACACTTATGTTCTGCCTTTTTCCACTTTCTTCTTCTTCCGCTTTGATTGACGGCTGCTATTCACAAAGTCGCAGTCTGGACAATAGCGGAGCAGTTGCCAGTTCTATTTGTGGAGGTGCATTGTGGGTGATGGGAGACATTGTACAAACTGTGACAGGGACAGAGAATGGCCTCAGTGACTGTTGGACCAGAGCCAGAGACGCTCCATCCTTCTACATTTACTCTCAGTCGAAGTCTGTAACATGTTGTAATGGATGCTAAAGCGGCCAATGGGATGCTAGTGAGTTTTGATGGAAATGAGTTTACTGGAGACTATTCCAGTGACTTGGCTTTAGACGGGGAACACCCTTTACCAGGCCTATTCAACTAAGGCCTGAGAGCCAATTCAGCCCTGATCTATCTGGCGGATTGGCTCTGATTCCATTTCTTAATATTGCAAGTATGCATTTTTTTTTCTTTTTCTTTGTAGTTCATTTTCTGCTACTGATTTAGACTGACTTTTTTTTGTCTTGGTGCAAGTCTGCTTTAGACTGATTAGACTTTGGCTTACTTCTGGTTCCAACTTGGTTTGTACTAGTTTAGGCCTAGTTTAATTCATGTTTGGAAATCTAACATAGGCACTAATGGTGCGTTTAGACCAGACAGCATATTTGCGTCCATTTTTAATGTTAAGTCAATGAAAACCTTTGTCTAGGGCAGGGATCCCCAACCACCGGTCCGGGCCCAAAACCGGTCCGCGAGCCATCTGCTACCGGGCCCCAGTGGATCTTTTAAGATGTTTTTTTTTAAAGTTTATCACTACTTCCTTGTGCGTTAGTAAGAAAATATTGTGCCATTTAACCAAATAAACTGTAAATTAAAGCAATAAGAGCTAAAAAAAAAAGAACAATAAGCATTTGAGTTGTTGTTATTGGCGCTACCCAACCTCAACCGGTCCCTGGAAAAGAAAATTGTGACTGTACCGGTCCTTGTAAGAAAAAAGGTGGGGACCACTGGTCTAGGGCATTCAAGCAAATTTGCCAGAGCCGGACCTTCCAATACGTAGACTACGCAAGTTGCGTAGGGCCCCGCATCCGTGGAGGGCTGATAGTTTTTCGAGTTATGTCAGTCCAGTCCTCATGCCTGTTGGCTTCACCCTCTGGTTTGCGCTGTATATAAACCCTGTTTGACCAATCCTATAAACTTAAACGTGATAGACCCTCCCCTCTTCTGTTCTTGAGACACGCAGAGACACAGCCGCTCCCCCTGAGCTGCGCCTAAGACTGACCAAAGCAGAAACAGGTGTCTGATGATTCAAAAGCAAGGGAAAATGCATCTCTTTTATTCAAAAGTTTCTGGTACAGGATCTTACATTATCTCTTTATTGTGAGAAATATTATTTAGTCTACATTTATTTTGTCTGTCGCTTGGTGTATAGTTATAAATTATTATGACAAAAGTCAATTTAAACACTGCTTTGGCTTGACTTATTAAGGTTCGTAGAAAAGACTGGAGGGCCCCAAAGCTGATTTTTGCTTAGGGCCCCCAAAAGGTTAGATCCGGCTCTGAAATTTGCCTCTGAAGACGGGAATCTTGCAGAGTGGAGTTTCAAACCTGCGGCGAACGCAACTTCACACAAAGCTGCGGCGAATGCAGGAGTTAGAAAAATCCATCTTCAGACACATTGGAGTCAGTGTCAGCCAATCAGAGACTCCACTCCTGTGGCATGCTGTTGTTCTCATCTCATAACAAGGGGAAAGGACGACTGTTCACTCAAGTCTTTTAATTACCTTTTAACAAAAAGTATCTTGTTTGGGGGCTTTTTTCAAAGGTTTGGTCGTTTGTCGCTATGAAAATCTGGCGACATGACAAAACAAACAATATGGACATGATCTGGACTGGATCATGGATCTATTAAAAATGCTCGTTGCCGTGTTTAAACCACTGATGTACAATGTGACAGTGGAGGAGAACAGAGACAGCAAAAGGACACTGCCTGGAAGAAGAGAAAGTTGTATGATTGGGTAAGTTACGTTTTATAAATGCATCAAGACTCTAGCTCTCTCCCTTCCTCCTTCTCTCTCTCAGTGATTGTCTACGAGCAAAACAAAGCCTTTTGCAAACAAGCGTGTACGCAAAGAAGCACGTTGGGGCGTAAAAAGTGTCCTTGTTCCTCAACGCGCAATGGGCCGTTTTGGGCACCTGTTGGGGCGTCAGCTTTGAAAATATTCTGTGTCAAAATACCCTTAAACGCACAAATTTAGACGTTCAAACGCAGCATAACACTCGTTTTTAACATAATTGAAACAGATTGTGTACAATGTATATTTTGTAGCACCCCAAATTTTCGTCAACTACCAGCCCAGAGACTATGACCCTGGCTCTCAATAAGACCAAATTAAATAGCCCTGGTCTATAGTTTTACTCTGTGATGAGTTGCCACTGTCCAGGGCAGAGGGAAACTAAGTGAAAATGATTTCAGTAAGAGTGTCAATACTAAAATGGACTGAAACTTACAGTCAAAGAGTCCACTATGCTTTAAAATGTATAATCCTTGAACAGTGGGGATAGTTTTGATGATCTTGTCTGTTTGAAAGCCAGAACGGTACAAGTTCTACACATGCTAAAGTTTCCATTCGAAGGCGACACACAGACTCTTTACAAATACGTGCTCCGTGTTGTGTCACTGTGCTTTGCCTGGGCCAAAGTGAAAGTTCACGCTGTACTACACTTTTGGATTGGACATATTTGGTTTGGTGACCCTCTGGTCCTCGCTCTGCCGCCGGAGAACTCACAAACACAAGTCCAGTCAAATCTTCAGCTGTGGCAGAGGTTTAGCACATGAGAGTTTGGTAAAAGTCTCGGTCAGGGCTTCGCTTTAGGACTTTAGTCACATCCAGAAGGGTCAACTATCTGAGGGCAACATGGAGGGATTTATTACTAGTCCATTCATAGTTTAAACTAAATTAGGACAAAACTGGACTGATACATAACATAAATAATTGTAGTAAAATAAAATTAAAAAGTTAACAATTTGTAGTTTAACCTGAGCTAGTCGATTTTCACTCCACACAATCATATGTACATATTCAAACTATTACTTATTCTCAGAAATCTGAATTTTAAATGTTCTAGTGGTGGTGTTAGTTATGATTGATTACGCTATTATTTAAAGGGACTGTACCTGATTTTTCCTTAAAAATGTAAACAAAGAGAAATAATTCATTTTAAAGTTCTTACTTCAGGCTACATGAGTTGCTCACCTAGCTAATGCATTCTGAGCTTCAGAATTATTCATTATGATGAGTTTTAATGTTTTTTCACAGCTGTTAGCGATGAGGTGAGTCAGTATGCTAACAACAATTAGCCACAATGCTAAAACAGACACAAACAGGATTTTATTAGACATTGACAGGACGTTGCAGACTAATTTCCACCTGAATAGATACATTAACAAGATATGAGTGCTAGGGGGAAATGTTTTCAAGTTTCTTTGTTGAAAAAAAAAATTGAGTATAGTCTCTTTAACAACAGATGAATTTCTACCTTGGTGGACAATAAAGCTATTCTATTCTAAAGGAAGACACATAAACATGCCAGGAGGCACTAGCATCATGTTAGCATTTAGCTCGCAGCTATCGTTAGCATTCTTGCAATGGCTCCCAAACTTTTCAGACCGGGACCCAAAATATAACGATGTATCCAACTCCCGGCCCCCACAGCAAATAAAATGGATGTCCTCAGAATTTTCAAGTTGGAAAATCATTTAAAATGGACTAAAATGCTTGTATATTTTTGATTGTTTTTATAAGACCAAAATCCAGTAAAACCTGAGGCCTGTACTATGAACATCGCTGAACTTATCCTGGATAAGTTTCTCTTACCCGGGTTGACTAACCGAGATATGAGTCTTTCTGGATAAACTGTCCTACGAAACGAGTTCACAACTGGATCTGTTAAGGTTAGTGCTAGATAGTCAGGTCCGGAGGGACGAAGATTAAGTTTAGGAGAACGGGTAAGTTTAGGAAAAGGGTTAGGATGATGGCTAAGGTTAGGAAAAAGGTTGGGTAAAGGTTAAGATAAAAAATATAACAGTTTATGCCTTTTAGCAACAGTAATAAACTCATTACCATGGCAACCAGCTCACTTCTGTCCCTCCGGACCTGACTAGCACTAACCGTCTGTTAACCTTAGATTTTCTTAATAAAGCTGTGTCACAGAGCAGAGGCGGGGTTAACACAAACTAACCAATCAGAACAATCGAGCTGCGGACTTCAAATATGCTTAAAAAATATATCTTAATAAATATGCATTGATATAAAAGAATAAGCCGTGACTTTTGTATTTCCTCATTTCTCCGCTGCTCTCTCTCTCTCTCTCTCTCTCTCTCTCTCCTCTCTCTCTCTCTCTCTCTCTCTCTCTCTCTCTCTCTCTCCTCTCTCTCTCTCTCTCTCTCTCTCTCATCTCTCTCTCTTCAGAAATGCCTAAATTCTCGTCTCTGATTGGCCAGCGCCTTGTCTTTTTAACTTATTCGGGAACTTATCCTGGTCCGGAGCAGGTTATGAGTTTGCCGCATGTTGCCATAGAGATCTGTCCTGATAGGACGTGATCCAGTTTTGTAGGACCGCCAGACGAGGTTTAACCCAGAACTTACAGTAAACCCCAAATCTAGCTTCGCAGTACAGGGCTTAAGTTATAACTGAAATCGTCTCTCGACCCCCAGATTTTGCTTTGCGACCCCCTAAGGGGTCCCGACACCCACTTTGGGAACCATTGCGTTAATTGATGTATTTACATATTTGGAATGTTGGGTCACTTATTGTGTCTATATTTGACACAATATATTGTATTTCCTTAAGTGTTGTAGTTGTTGAGCAGTGAGTGACTAAAGTGTTTTTCTTTTTAATCCACTTTCAATGTTAACTTTCCCCCACAAAATTCTGTTAGTGGGCATGGCTTTTAATGCCGACTGTATTATAATTTAGTTCAACTCTAAAAGGTAAAATAGGCTGCAGAGTCATTATTAATTCATTTATTAACAGTTCCTGGATTAAAAACACATCCAGAAACACACACTAAGGGTATTTATTCTACTTAATTTAGCAGTAATCAGTCCTCAGTCCTGTCACTTTTAAACCCATCTTAATCATCGTTTGTCTTCTTGTCCTTAAAAAAACCACCAAATCTGTTTCTAACTCCCCCAAAACGAAAGCGCAGACAAAACACAGGTTACATAAGTGTCGTCTTTATCCGCTAAATATTCCCTGGAGCCTGGAAAATAACGCCACTCCGGTCCATTTCCATCCCTAATTTTCCCATCCATTACTGAGACGGATGTGTGATCGCATCTTTGTGTTTACCCGCTCTCTCCCGGGAATCATTTAAGTGAACGCTGCTTTCACAAACATAATCTATGGCTTAATTAAACCGCCCAAATATGAAAATCTGAATTTGTTTGTCCCATCCTTCATTTGCGCCGGATTTTTAAGTCGAATGATGGAACTGTATAGAAAAAGTACGTTTTGTCAAGTTTGCATATTGTCTTCTGAAGAGAGACTTATAAATACCACATGGAAAACCCACAGCTACATTTATGTGTGTCAGTGTGGAAATGATAAATACATGTTTTATTTAATAACACTTGTTTGGACTATATGTCTTTTATGAAAAATTCATTTCCATAACTCAAATGTAAATAAGAAATGGGACAAAAAATTTGTCAAAATTAGGTCTTAAAGGTTGTATGGAGGATTTTCAAAAATTGTGTGTTGTCAGTCTTGGCCAAAAAACAGTTGCATAGATTTGTAACAGCCTTGTCACATGATGAGACCAGTAAAACGTTGACCATCTATTGGCCTGTTAACCTGTCAAGCAAACCCTCAGTGTTCCTAAGTAACTCATTGGTCCAGTTACAGTGAAGGGCGTGGCCCTGGGAGGAAACACATGTGCATCGTTTGAAAAACAACAAGCAGTTGTTGGATTTGAAAAATCCTCCATACAACCTTTAAAATGAAGAAACGTTTTGACAAAAAGCATTGGAAAGTTACAAGTCAATAAATAGTTTAAAAATCTTAAAAAACAACTGGAATGCTGCACGAGTGTATTCAAGTATGAATTACCCTGGTGCTTAGGCTTAGGCTCAGGCTTTGGATAAAAGTCTTTTGATTGATCAAAGGCATCATTCAAAAGAACTGGGACATTATAAAATGTGACAGTGTGCTTAACTCTTTCCCTGCCAATGACGAAAATTTCGTCATAACGAACCCAACCGTAGCCTGCCAATGACGGAAATTTTCGTCATAAGCTTTTTTTTACGTGCGGCGATAGAGCGCTCTCTGGTGCACGTGTTCGGTGCACCAGCAGTAAACAATCATGTTGCACTTTCATATATTCACCACCAGAAGGCAGTATCGCATTAGCACAAGAGCGCAGCGGAAGTCAGACTCACGTGTTGTTCTGTTTACATTACGGAGCGCTGTTGGCTGTGTTTACGTGATCACTCTCTAAAGGATCGGTTTTCATTATCAAACGGATTACAGCAACACATCTTGGACTAAAAACATTGTTGAGTGAGTTTAGAGCAGATATTTGATCTTTAAACTGAAGAAAGACGATCCTACAGGACTAGGACTCTGAGGAGAACGACATATGCAGCGAGTCTCAAGAGAAAAACAAACTTCTTTCCTCCGTGAGCGAGTTTAAAGTGTCAGAGTAAGTCAAACTACTGTAATTCTTCATGTTTGGAAGGTTAAATATAATCTATGCCCCATGAAAAAGGCTGAATCTATAGAATCTGTATCAGAAAGAAGAAAACTGCTGTTCTACCTCCTCGTCTGTAACACAGCTTTTGTTGGTTTAAAGATGAAAAAGACACTCGTCCTCATTATTTTAATCACGTGAAGCTTGTATTTTTATCCTAAAAATGTTATTTAATTGTGGTAGTTCATTTTCTTTCACCAAAAAGTAGTACAGACAAAAATAACAGTGACATGAAGTTTGATTTAGAAAAAGGGCGTTATCTCAGAAGTTTCTCGTCAAACGCTGAAATGTAATGAAAACAACGAATTTCAAATGTCTATAAAAAGAGAACGGAATAATGTAGAATAACAATTCTTTTTTTAAATGAAAGTAGACAGTTGTAGGTCTCATTTGGTGTATAACATGTCATGATTCTAGTTGCACAAGGTTTTTTGTGGAGCTGTGAATATTGCTTAAAATGAGCAAAAAGGCCTGGCAGGGAAGGGGGGTCAAAGTCACAATAGGGCTGGCAGTGAAAGAGTTAAAGAAGCATTGCCAGACAAACCTACCATCTGTTTTCGAAAAGCACCCACTTTGAGTAAGCAGCGAGGTGAGTCTGTATGCTAACAACAGTTAGCCACAATGCTAAAAACAACAACAGAAAAAGTTGGACAAAAACAGGATTTTATTAGACATAGGGGGTATTCCATGAAGCAAGCTAAAGCCAAAGCCTGGCTTATTTGGCCAATCTAGGCTTATGAAATCTCCATTTCCGTTCCACTAACGAGGCTAACCGGAGGTGACGCTGAGTTGCCGCAGTAACAAGTGTACAGACATAAACCTGGTCGGGACCAGGCTAACAGTCAAGATTATTTTAGCTTTGTCTCAAAAAACGTCTTAAATCACATGTTTATCCCCACACACTTCCACAACTGTGTGAAATCTCTCTGTCTGTCACAACACAACTTATAAAGTCACTTTTTATTCACTTTTATTTACTTGGCATTGGCACCAAAGAGCCGCTCTGACCGTTTCTTTTCATCCTTTTTGAGACGCGTTTGTAAGAGCAAACGTCAAATTGGCAGCACAAAGAGCCACATATTTAACTGAAAAATTAATTTGTAGGCTACTCCTACGTGCATCTAAACTACGTAAGATTTCCCACAGACATGCAGCTGTTTCTCTAAAGCATGAAGCAATGAAAGCAGGACTAAAGTGTGAGAGAAAGCCGTGGAGTTGTGCTGCTGCTTTTACGCACAGAAGCGCTTCATCGCATCTCCTTCCCTCGTCTCTCCTCACACCACGGACACACATCCTCTGCTCCGATTGGTCAGTTCTGGTTGTGAAGAGTTACGATACAACTTTGTGACAATTTTACGCAGCGGGACTAGTTCCACATGCGGAGTGGAAAACTGTGCATTGCATTAGAAAACGGTAAGCCTACTACTCACAAATACGATGATAAATCCTCTGGATCTCCGCCTCGTCTTTCTCCAGCAGTGAACAGGAGGGGAGGGGCTGCCTCTCGCTCCCCGCATCAGAATAAACCACTATAAACTGAAAACTTTTGCGATGCAAATCAAACTATAGTCCCTGTGCACTTTGGCTCCTCTCGTGTTTCAGTCAGATCATGTAAAATAAGCGTTTTTCTCTCTCATTCTCAGTGATGTCTTTGCTCCATTGATCTGGTCTCGTCACATTCAGCAGAGCAAAGCTCAGAGCCCAGATTAAGCTTCAGGCTTGAATTAGCGTTGTTCAGACCCAGGCTTATTTCTTTCATGGAACCACTTGAGGCTTAAGTTGGAGATGAAGCTGGTTTCAGCTCAGGATTTTAGGATAAGCCTAGACTTGTTAAGCCACTTTCATGGAATACCCCCATAGACAGGACGGGGCCGGCTATAGCCATAGACAAGGGTGGGCAGTGCCCACCCAGACGGATGCTCTGCCCACCCAATCGCCCTCTGCCGCCGAGATGCAACGCATATCAGATTGGGCAGCAACAAACCGGTCTGTCCGCAGTTCAGGCGCATGTGTGCAGAGTGTCAACACAACAAGCATGGCACTGTTCAACTGCAGTCCACACTTTTATGATATATATTTTTACTTTCTCACACCGCTGGTGTAAATATGACTGTCAGTCCTCATTCGTGTCATTCATAAGAGCGCTGATCTGGGCTTATGTCGAGGCGGTGCGTCGTTGCGCACGGTTTAAAGACCGATTTGGGTTAAACAAACGCCACAGGAATCGTCCTCTATACGCGCAGACACACAGAGGACAGAGGAAAGTGTGTAGGTGTGTGTGGTTTACCGTGTGTATGTAGCTCCCCGCACTGAAGTCCAAACCTCGTTCTCACGCTGTCCCGATGGGCTCCTCCTCGCGTTGGCTCTCCATGTCCGCATTGTTCCGTGAATCAAATCATAAAACTTTCCAAGTGCGGGAACGTGGCAGAGAAACAAAGGCCAGCAAAGTATCCAAAGCAGCGCGTTCATTTATTTCTTCGTGTTCGCCTCACGTCAGTCCATGCGCGCTCACGATCCTCGTGCGTGCGGTGAGCGTTGCGCTTTTTAGTTCGTTTGGAACTTCTGTAGAGACGCTACCGGTGCCGTCCGTGACTTAAAGCAAAGCACCCGCTTCTCTAAACTCTTAATCCACGGCTCGGTTTTATACGAAGAGGCTGGAATCGGTGCACCAGCCCGGCGAGCTGCTGATGGTTCAATGTGGCCCGGGCCAGATCCTGACCCGCCCCCTGTGCGGAGCAGCGCGTACTGTGGGAAACTCATGTGTCAAACTATTTTCACTCAGTCACGTCACGCCAATAGACACATGCCACTGGAATGAGGAATGTAAATCTTAATTGATTATTTATTTGTTATTATAACTTAGGCTGCATTTAAAACTGCTAACTACATGAAATTGTGAAAGCATTAATAATGTAAGTGAAAACCTAGTCTTGTATCTGCAGATGTGAAATAGTCATAATCATGATAATAATAATAAAGTACTTTTCCTACAAATGCAACCCATAAACTTTCCAGCAATAAAATACATTTAATGCAACTATAAAAAATGTAAACTATTAAAGTACATAGAAACAGTGCAAAGTCTTTAAGATATAAATAAAAACAAATTCAGTCATAGGCACATTTAAAAAGGACAATCTTAGCTTTGATTTAAACATTTACTGTGCATTTTAGAGTTTTTCTCAACTGCTTTGACACACTTTTTGAAACTTTGATTTGATCATTTGATTCCAACATTTATCTCATCAAAAGCTGAGGTAGTCTCATCATTTGCTACTTTTATCTCTCCTTCACAAACTCACATGTTCAGTGAGTTTAGTTGGTTTCTCCAACATTACAGACCTGTTCACAGGTGATAAAGGACTTTAGCCATAACACTGTTTGTTTTTAACTCACATCAAGACATTGAGACAATAGTCTGATAAGAAAACAGGTTGTAGAATGTATCAAATATAAACTATATTTCCAGTGTGATGTTTGTTTAATGGTTTGTCAGTCACACAAATGCACCACAAACTGTAAATAGTTGGATAAAATTCTATCACAAATCAGAAAGTATTCCTAAATGTAAGTCATGTTTGTTGTTTTCTTTGTACAAATATGTCTGAATTTACTGTCGATAAAAAGCACAACTTTTCCAGAATCATATTCACAGCGTCTGAGCTGTAAAGTCATATGAAGGAGAAAACACATGAAAACACCTGAAGAATGTGTGAAAGTTTTGATTGTAAAACTAAATTTACCTTGAGACAAAAGTTAGTTTTGGAAAACTGAAGCTTCGTTTAGTTTTCCTTGTGAGCTGTTTTGTAAATTGACTTTTAGAATGGCAAACTGTGTCAAATGATTGAAAAAACTGTAGTGTAAGTGCACAGTCTAAGCCAGGGGTGTCAAACTCAGGCCCGGGGGCCAAATTCGGCCCTCAAGAAGATATCATGTGGCCCCTGAGCATAATTTCAGATTATTATTGATAGTGGCCCCTTTTATTGCTGAGATGTGACTATTAAATGCAATATGCACTGGAATGCAGCAAAAAGCATTCGATCTGTCCAAAGTTTTGTTGCAATGAAATTATGTGCAATATAATTTAATGCAACATAATGTAATGTGACACAATATAATTCTGAATATACAGTAAATGTGTTATATTAGCTTTATACAGCCCTATTGCCATATTTGAATTGAAACACAGAGGGACCTATATTTTAAAATGTGGCCCTCGACCAACTCTGACTGATCAATTTGGCCCTACCACCATTTGAGTTTGACACCTGTGGTCTAAGCAAATAAACCCCACATCCAATTTACTTTTAACATTTGTGTAAAAGAAGAGTTAGTAATACCTACTGTTGTGCTGTTTGATGGATACAAGTTACTTTTTCCACAAAAAAAGTGGGACCGTGTTAATTTTATATTTGCCCACTCAAAATTTCTGCTTGCCCACCCAAAGTCAGTGGGCTAGAACCGGCCCTGAGACAGGACTTTGCGGACTAATTTCCACCTGAATAGATACATTAACAAGACATTAATGCTAGGGGAAAATTGTTTTTAAGTTATTTTGTTGCAAAAAAATCGAGTATAGTCCCTTTTAAGTTGAATAGGCCTGATGTAGACCATGTACAAGCTGAGTAAACACACACTTTATATGTACTTTTCTTTTCTGAGAATTTCACTAAAAAAGAAAAAAAAGAGCTAGAAGTTGAGCAGGAACCCTGTGCGTATATTCCAAATCCACAACCTTCTAAAATGAGTTTACAGAAGTTCCGTTTAGGCCCTTTAATGACGGTTAAGACGTCTTCCATTTCCATGTAAATAAATCTTTAGAACCGTTTTGATCGGGATTAGAAGTGCTAGCAAAGAATTAGCTCTTAGTCAACGCTCGGTGCCTCATTACGACACGTGAAATTTCAATCAAACGAAGACGGAAAATGAATGTCTTCCGTCGTCGAGATTATGATGGCAAATTGGAATGCGCGACTGTTTTTAAAGATCGCCGGGGAAATGCATTAGCTAAATTACATAGCATGACCGCCAACGAGCCCCCGCGTCAGCCAACCTTTATTATCACGACGCCATTACTTCCCTTTTAATTGAGCCGTGTTTTGTTAGCCGCTGATCTTTGGCGCGCATAAATTTTCCGCTTGGCGTCCGCGCGCGTCTTAGTCGAGTCAAGTTAAGAATGTTATTAAATAAATCATAAGAAATCGAGTTTAAAAAAAAACAACTATCCGATTGTGATCTCTAAATCTTGTGTTTTGTAATGAAATGTGTTTTATCGCCATAGTAACGCTCAGTTTTATTGTGTCTTCTTGATGTGGCTGGGAGAGTTTGTTTAATAATGGCCGTTCATTAAAATGCAAATTGAGCATATGCGTTTATTTTCCACTACAGTAAGCCACGCTCAGGACGCTTTACAGCTCACAGGATGATTGGAGGAGAAAAAAAAAAAAAAACAGATTTGTCCTGATGCAAATAAAAGAAGCACATCAAATACAGAAGAGTGGTTTGGATGGATTAGAAGAGTAGATCTAGATAAAAGTGTCTCTTAGTTGTGTTAGGATTGATTCATGGATGTTTCAGTCATGGATGTTTCAGTAGTGGTGTTTTGTACTGCAGCTGATGACTGAGTTCTCAGAAAAGTCCTGTTTTCACCTACCACTTATCCCTAATAGAGCATTTGTAACCCAGGTGCAAAAACTGTATTTCATATTGATTTACATTACTCTTTTGCAAAGAACTGCGTTTCTATCGATTAACATTACTATCTTGACCGTTATGTCTCTTTGGTTGTGAGCGCACAGCTATCTTGCTCACTTTTGCTCTTGGTCCCATGAGTCATTGCGCCGCGTCACGTGACCGCGACCGCCAATCACAGTTCAATAAAAGACGTGATCAGGAAGTTAGTAGACACACGCGCGAGAGTCAGACCAACTCTTTTGCTGCAGGTAAATTATGCTTTGTTTTCGCTTTAAAATCAAAATGATTGTTCTGAAACTTATTGTAGCACTTGTTAACTTGTAGGAGCCGACCTCCAGTCCCCGTTTGGCGTCGAAAGTCTGTTGCGTTGTCAAATAATTAAGGAACTGGTGAGTCTGCACTTCTGTCTTTGGAATTGAATGGTTAGCTTAGCATTAGCCGTATCAGAGTTTTAAATAATATGGATTATTTTTGCACGCTGGGATAAATTACAAACAGATGCCATTTTTTTAATTAAATAATGAATATTAAAACAGTTTGATTGGATCAATATAGTGGACACTCACCAGGATTAGACCAGGACTAGACCAGGTCTGGAGTACAGCTAGACCAGGAAATGAGACAGACTATAAATGCACTAGATGAGGACTAAAACTAGTCCAAACCAGGACTAACCCAGGTCCAAACCAGGACCAACACTGGACAATAAAAGGACTGATTTCAACTGGTCTAGGCCAGGACTAAAACTAGTCTAACCCAGGATTACACCAGGACTAAAACGGGACTAAGTCTAAAACTGAACTTGACCTAAACTGGACTAAACCAGAACTAAGTCAGCACTAAAACTGGACTAAACCGGGACAAGATCAGGACTAAAACCGGATTAAACCAAGACTAAAACTGAACTAAACCAGGACTAGACCACAACTAAAACTGAACTTCATTTCCTATGAACATTTTTGGCATTCACAAAAGTTGTGAATGAACAAAAGTGTTGCGTTTATATTTTTGTTGAGTATAAATGTTCATACTGAGAGAGTTATTGGAGAGAAAGGACATTTTCTCTTGTAAGAGTTCAATAAACAGCTAAAACAGGAAAAATAAACTACAACAAGTCTACTGAGCACTGGTTTGTAACTGACATGTAAAAGGAGAAAATCAAGTCAACAGTTGCAGCAAAGCAGATAAACAACAAGACTTTAGCTTCTCACATTTATCAGACATTGAAATCACACACAGTTGAACTTATTACCTTTTTCTTCTTTAAAAAATATGTTTTTGAGTCGTTTGTTGCAGTTAAAATGTCCTAAATCAGCCTGGATCACGTCACTGTTCACTTCCTGGTTTTGTTTCGCTCTCGGTCCATTTGCTTCACAAAACAAACGAACGAGACCAACCTCTCTAACCGAACCAGATTTGGACATTTTGGACCGGATCAGAGTTCGTTCACAATGACACAATTGAACCGAACTATCCAAGCAAACAAATCCTGATCCCAATCAAAAGTGTACTGTGAATGCACCATAAGATTCCGAACGTTTAACACTGTAGAAGGGATGTTTTACTAAGTGACATGAGAAAAAAAAAAGACTTCTGCCTGTAGTGTTTGTCTTAAAGTCAAACATTTGTTAAACTAAATCATCCACATTCTAAACTCATCTTATTGCCGTGGTGTTGCAGCTGCAGACAAAAGTGCCGGGGTAAATCAAACTCTTCTCCCTCGCAGGCGTGTTTCTGCTCGGCTTCACTCACGCTGGTCACTGGAGCTTTCTCAATAAGATGTTTGTCTGCGAGTGGCTCTATATTACTGCTCTGGAACAGTCGTGAGTCAGTGAACCCTGGAACAGTGTGTGAGAGCGAGAGAGAGTGCTACGTGCTCTTACACTCACCTCCGCCGCCGCCGCCGCAGCCTCTTGTTTATCCCCCGTAATGTCCATTTTATTGGGAATCTGTGCGAGCCTTCACGCTGCCCGCTGTGCTCAGCAGTGCGGCGGTCAGGAGCTGTCAATCAAACTGTCAGGGATCAGTTCTCGGGCATCAGTGGGAGCCTCCATCTCCTCATGTTCCACCTCCATAGGCTCTCTTCTTTCTATTACTTCAGTTTTCAACCTTTACACAGCTAAAGTTTGAGTCCAACGCTTTTCTTTTCTTCTGTTTTCTCTTTGTTCTTTTGGGTTTAGAGATAAAAGAGAGAATAGTTTGAGTTGAAAGCTGCGTGAGGTACTGAAGTTTACCCCAAAAACACTTATTTTAACACAAGACATTGAAAATCTCATTGGGCCAAAACAATGAGATTATACTATTTTTATAAGACAAGTTGACATTTTAGATAATGAAACTAAGAAATGTTGCTTCAGTATCAATATAATGGAATTCAGCATGAATACACTAGGCCTAAACCAGGACTACACCAGGCCAGGATTAGACCGGGTCTAGATCAGGACGAGACTAGGTCTGGAACAAGAAATAAGACAGACTATAACTTATAGATGAGGACTAAAACTGGTCCAAACCAGGGTTAAAACTAGACTAAACCAGGACTAAAATGGGACTAAACCAAGACTAGACGAGGCTTAAACCAGAACTTTACCATGACAAAAACTGGACCTAAACCAGAACTAAAACTGGACTAAACAAGGACAAGACCAGGGCTAAAACTGGACTAAACCAGGACAAGAAAAGGACTCAAACTAGACTAAACCAGAACTAAAACTGGACTAAACAAGGAAAAGATCAGGGCTTAAACTGAACTACCAGAACTAGGCCATGGGACTACAACTAGACTAAACCTGAACTAAACCAAGACTAAACCTGAACTAAACCAAGACTAAACCTGAACTAAACCAGAACTAGGCCATGGGACTACAACTAGACTAAACCAAGACTAAACCTGAACTAAACCAGAACTAGGCCATGGGACCACAACTAGACTAAAACAAGACTAAACTGAACTAAACCAGGACTAAACTGAACTAAACAAGACTAAACCTGAACTAAAACGGACTAAAAGGAAAAAAGATAAACTGAACTAAACCAAACACAATGGGACTATAAAACAAGACTAAACTGAACTAAACCAGAAAAAAAAAAAAAAAAAAACTAAAACAGACTAATACACTGACTAAACAGGACTAAACTGAACTAAACCAAGATAAACCAGATAAACTAAAAAAAAAAAAAAAAAAAAAAAAACCAAGACTAAAACTGAACTAAACAAGAAAACCGAATAACGACTAAACTGAACTAAACCAGACTAGATACAGCTATATTGTTGTGGTTGTTAGCATGGGCTAACTGCTTTTTGTATAGACTAAAAATGAAGATAAAACAAACAAACAAAAACAAAAAACAAACAAAAAAACAAACAGTGATGGTCAGAGATCAGAGCCTCCATCCATAGCCTCTTCTTTCTATTACTTCAGTTTCAACCTTTAACAGCCAAAGTTTGAGTCCAACGCTTTTCTTTTCTTTTCTTCTGTTTTCTCTTTGTTCTTTTGGTTTAGAGATAAAAGAGAGAATAGTTGATGAAAGCTGCGTGATACGATTTACCCCAAAAACACTTGTTTGAACACAAATCTGTTGAGTCAAAACGGAATAAATCTCATTAGATCATGAACATAAAACTATTTGATTGGATCAATATAATGGGTTTCATACTAGACAAGACTAGACCAGCTAGACCAGTTTAGGCCAGGTAGGCAAAGCTGACTAGGACTAGATCAGGAAAAAGCCAGACTCTAACTGCACTAGATGAGGCTAAACTGGTCCAAACAGGACTAACACTAACAAACCAGACCAAGATTAAAACTATCTAGACCAGTACTGAAGCTGGACCAAACCAAGATTAAAACTGTACTAAAACAGGAATAGGACTGGAATAAAACTAGATTAAACCAGAACTAGACCAGGACTAAACCTAGACTAGACTAGGACTAAAACTGGACTAGACCAGGACAAGACTAAACAAGGACTAATCTATCCAGGTGTTGGCCTAAAGCTTGTGATTGTGAGCACACTGTGTGATCTTCCACTGAATATTCTCTGATTCTGTTTAAACACATTCATTCTGCTCAGGTCTCCAAACAAACATGTATGCAGACTTTACCAATATCATCCAGCTGCAGCCAAAAAGGGGTGTTCCCGTGCAAAACGGGAACGCCTCCATTCAAGTTAGTGCTAGACAGCCGGATTTGGAGGGACCGTGATTAAGTTTAGTCAAACGGGTAAGTTTAGGAAAGGGGATAAGAGAATGGGTAAGTTTAGGGAAAGGGTTTGGGTAAAGGTTATTTTAAAAATATGACGCTTTCGAGTCTTATGAAGCACACAGGAACGCCCATTGAGGGAACGCCCTAGCTGCAGTCCGACCCTACTCGACTTTACAAGTGACCGACTCTGGACACCTCCCAACTCATGCTCCGGTAAGTCTATTTGTGCTCTTGTGTTTTGTAAATATTTATACCTGGAGCTTTTTGTGCAGTTTGTCGTGTCCAGGGTTCTTTCTTCAGGCATAAGGATCATTCCAGCTCGTGCAGTGCACCATTCATAAAACACTTAGGTAAGGAAGTTTCATTTCAACTCCATAATTAAACCTGTTTATAGTGAGATATTCTAAAATTAAGACCCTCCAATGATGAGTCTTCTCAGTGAGCAGCGTTTTTCAGGAATTTTGGTTGATTCTAGAGGAATTATTTGTTTATCCACATGGTCTGCAGAAGGAGCCGCCGCTCATAGACACAAGCTGTGGAAACAAGTCGAGCCAGCATTGTTGTCAGCTAACTACTAGATTTATCACTGTGCAAAAACAAAAGTTCTGCTGCTAAATCAACATTTGAATTAAATTCAATCCTACAACCCTTAAAAGTTACATTCAGCTGCTCTCGTCCTGTTTTGTTGTTTTATTCAAAGAAGTTTCTTCAGCTAACCAAATGGACAGTGACTCTTTATGCATGTGCAGCAGAGCGGAAAGTGACGTCAACCAATAATCCCTCTATATGTAATCCGATTAAATTCATTAGGTCTTCTGTTATAGTTATGTGTTGGTTTTTCTTATGAACAGACCTCTGTTTGTATTCACACTTGACAGTTTGGGCTGCACACTGTAGCCTTCTTCAGAAGTGTCACTTGGTGTTCCTGTGATGTGTCTGGTCAGCTGGTTTATGCAGGTTTTGGCGCCATTTTCCTACATCTAAATCCGAAAACGTGCCCACCAGACTGTAAATCGGGACGAGGGGGCGTACCAACTCTCTCACACCTGGGACACAGTTCTGAAGAGGTCGGACTGCCGATGGCGCCATCGTCCTACTGTCCCAAGTAGGAAAATGGCGCCAAAACCTGTACAAACAATCTGACAGACACGTCACAGGAACACCAAGTGACTCTTCTGAAGAAGGCTACAGTGTGCAGCCCAAACTGTCAAGGTGTGAATACAAACAGAGGTCTGTTTATAAGAAAAACCAACACATCCCTCTAAATGTATGATGTTTACAAAGCAGCCACAAGATTTAAAACATTCAGGAGTATTTAGAAAGGCGAAGAATTGCAACTTGTGACAGAATTTAAGTACTTGGGTGTCACACTTGACTCCAATTTAAGCTTTAAGAATCGTGTGAAAAAAATTGCCAACACTGTAAAATTTAATATTCAAAATTTTAGGCAAATCAGGCCATTTATAACTCGTGATGCAGCCAGAGTGTTTCTCCACACAATGATATTATCTCACATTGAATATTGTATCACAAGTTGGTCTTTAACTACAGCAAGTACATTTAAAATAATGGAGTCACTTTACAAAAAATCTTTAAAGGTCTTTGACAGAAAACCCTTTCATTCCATGTTTGTAACATTTAAAAAAACATAATCTTTTAGCTTGAACATTTTAAGCATTTTAAATATGCATGCTTTATCTATAAAGTGCTACATGGATTAGCCCCGCCTCCCATGTCATATTTTTCAAAACAAAAAACACTAGTAACAGAGGACCAGGGCCTCTTCCAGAGGAGACTGTGAGGTGCCCTACAGAAAACTGCCTTTGGACAAAATGCTCTCTCTGTGAAGGCTAGTAAGTCTGGAACAGTATTCCTCTTCAAATAAGAGAGTGCTCCACACTATCCAATTTTAAAATTCAGCTTAAGCGCTGGCTGAAATCACACCAGTCATGTGATCATTAGACATAACATGTTATTTACTTTTAGATTTTTCATGTATTGTATAATTGTTTTGTTTGTAATTGTTATTGTACTTGTGACCTGCCTCGGGACTACGGATGTAAATTAGCTTCGTAGCTACAATCCGGCATATTTACATTTGTTTATACAAATGTTCATTGATGTGCATTGTCCCTATCAAAAAAAAAAAAAAAAAAAAAAAAATGGCTTTCAGTGTGCTGCATGTGGAATGACATATCTTACTCTAAATTCCAGATTATTTTTTAGGTTTGAAAACTGCAAGCCTCCTCTTTAACTCTCCTTTAACTTCCCTCGTTTCCTCTTTTTTGCCATCCATTATTCACCTTACTTCCGTTAACTACTTTTGCTTTCCTCGTACATAACCATACAAAAAAACAAGTTCCTGTAGTCTTAAATGTGTGAGCAGATGACCACCTTTAATACACTGTTATTTAGATTGATGAACTATTATTTACAAAAGCGACTTCAAACACCAGTTCCAAAGCTAATTCATTATTTCCAAGAGCCTGCCATCTTTTACATCAAACACAATCGCAGCTCTCTGCCCTATACATTTCCACACGCTCTCCTCTTGTTTGCCTTTCCCTTAACCATCCGTCCGACAGAAGCCAGAGGTGGCCCGCTCCCCCGACTGCCAAACAAACAACAAAACATTGATTATATCATCTTTACCGACTCCCTGATCTCTCCCAAGCGCGTCCCACGTTTACCGCACGGAGAGTCAACACCATGCCTGCCTTTGCGTTTCATTTTCCTCTCCCTTTGCCCTGCGTATATGTACTTCTGCGACCTGCTCCCGGCCCTAATTCCCTCCATCGCATTCGGATCAGGGCTGGGATCGGTCAGCCTCATTAGGGCCAATATCTTTGAAATCACCCGGCGCGTCTTCCGTAGCCGCTCCCCGGTCATTTGAATGTTCCTTTCGCTGATTGCCGGTAGCGGGTCGGTAATACATTAAGGGACTAAAAAGGCGCCCCTGTCTGGTTCCTCCTCCATTTACCGCTAAGTTCCACCTTACATTCGGAAGCATGCGGTTGTAATTAGGAGCCGGGCGCACTTGGGGGACGGCTCACTTTATGTCGTACAACAAGGTGATTCTGCGCGCTCTATATTTCACCAGGGCAATAGATTATAACCCGGATCGGTCTGGGGAATTGAGAAGAGAAATTGTGCGTCTAATGAAAGCAGAACGTGGTTGGGAGCGGGGTTTTTTTGTGCAGTTTCTCTAGAGAGGTGAGGTGTCGAGGAGGTAATGGACTGCGCTGTGTTTTTGTTATAGGAAGATCACAAATCAGTATGTGTTTAAGAGCAGGCGGGCTTAAGGGAGATTGGAGTAAAAAAAAGTTTTGTGCAAAGTTTGGAAAATGTAAAGCTTGCGTGTGTTTGGTGAAGATTTAAAATCGCTGAATGACTTGGTTTTGTAAAGTTGTTTTTTGGATATGTAGGATAAATTGTTGAAGAAAAACAGAAAATGGTTTCCAAAAGTACAGTGAGCTCAAATTGTGAGTGAAGACAGTGTGAAAAAAAAAAAACTACTCTGACTCAAAAAAATAAGCAAATAAAGCATGTAATCCATTCCTGTGTTAGTCTGTTGAGTGGCTGGAGTCTATGTAGTTTTCCTGTGGAACACAAGGTAGAGCTGAACATTTAAGTAAGTAACGAGGAGGGCCATGTTATCACGAGAATGTCAGAAACTCTGGTGCAATTATCTTTAACTCAAATTGCAGCTACAATCTCACTCCTGGTTCACAAGGGTGTAAATGTCCCTGAGGAAGTCTATTCCTGCTATAGACACCTCTGTCATGGTTCAACACGTGACCAATGAAAACCAATGTACATTTGCTCTGATGTGTAGTGATGGGAAAATGGAGCTTCATTGTACACTCGAACCATTTGCCAGGTGTACCGAAACATGAGCTGGAGCTTCGCAGAAGTGGTTCATTTGCTCTTCTGCGCTATCTGTGGTCAAAACATGTATGCATGTAAAATGAAACCGTGTCATGAACAAATAAACGCTGATATTCTTGATAATTAACCAAAATTATTGTATTTAGTAGCTTAACTGTATAAATGTTTGTGTTTATTTTTCATAAAGTAACATCCAAATTCAGACACAAATATACAAAAAAAAAAAAGTCTGCTGCGGATCACTAGGCGATTTTTTTGCTTCAACACAGCTCGGCCGAAATTAACCACCTCAGCCAAACGGTGCTTCATTACGCTATGATGACGTCACCCCCCTAAAACAAACAAGCTCCGGTACAAGCTTCACTCTCCTCCCTCCAGGAAAAGCTTGAAGCGTGTACCGAAGTGACGTTCATTTCGCCCATCACCACTGATGTGTCTCACTGACTCCATTTTAATTTCACAGTGAGAGTAAAAGTAAAGCTAGTCTTAAAAAAGTTTTTCAGTTGTTTTTTGACTGACCAATCAAGAGCCAGTATGTGGACTGCCAATTCAGGACTCAGTATGCACCGACCAATCAGGATTCAGCATGCTTTCTAATGCTAGCGCAGCGGATCACTGGAAGAGCATAACATAAGAATATTTCTTTTGTCTAAACTTGTGGAGCTGTTGATCCAGTTGGACCTGGATCTGGTTCACTTTCATTTCACTTTTGGACAAACAAACAGGAGCAAGAGGAGAAAAGTTAAGACATTTTGTGTGTTGTTATTTTTTCTCTCCTTATTTTTTCCATGCACCCCCCCAAAAAAAAATATACCACCAGCTGCCACAGAATCTTTGTGGAATGAAACATATGAAGTGACATGTTTCATAAAGCTTTAATACTTGTGAGCTGCATCTATCTGTCCCTCCACCAGCCCGACTGGTATGGAGTCTGAACCAGTGGTTTAACCAGTGGCGGACCGTCAGGGCCTGCAAAGCCTTCTCTGCTGGCCTAAAATTATCAAAATAACAAACTGATATAAATCATATTTAGTGCATGCATAATAATAATAACTCAATAATTATTTATCAGCTTCTTCGTAGCATTTCTCATCGTTTCGCAGCTTTCAGGCGTGTGTTTCATAATATAATGTTTTAACCAATCATATTTCAGTCATCAGTTGTTGTCAGGGTCAGTGAAATCTGCCCGAGGCCTTCACAGTCAGTTTTGAAGGCTCCGTCTCTTAAATAAGTGTGTATCAAGCGGTTGCTTCAACCAATCAGATTTAATTCAACCCCCTTTCAGGATGCAATCAGATTACTATGGATTTGACTTAAGCAATGAGCGTTGAATCAGCATTTGGATTCAGGAGTTTATAGCATATTGGCATAAGGATGAGAAGAGATCGATTATGGTTGCAAATTTTATTGGTAAAGGTCTTTTTCAAGGCGGACTTTTCAAGAAAGCTGGACATTGTTAAGAAAGACGTGGCAACTCCGAACTAGCATCTCTCGACTCTGTCACAAGCGGGAAAGAGATTTGTGCGCCACTTTCAGTGCTTGTCTAAGCAGCGCGAGGCGCCAGGTATTTGCGGCACTTTACAAGGTGCTTTCCAAACTTTTGCGAATCCAGGTGGATTTACAGCTAAACGAGCAAGTGTGGTGGGAAACATAGCTGTAGCGAGAGAGGAGCCCATAATAGCAAATCTAGAGGCCAACTGGAAACGGCGCGGTGCCCATAGCGAGCTGGGCAGCGGAGCTCCATAGTGGAGCTGGACAATATCATGCGTGGACGTAATTCGACTACTGGTGAAGACTGGGGAGCGGATGACTCCATGAAGGTGGTCTCCAATCGCGTTGGTCATAGGAGATTGGCATATTGGTTGTTTAATAGCATTAGCTGGTTGTGAAATGGTTATTTGACAAGAAGTAAGAGTTTGCCTTATACCTGTATGAATAGTTAAAGCTGGTTTCAAGTGAATATATTTAAAAGGAGCACCACTGAAGGCCTAGGCAAGAAAAGAAGACCAATCATAATGCAGCAGAGGGGTGGGGTTGTTAGCAAAGACGACAGGAAGTAGCACCTAATTTAAAAAACAAAGATGACAGCTCCCGTGGATATTTCTGCTGCAATTAATTCAGTTTTAGCAGAAATTCAAAAGATTTCCTTTTAGAAACAAGAGCAGAGGTGTGACAGACACTGCTTATGCCGTTACCATTCATTGCTGTTATTAAGCACAAACTAAGATAGGCCACACATCCAATTAGCTCAAAGTATTTCATTAAGCTTCCCACCTTTTCTCGAACACTTTCAGCGACTAAAGGTCCAAAACTCTAATCGAAATTCTACACGGATTAACATCTTATATTAACTTATAACCTTTACATGCGTGCAATAATGAGAATTTCTTACATTACATCAGAAAAGCATAAATAATAAATAGAATTAAAGCAGTAAGATGATTATTTAAGTTCACACACACTTTTCACAGTCTCTTCTCCAGCTCTCTCCTTCTCTTCCTCAGCGACTGCCCCGGTCGCTCAAGCAAAGAAAACGTCAAAGCAGTCCCACATTTTCTCCTCCTCCTTCTTCAAACGCTTCAATCAGACCTGCACCTGTCTCATCTGCTCCTTCTGTCTGCTCCTCTGTCTCCTCAGGTAAAAGCCTTCGCTCCATTTGCAGCGGGGCCTCCTGGGGTCTGCTGCCGAGCCAGGTCCTTCCCCCGGCTCACTGCCTCTGGCCCAGGACCAGCTCAGTCCACCGGGGAGGGGGCTAATGGTGCGTGCTCGGGGCGTCTCTCCGGCTACAGCGGCATGAAGAGAACAGACCGCTCCGCCCTCCTCCACCCGCAGGTCCCAGGGAAGTCCTAGGGCGGTCCCACGGCGGTCCCACGGCTCCACACTCTGAGAGGATTAGACACAGTTCAAGGCACGTCGGACAAAGATGTGGGTTTTATTGCAGATGGATGGTTAGTCCAAGAAAATGTGTTTGCAATAGAATGTTTAAATCTCTCTATATATTTTATTCTTTTAATTACTCACACAACATTTATCTGTTTCCTTTTAGACTTAAAGGTGCACTGTGTAATTGGCAAAGGTTTTGATCAAGAGCGATCTTTGACGTTTTGTGGCACTGCATTCACCATACTAACTTCAGATAAAGACGTATTTTAAAAAAGATTTTAAAATTTCTGCTAAATGTTTTCTGAGTTAAGAAGACAAAGTTTTTGTATGAAAAGTAGTTGCTGAATATTTTATTTGTTGAATGTTCAAACTCCAAAAGTACACAAGGAAAGATTATTGAGAGTTTGAGGAAAAGCTTTGTTTAGCTAACAAGCTCTTTACAGGACTCATTTCTCAAACTAAATGTTCATTCATTCATTCATTTTCTACCGCTTAATCCCGTTAGGGGTCGCGGGTGACTGGAGCCTATCTCAGTGACTTTGGGCCTTAGGCGGGGAACACCCTGGACAGTGGCCAACTTGCGCAGGGTTAGACAGACAAACATTCACTCTCTCATTCACTCACAGGGGAATTTACTGTGATGCCCATTTGAACTAAACATGCATGTTTTGGAGGTGGAGGAAACCGGAGAAAACCCACGGTGACACGGGGAGAGCATGCAAACTCCACCCAGAGAGATCGTGAGATGTTGATATGGTCCGACCCGGGAGTCAAACCCACGACCTCCTTATTGGAAGACAGAGCTCTAACCACTTGGCTACCGTGCACCCCAAAAAATAATGTTCAATGCAATTTATTACTAAACATAAACCTTATCAAGACAAACAGCTAAGAGTAAGCTACTAAAGCTGTGTCTAAATGTGGATGTACTTTGACAGGCCTGAGAGTCTGACCTTCTAATGAAATAATCACAGATGAACTTCTTATTGATCTCCAGCACAGTTCTTCTTTCTCAAAACATGTCCAAGTCCGAGTGGTGAGTGCTGCTAGCCTCTATGTCAATCGGCCTCATGCCGGTGTCGTAGTTTTTTGATAATTCTTGTGTTGTGGGGGTTCAGAAGCTAGATAGCAGTATTTACCACTGATTATTTATTTAATTTTTTTATTAAAGTCTTTACAGCATTCGTCTGTTGTATAAAACCGAGAGCTTATTTCGAAATAAATAGAAATGTGGACAATAATCCAGTGAAGGAGGACTAAGACTATGAGTCTGTCTGCGCTTATACAGGAAACCTCAGTAACATCATGACCACATCCAGGCCTGTGCCAGTGGACTATAATTTGATATATCATAATATTGGCATTTTAACTTACGCAATGCACCTTTAAGTCATTCTGATACACATAGATACAGTCGGCATCAAAGGCCACGCTCACTAACGGACCTTCGTGGATTAAAGTTAACACAGAGAGTGAATCAGAACAACAGCTTTATCAGTCACTGCTCAAAAACTACAACAGCAAATGTGGACTTTAGGAGATATATTGTGTCAATACAGACATGAAGACATGGGGATAATAAAGTGATTCAACCTTCCAAGTATGTAAATATATTTAGCAATGCTAACGGTAGCTGCGAGCTAAATGCTAATGTGATGCTAGTCTTTTAGCACTTTTTTTTACTTTCTGTTTACTTTTCTGACACAACATCACATCAGTAACCTCCATTTAAACCCTATGTATCTCGACTTGAATTAGTGTGCTAAATACACTTAATTTGTCAGAAAACATCTAAAAGAGGTAAACAGTTAGCTTCTCATACTGTAACATGGCATGACGCTTTCCCCCTCAGTCGGCATTCCCCAAATATGACTGTATCTATACTATCTTGTTTTCTATTGGCACCGTCGCGGGCCCTTTCGTACTGGAAAACTCGATTCGTCCGGAAGTTTCCTTTTAGGCCAACTCCTCCTGCGCAGACCGAAATGACGTCTTTTAAACACATTATTTGTAAGTGTACAGTTAATATTATTTCTTTATATTGATATTTATGAATGTATCTTACAAAAGTTGCCAATAGAAAGCCCAAACGGCACATTTATTTATCGCCATTTTAAGTTAGCAGATAGCAGCCGGAACTAGCTTAATCAGCATCTACGGCTTTAAACGGGAAAAATCTCATTTTACAATCATTTGCTTTGCTGAACTCTGTAAGGGAATTTTGTGTTTAATTAAAATTTCAATACAAATAAAACAATGTAAAAGAAGTAAAGCTAACGGTACGAATTGGGTCTGAATGTGGTCTGAGTTTCTAGTCTCGCGTAAATCGTCCATGTGTGTAAAAATGTCGAGTTACTTCCCTTCCTGTAATTGACCAAATTCAGACTTCATGGTGTAATTGACCTTTCGCCGAGCCCCGCCCCCCTTAGTTACTGTTGCTACGCCCGTCAAATATGACAGCGTGCCACAGACTTCAATGACAAAAGCAATTTTTCCGCGATATCCTCTAGACTGAGGCAAAAGGGGTTCACTCTGCAGCGGAGGGATTTATTCAAAACATTAAAATACACAACAGAGGACATAACTCCTATGGAGGCTAATGCTACTGGTCTCAAGCTAATCAGAGAAACCCATGATTTTAACGTCACCTCAAATGTAACAAACACAGCCTTGTCCTGCTCTTTCACTGCCGGGTAAGTTCGCGTTCATATGTGGGCCTAATGGTCTATTTTTCTCTATTGCAAGAATATTGTTCATTTACGAGGTATGTTAGCGAGCTAAACCTACTATTGTTGGTTAAAGCTAAGAGGCTAGCTTACCTTAGCAGCTTAGAGCGTAACTTCTGCCAATTATATCCTCGTCGTGGTAGAACTTGGGTCTAGTTTGTGTTTTTGCCTCTAGATCTGACAACACAGTAAAGTCCATAGCTATAATGTTAGTTAAACATTAGTTTTTACCTTTGAGCAGACACTTGTTCGATATATTTAGAGGAGGTAGAGGTAGAGGAGCTGTCCCGAGCCGCCTGTACTGTTTAATCCATTGTAGGCACTGCTCCAGTTGTTTTCGGTTTTGGAAATGGAAAAAACACAACTAATCCGGTCAATATTTCGGGGTATCTGTGGTCTGATTTACATAAACTGTAGGTACATCGCTTCACCATCTTGCTTGGAGCTCAAGATTTGACGGACCTTATTTACATAGCAACGGTTGCTACGATGTTTGATTGACAAGAGCCGTTTTGGGGCGGGGCTCGGCGAAAGGTCAGTTCTAGTCCTGTGTGAATGTGTTTGTCTGTGGATTGTAAACAAGAACTGAATATAAATTAATTTATACTGACTGGCTATTTTGCCTTCAGATTTGAACTAATTACTGTTCACCACGTTTTTGTTTTTTGTTTTGTTTTTTCAAATCAATACGCTCTGTGCATGGATTGTCAGTTTGCTTGAATATTTCAAAATGGCTAACTTCTGTACTTTTGTCTTTTTAAAGTGTCTTATGATGAAATATTCTTCTGATTTGAACATGTTTTCTGCAACAGTCACCACAACTCACAGTTCACTGTCTGATATTCTGAGTATTCATTAGTTTTAGCTGATGTATAGAAAACCTCACAGAAATGAACTGAACAGGAAATGCTCACAAGTGCAGAAGTTAGCCATTTTGAATATAAAGAAGCCAACGGAACACACTGGTTCCCTGTCCACTCAGTCACTCCACAGTCCTGCCCTGTTCAGTGACTGGTCAGTGACTCATTCATCTGGGCTTTCGGACACGATGCGCACTACTCGCAGCGTGACTCTAAAGTAACGGTCGGCAAAAGTCCAATAAAAATGAACTTTTGTAATAAATACTGGTCCAGTCCTTCTGACACGTGCATACTGTATTTATGGACTAATCCTATTACAAGTCTGGTTTAACTTGGACAGTACATGTAACCAGGGTGCGATTTGCTGGGGGGGATGGGTGGGATTATCCCTACCTCTGGTTTGTCTGTCCCCCTTTCTGCTTCTACGTTTCCCATCCCTCCCTCTGCTTTTATTTCGTATTATTTGTAGGGGGGGATAAAAAAATAACAAAGACTGTGTTTCACATTCTAATTTTCAGAGTGTTCTATCAATCCCAGCGTAGTCTCATTGATGTTTTTCCTTTCTCCCGGTGCTGCTCCTCTCAACAGGCAGCTCTCATAACAGCCATAACGTCACACTTTCACATACAGTCCTTTCTGATTGGCTATTTCTCTAACTTTTCTGCGTGCACAAGCATAGTTTGAACCTAGGTGCTGCCGCGCCGATCTGTCTTTCACTCTCTTCTCTCTCTCAGCGCTGTCATTTAGACTCACTCAGGTTTGGTCACTCGGAGCCGCTGTGCTGCTGCTCTGTCCTCTGTCCTGTGAGATCATGGTTTAATCCACGACTGTGTGCAAAGCGGAGCGGGAAGATCAAGTCAGGAACATGTGAGACGAGAATGTGCGATGCGATTCAAACGTAACTGCACTGCTCCTGTTTGTACAGTAGAACTCGTGCCGCTGTCTCGCCAAGCTGCGCTGAGAGGCAGGAAAAACCCGCTCTACGGAGCTTTATGTAGACCTACTGAATATAATCTGTTCATTTTGGGAGGAAACGCGCCAGAAGCCTATCAGTTGCGAGTAGAAAAGAAACGGAATGAACACGGGGAAGAAGAGACGTGACTGTGGTGGCGCGCGTGCACAATATGCACGTGTACGTGGTGCGCGTGCATGTGGTGCGCATGGTTCGCGTGTAGAATGACTTATATTTTTTATCCCCCCTTCTGTTTTTTTGACAAATCGCACCCTGCATGTAACCATAAACAGACTAGATAATTCATCTTTTACAGCCCAAACTAAGGTAAGCAGCTAAGGTTAGCATCTTTACGGCTAACAGCTTCAGTTCTGAGTGTTATGTTTCTTCTCCGGCTCAACAGTGAGTTTAAGCGGCTCCTTCTCGTCTTTACTTAAGTTGTGTTGTTTACAGTTAAAGACTTGACGCTGATCGTGTTGTTTTTCCGATTCTCACAATTAGGGTTGCCAACACTGTCACTCCCCAAATCGGGACATCACCCCCCCACCAAAAAAAACAACAAAAAACACATTCCTGCCCAAATAGTGCAGTTCTTGGCTCTTTAAATGAATGATGAGCCACTTAAAAATGATACTGACATAGAGCAAAGGGGAAACGCAGTGGTTTGAGCAGGACATTATGAGACTTTTTAGTGCAGACCGGGAGGAGGAATTTGGGCAGGTTGTCTTCTGTTGTGACTTTAATCCTCCTGTTCCAAACTTTAAAGCAGTACTTTTGTCTCTGCGTGTAGCAGGTGCGCGCGCCCAGATGCAAGCTCATAGAAAACAACGGCGTGTTTCAATGCGTAGGCTTTAATTACGATGTTACTTTTATAATCAGACCGTTCGCTTTCCAGCGATTCATAAACGCAATATTAAACAAATATTCACCACCTCATTGGGCAGTAGAGTGAAGTTTTTCATGTCAACACGTTCACTGACTCATCGCTCCTTCACGTCCGCCCGATACGTCTGTCTAAAGTCCCGCTCTGGTCCCGATGTACAACCACAAAGTCAGCTGTCCCATCTTCCTCCTCCTTCTCTCTGTCCTGAAGAAGCAGCATTATAATCTCCGGCCTCTTGTACATGGATGTCCATCACTGTTTAGTGTGTGAAGCAGGATAAGGACCCTGTAGAAGCACAGAGCACCTGCACGTGCACGTAGAGGGCCACGCACACCTACAGAACTACATTATGTATTTAGCAAATATCGCATATTCATTATTCATTATTCGTATTTTAAGATTCGGATCATTCTTTGTGGCTTTGACCTAGTCAGTGACTTGTTATTTTGTTGATTACACAATTATTCTGAAATGTGAGACAGCAGCTGTCCTGATAGGGACAAATAAAAAAGGGCCAAATAGCGGGATGTCCATATTGACTGTTCTAGTGCCATCGATGCTCACTACTTTTCCAGATGCATTGTGGGACATTTTGAGTGCACTATTTTTGACCTGCTGAACATTCAGACACCACTACAAAATGTCGTGACCCTGAATAGTGACCTATATAGTAGTTAGGGCACATTCAGATACAGCCTAACTCTTTAAATATATATAAATGTAGGGCCACAATGTACAGAAATAAACATAAAAAAACATTGCAATTTGACAAAAGATCATTTCTTTCAACACAAATTATTTAACTATTAAATTTTTTTTGAATAGTGTGATACAATTTCTTTCTTTCTTTTTTTTTTCGGGTTGGGGTAGGTAACTTTTTGAGTTGTAAATAAGTAAACTTTGTGTTTTCCACCAAAAAGACAATGATAAATGCAGCACTTTGTAAAAAAAAAAAAAAAAAAAAAAATAACCTCAGAGTACTGTCTGAATCAAATATAAAGATTTTTAGTTCTGATCATGAGCAGAATGCAGAGTTCTGATTGGTTGAGCTTGGGTGGTCCTCTTAAAACAAAGAGGGTTTTAATCAGAAATTTGAACCAAAATAAATACATATTGAAATTAACAATATGTTGAAGGATTTATGAAAGAAAATTGTCCGATTCAAACCTAAATTGTGTTTGCAGTGTGAAGAGTGAATGGACTGACTTTAATGAAGAGGCTTCCACTTTTCTTTTTGTTGAACTTTGCTTCATAGTTAGTTATTTCTTCAGACAGTGAACAGAAAGAAAATTATGAACAAAGACAAACTGGGATTGCCTCTCGAATGGTAATTAAACACAAAAAGTATACATGAATATTACCAGCTCCATGTGTCTGTGTAAAAGTTCTGTGTTTCTTTCTTGCTGATGGTGAAAAAGAATTCCAGAAAAATAAATAAATTAGGTTCGACTTTGGTTGGATTTGATTAGTATTTCCCTCCCAGGCCAATAGATTACAGCAGGTCTGGGGAATTCCAAAGAGAAGTGTAGTTTAATGACGGAGCAGTGGGTTATTGCTCTTTCTCTGCTATTTATAATGAACACACAGATCTCAGGAGAGCCCAGGTGTCCGCCAAACAAAGCACTCTACTTAGACCGGCTTTTACAAATATGTACTCATACTCCTGGCCTCAGAACCACGACCATTTCCTCGGAGAAGATGGGATTAAGGACACACATCAAATCCTGACTCTGGTCCATGTTTAGTCCTGATTTGGTCCATGTTTAGTCCTGATTCTGGTCCACGTTTAGTCCTGACTCTGGTCCACGTTTAGTCCTGACTCTGGACGGCATTTAGTCCTGACTCTGGTCCACGTTTAGTCCTGACTCCTGTCCACGTTTAGTCCTGACTTTGGTCCATGTTTAGTCCTGACTTTGGTCCATGTTTAGTCCTGACTCCTGTCCACGTTTAGTCCTGACTTTTGTTCACGTTTAGTCCTGACTCTGGTCCACGTTTAGTCCTGACTTGGTCCACGTTTAGTCCTGACTCTGGTCCATGTTTAGTCCTGACTCTGGTCCTGTTTAGTCCTGATTCTGTCACGTTTAGTCCTGACTCTGGTCCGTGTTTAGTCCTGACTCTGGTCCACGTTTAGTCCTGACTCTGGTCCATGTTTAGTCCTGACTCTGGTCCACGTTAGTCTGACTCTGGTCCGTTTAGTCCGACTCTGGTCCACGTTAGTCCTGACTCTGGTCCGTGTTTAGTCCTGACTCTGGTCCTGTTTAGTCCTGACTCTGGTCCATGTTTAGTCCTGACTCTGGTCCATGTTTAGTCCTGACTCTGGTCCAGTTTAGTCCTGACTCTGTCCATGTTTAGTCCTGACTCTGGTCAGTTTAGTCCTGCTCTGGTCCATGTTTAGTCCTGACTTTGTCCATGTTTAGTCCTGACTCTGGTCCACGTTTAGTCCTGACTCTGGTCCATGTTTAGTCCTGACTCTGGTCCATGTTTAGTCTGACTCTGGTCCACGTTTAGTCCTGACTCTGTCTGTTTATCTGACTCTGGTCCACGTTTAGTCCTGACTCTGGTCCATGTTTAGTCCTGACTCTGGTCCACGTTTAGTCCTGACTTGGTCCATGTTTAGTCCTGACTCTGGTCCACTGTTTAGTCCTGACTCTGGTGGTTTATCCTGACTCTGGTCCGTTTAGTCCTGACTCTGGTCCAGGTTTAGTCCTGACTCTGGTCCACGTTTAGTCCTGACTCTGGTCCACGTTTAGTCCTGACTCTGGTCCATGTTTAGTCCTGACTCTGGTCCACATTCAGTTCTGACTAGCATTAGCTTTCATTTCTGCCTTACGTGGTCTTAATAACGTTTTATTTTACACACATCTACAACAAAGACGCCAGCGTAAAGAGACAAAGCCTAACTACAAATACAACACAAAACAGAACAATAACACACATTTGTACACCGTTAATAACTCTGATAATCCAAACTGACTGACAGTGACCGTCCCGCCCTCCCTCCTTCTCCTTCCTCTACCTAACCGCCGTCTACCGTCCTAATTGACTCGCTCTTAACCAACACACCATTTGGCTGTGGCGCTAATGTGCGGCGCGGCCATCACTCCGCCGCGCGCTAATGAAAACCCGGCGCTAGTCACACGCACACACACACAAAAAAAAAGATGACTTACAGCTAATGTAGCGCATGATCAACCAAATGGGACTAAAAAGCAATTACGCGCGACAATAACGTTTAGGTGCGCCATTTGCAAGACGGACAAATCATCACAATTACCGTGTTTATTATGAGGAACATACTAAAACGCGCCCATACTTAATCAAGCTAATCACTGAGAAGCGCTGCTTAATACGCGAGCTAGCAGTGTTTAATTTGTGTAATTAATGGACTTTTTAAGAAAACATCTACGCAAAACAACAAAATATAAAAACGCCGAGCACACTTACCTCATTCCCAGACGATGACAGAGTAATTACCGCGGCGATGTAATAAAATCGCATAGGTCACCCGCAAAGTGTAATTAAAAAAGCGTTATAGATTATTTTTTATTGAAGCAATTAAAGCAAAAAGCTGAAAAGTAATTAGCGGCGAGGTAATAATAGTGTTGGTCAAGTGCGTTTGTTTGGGGAGCGCTTCGCCTAGCTAACGTCCTCTCATTTCCACTTAATGGCTTTGTTATGGGGATGACTTTTGTTAACTTTTATAACGGCAAAAAAGACGGAAGGATGAGATGAATAATTGTGTTTCTTTGTGTTGTGTTTGTAGAAGCTGTGAAGTTTAGACTGGTGAATAAAGTTTGAGGATAAATTGCAGTTTTACTCTTTTAACCAACATTTATTATTTTTTCTCACTTGGTTTGGTTCATTTCTTGAAACGAAATGAATTCTCAAAATGTTCTTGTGTCTCTTTGGGCAAGACCACTTACCCCACTGCCTCAGTGTCTGCGTACACTGGGTGACTGGATCCCTGACTGTAATAAGTCTTTTGAGTGCCTGGAAAGGTAGAAAAGCGCTATTATCAAATAGACCCATTTACTGTGTGAGGTCTCACATGCCAAAAGACTCAGTTCAATTTGTCAAAGTTTCGTCAAGAATAAAATACCATAAACACTGGTAATTGATTTTCTCAAGATGTGACTTATTCTGATGTTACAATATGAATAAACTAATGAACATGACAGAGAATGATATACTAATAGAAATAAGACAATAATGAACAGCTTATCAGAATGTATGACTAAACAAAATCGGAGAAAAGCTTTAGTGTATCTATGTATAATTATTGTTTAGCTGGACTTCTGCCACAGTGAGAAAACATCTAAACATTTTGCTGTCAGAGTCACACAAGACCAAAGGGACCATGTGGAGGCAAAGACGTTCACAGACAAAGAGATCTGGTTTGGACACATATCTAAGTGTTTTGGGAGAGATATGAGCAGTGATCCATGGTGTTGTGCTGAACATCCAGGTTATTTTGACAAAGTGACTAAGTGAACGCAAAGAGCCAAAAGCAACTGAGGAAGCCCTTTGTGATTTTGATGGAACTGACTCTTTACTGGAAAATAACTTACTGATGAAACATGTACAGTTTTGGATGAGATCAGTGCTTTTGCTGGTGATCTGTGATGGTGTGATGAAGTGTAGATTGTTTGACCAAATGAGCTGCAGTTTTGAGAATGTCATCTCGGTTAGGCTAGTTTCAATCTGTAGTTCTTTGCCAGATGTACAAAAGGCAACCTAAAAGATGGATTATCTTTTAAAACACAGTAAAAAAACATACATTAACACCCAGACAGCAGCACAAATATTACGTTTTTTTTTTCTCATCGCTTTGACACATTTTTTGAAACTTGGTTTATTTGATCACTTGTTTCTAACATTTATCTGAACAAACGCTGAGGTATATCAGAACATTTTCAAAATTTTTCATTCATTCCCAGTTTTCAGACTCTTTCTTTCTCACTTTTGGCACAGCGCCAGTACAGACATACACGGTTCACGTCATGTGGTGCAGAGTGTAAAGAACGCGGTTGTGTGTCCACGTAATGAACGCGGTTTAACATCGGTGCTGTGACTCGTCCTTCTTACATTTGGCATGGCGCCAAGCACAAAACGCGCGGTTCATGACGGCGCGGAGCTGTGTCTGCAGGTTATGTTTAGAGAAGCGTTTGTATATGCACGCGTGTGTGTGTGTAATGAACTGATTCAGAGGCTGTTTGTGTGATTCTTCATTCGTAAAGTTGGAGGGTTATCGTGTGTGTTCTATGCCAATCAGCCAATCACATGGCTTCATTCAGTGCCTACTTTGACCAGTGAAACACAGAGAGACAGACGAGGGACAGAACAGGTCGAGTCAGAACAGACTTAGAATAACTCCATCACAGACTCAGTGATCAGCTCTGATCAGTGTAAAACACTGTTCTCCCCACAGCACAGGTCAAATACATTTTTAAAAAGCTTTGGGCTAGAATAATTAATCAAAAAGAAAGCTTTCATTGTAAATAGAATTATGTGGGATATTGTGAAAAAATAATATTTTTGTAACTGTTTAGTTATAAAGTGAAATTTAAAAAAAAATCTTCGCCGTGAGTTCCGGACCTTGGCTTGAAAATTTTTCCCCCTACTTGATCTTATTGGTGACCCCTGTTATAGATGTAAGAATAAACGAGTCAAACCAATGGAGAAAAGCTTTAGTGTATTCTAGTCTAAATTATATTATGTTACCTCGAGCGGACAATGTGTTTCAGGGGCACTCACTGTTTAGATGAGAAAGACGTTTGGTTTTGGGAGAGATATGAGCTTGTGCGGGTGATCCATGGTATTGTGCTGAACCAGTTTTATTTCACTGGAAGGACCTTTGTGATGTGGATAGCACTGACTCTTGACGTGAGAAAGTCACTTAGTTTTGAAGCCTGTGTGGACAGTTTTTGGAGAGATCTGCGCTTTTGCCGTTGAGTACACCATTCTCACACATTTCTCACTTCATTGTCACGACATTAATCTTCTTCTAGTAGCCCAAGCTTTTTATTTGGCCCTTACACTGCATAAGTAAGTGAAAAACATACTGTAATAATTTTAAACCAAATAAACACAGTCACTTTTTAATGACACTAAAACAGTTTCACCAAAACAAAAGGTCTAATCGCTTCAAATAGCATCCAAGTTCCTACAGACTGCTCACTTCTCTCCTTCATCTTCTCCTGTACGTCATACTCTTCCCTCGGCCTCGCTAAATAGCCCATAATTCCACTTAAACGACTGGTTACTATTCACACCGACGCTTAATAATTACGTTAATTGTCCGCCTTATCAGCAGCCAGGATTATCTGCGGCGTGTTCCCGGCGTATTCCGCGCGGACGCCGAGTCTCAAAGCAGGAGGTTAAACTGGACAATTTCCTCTTAAAAGATGTAAAAGAAGGAACGCTCTGGTGGTTTATGAAGCGAACGGGGCATTAACATCCACTTGACTCGGAAAATATGATTACATTTTCTTTTACAAGCCAGGTAACAGGAATCTGATGATATGCTAATGCTAAGGGGAAATAACATTGCCCTGCTTAGCATACGGGCCACTAGCATTTCCAATTTTTTTTTTTTTTTTAGAAGTAATAATCTAATTGTGAGAAAAAATGGAAATGCATCAATTGGTTTCCAGAGGTCAAAGGTCAGCGCTGGGAAAAGGCGATGAAATAAGAAAGATTAGCTTGAATGGGATGCGGACAAATTGCGGTGTTAAGTGCGGATTGTAACAGATAATAGGAGAGAGATGGGGTTTAGGAGAAGACGAAGGAGGTCAATGGGATGTGAAAGAAGCTCGGGTAAATGGAATTAGGACGAAACAAAGATTATTTACGGAGAGATTTACAGGAGAGAGGGGAAAAGGGAGGGAAATTGGGGAAATGTTTGGAGAAAGTGTGAAGGAATGTCTTGGCATGGCGACTTTGATGTTCTGAGGACATTTTTGTAGCAAAGCCAAGCATGATAGAAATGTGTAATTGAAATATCTAGAGAATCAACAAAATCTACATAATATAGCAGGGTTTCTGCCACGGCTAAAGAAAAGCCGCCGCACTTTCAGAATTACTTTTTTTTCATTGTAAAATAAATGAATATATGGAAGCAATACTCTTAAAAAAATGAGAGAACTACGCACACCTACGGAGGTTTTCATAAGGAAATGGTTATAAAAGTGAGAGATCCACGCACACCTACGGAGGTTTTCATAAGGAAAGGTTATAAAAGTGAGAGATCTACGCACATCTACGGAGGTTTTCATAAGGAATGGTTATAAAAGTGAGAGAAGTACGCACACCTACGGAGGTTTTCATAAGGAATGGTTATAAAGTGAGAGATCTACGCACATCTACAGAGGTTTTCATAAGGAATGGTTTATAAATGTGAGCGAACTACGCACACCTACGGATGTTTTCATAAGGAAAGTTTATAAAAGTGAGAGATCTACGCACACCTACGGAGGTTTTCTAAGGAATAGTTATAAAAGTGAGAGATCTACGCACACCTACGGAGGTTTTCATAAGGAAAGTTTATAAAAGTGTGAGATCTACGCACACTACGGATGTTTTCATAAGGAAAGGTTATAAAAGTGAGAGAAGTACGCACACCTACGGAGGTTTTCATAAAGGAAAGGTAATAAAAGTGAGAGATCTACGCACACCTACGGAGGTTTTCATAAGGAAAGGTTATAAAAGTGAGAGAACTACGCACACCTATGGAAGTTTTCATAAGGAAAGGTTATAAAAGTGAGAGATCTACGCATACCTACGGAGGTTTTCATAAGGAAAGGTTATAAAAGTGAGAGAATACGCACACCTACGGAGGTTTTCATAAGGAAAGGTTATAAAAGTGAGAGAATACGCACACCTACGGAGGTTTTCATAAGGAAAGGTTATAAAAGTGAGAGAACTACGCACACCTACGGAGGTTTTCATAAGGAAAGGTTATAAAAGTGAGAGAACTAGCAAACCTACGGAGGTTTTCATAAGGAAAGGTTATAAAAGTGAGAGATCTACGCACACCTACGGAGGTTTTCATAAGGAAAGGTTATAAAGTGAGAGAACTACGCTCACTTATAGAAGTTTTCATAAGGAAAGGTTATAAAAGTGAGAGATCTACACATACCTACGGAGGTTTTCATAAGGAAAGGTTATAAAAGTGAAAGAACTACACATACCTACGGAGGTTTTCATAAGGAATAGTTATAAAAGTGAAGATCTACGCACACCTACGGAGGTTTTCATAAGGAATAGTTATAAAAGTGAGCGAACTACGCACACCTACGGAGGTTTTCATAAGGAAAGGTTATAAAAGTGAGAGAACTAAGCAACTACGGAGGTTTCATAAGAAAGGTATAAAGTGAAACAGAAGTCGTAAAAGTAGCAAAAATCCTAGAGGAAACCCTGTATAGACTATGCTTAGATAAGTAAATGCATTTGTTTAAATCCATATGAGGTGGAGGTATCCCTAGGAGAGATTGATGATATGGGTTTTTCTTTGTCTAATAACAATGCTGATTTTTCAAAAACCCGTCAGCCATCGATATCAATAGCTATTTTTCATGGATTGTGGTGGTGCAACTGCTTGATCGGCCAATATCGGCCAAAATTTGGCTGATAGCCAATAAGCCAAAAAAAAAAAAAAAAAGCAAACATCAGCCCCAAAATATCAGCCAGTCCGATATATTGGTCTATCTCTAACCCCTTGGGCTTTTTTCTTATTCGAGCACTTCATTTTTGACCATCTAAAAAAATCAATCAAAAATTTTTTTTTTCAGTTTCCTGACATGCTAAAGATAAAACTACAAAATAGAACCCTCCTATTTACAGTCAAATCAACCATTCTGGTAAAGATTAGAATCATTTTTTACTCTAAACTTACAAATAAATAAATAAAAATACCCCTAAAAATCCACAAAATTGAACAGACTTTTAATGTAAACTGTGAGTTTCTCTCAAACCCCTGAGGAGAGCAGATTAGGTTGATTGTGTGAATTGGGAGAATTGTTAATTTGTCCTTTTTTATGATAAATGCAGGAATCTTCTGTTTGAAGACTTTTTTATGAAAAATCCTGAAATGTTGTGATGATGATGAAAGATGAGACTGTTATTTGATTATATTTATACATTGTCTGTATTTGTTTCAAAAGCCTAAGTGAGAACATTTGTTTTGGATAATCTTTGGTTTTATCTGGATACTGGCCTTTGTTCAGTTCTGGTGTCTTTTAAGCCCATGAAGGGCTGGGCATTTGTATGTGCCAGACACAATAATATCAAAATCATTCATTCATAATGGGGTTGTCTTAACTTTTTAAGTTAAAGGTGATGCAGCTGATTTTTACACGCAAAACATAACAGGTTTTAAATCGACAACTTCCTTTTTAATCCTTCGACACATGGTTACAGTTTTTCTCAACTGCTTTGACACACTTGTTCCTTCTAAAAGTTCATTTGCAAAACAGCTCACACAGAATCCTAAACGGAGCTTCAGTTTCTCAAAACTCAATTTCGTCTCAGGCTAAATTTAGTTTTACATTCAAAACAGTTACATTAACCTCTCAGAAGCAAGTTTCACCATCAAACTCTCCACATTCTCCATGTGTTTCATGTGTTTCATCATTTGACTTTACAGCTCAGAAGCTTTAGTTCTGATTCAGACACAAAGTCACAAAGGTTCAGTTCAGTCATTGGGATTCACACTTCACACAAAAGATTTGTATCTGAATAGTTGTGTTTTTATCTTACTGGGCAAGAAAAAAAAGATGAACAATACACATTTACTGTAAATTTTGAATTGTGACATATATTTTATATATTTAGATAGTTACTTTTTGCTAAAGGTAGTTCAGACACGTCAAACAGAAACACAATGTTTCTGTGACAAACCGTTTACATCCACGTGTTTTCTGCTCAGACCTTTGTTCTGTTTCATTCTTTGTTGTTTAATCTTTCTGCTCATGTGATTTCAGATTTTGCTGTGATGTGTGAGTTTGTAGATAAAGATAAACAGTGTTATGACAAAAGTCCTGTATCATATTGTGAACATGGTCTGTGTGTGAACAGGTCTGTGTGTGAACAGGTCTGTGGTAGTTGTGAACAGGTCTGTGTGTGAACAGGTCGTGGTGAAGGTCTGTAGTGTGAACAGGTCTGTGTGTGAACAGGTCCTGTGTGTGAACAGGTCTGTTGTGTGAACAGGTCTGTTAGTCGTTGAACAGGTCTGTGTGTGAACAGGTCCTGGTGAACAGTCTGTGTGAACAGGTCTGTAGTGTTGGAGAAACAAACTAAATCACTGAACATGTGAGTTTATAAATGAGAGCTGTGTGAGCTGTTCTGAGAAAAAGTCTGAAAACTGTGTGACTGAATGAAAATTGTGGCAAATGTTCTGCACATCTCAACGTTTATTCAGTTAAATGTTGGAAACAAGTGATCAAACTAAAACAAGTTTCATAAAATGTGTCAAAGCGATTGAGAAAAATATCAACATGTACACATTTTGGTTTCAATTATGGCTCATAATTTGTTTTACAAACAACAAAGTAAACTAGAGAGGACCTCCCAAGCTCAGCCAATCAGAGCGCTGCATTCGATTCCTGATGAGAACTAAAATCTTCAGTATTCACTTTAGAAAGTATGTAATGTAATAATCCTCACAATGCTATTGTTGCTCACTGTGCTTTTTGTTTATTGTTATTGGTTTAATTTTTTTTTTTTTTTATTGTCCAATAACTTGCTGTGTGTGCACACTTCGTCATCATTTGTCAACTGAACAGTATGTTGTTATCACAGATGTTTGTTCCAAAGTGCTTTTATGTAAGAGGCTTAGACTGCATTGTCCTGACATATGGTAGCTGTGTGTCAGACTTTATGTAAATCATTTTTTTTTCATAAGTTGCTGATTTTTTTTTTAATTTTTTTTTTTTGTTTTTTTTATTAATTGTTTGAGGCTCGGAGAAAAATAGCTTGATGCATTGTCGTGGGACAGGGGTGGGCGACTGCGAGCGAGGATTGGACTTTTTCATTAACAAGTGGCAGTGATCGAGTGAGGAGCGGAGGGAGCGGAGATGAGTGGAATTGATTTTTCTCCTCAAAAAATTTTAATTAACTGCTGCATGTCCCTCTTCAAACCAATAATGTATTTTACATGGAATCTATGAAATTGTAGAAATTTAAGGTGTAAAGACCTAAAACTACAATCTGATGACTTGACTTGTGATTGACTGACTTGGACTTAACTTGGACTCAAAACAGTAGCTTGGTCCCACCACTGTTGCTAGGTAACAGTTGTACAATTACCTCTACTTATGTCATATTTACTGGACAAAAGACAACCACAAACCTCCCCAAAACTGAGTGAAAAGAGTCAAAACGTTCAGTCAGATCTCAAACATATCACGCTCACAGTGGTCGACCTGTCACGTTCCACATCTGACACACACGTCTTTGTTCTGAACGCTGTTATTGGCGCGGCCGTCAGCAGAGGGCAGCTTGAATACATAAATATAAACTAACAGTCGTCAAAGAAGCCCTGGACCCGCCCGGCGCTTACATACGACTGTCACGCTGAACTCCCCAGAGAGAGGAGAGAAGGAGAGGCCAGGGGGGAGAGAGTGACAGGTACAGGACAGGGAGGGAGGGGGCCCGGACCACAGGGAATGTTTAGGGACCTATACTGCTGACTCGGAGTGTTCGGGAAGAATTTGTTGTGGGATGCTTGTCATTTTGAAAACTGATCCCAAAGATTTGTTTATTTATTTAGTTTTGTGAGCTCTAAAGTCAGCCTCTAAAGTTATTTTCACAGCGAGCCATAATCACATCAGTGTCATGAAAGTGCCTGTTGTAACTGAATAACTCTGACTATACTCTTTAATGACTGTGATTGTTTTGTGTATTTATTGAAGTTGCAAATAAATACTATAAAGATTCTGGTGTCCTTCGGCTGTCCGTTTTTTTTCTTGATAATTTCTTTTTGTTCAATATTGATAAAAACAAACATGAAGCACCTGAAATGCTGAAAATAAAATAACATTGTGTCTCTCTTATTTAGAGTTATATAAGCCTCTTGAAGCATCTACAAAGCTTACAAATACAAAAAAATAATCTCACAAATTTTAAAAATGCATTTTTTTTACTTCTGTATTGGCTCCACCTAAACTTTTTGTGGAGTAATTTTAGGTCCTAAAACTCATTTTGACCTCAATTACCTTCAGCTTTTACAGAGAATTGTTAAAGGGACCTATTGTGTGTTTTTTTTTTTATATTTAGTAAGAAACTAGAACATACACAGATCAGTAATTTACCTTTTGTTCATTGTAAAACACAAAATGGATCTAAAACAACCTAAAAATAGAAACAGTCTACTGACTTCTGTTCAAAACTGCAGAACTGATAAGCCCCGCCTCTCACTTTAAATGTAACTGTAAAAACAACAGATTTTAAATAACAAACTATTATTGTTGGAAAGTGTCTCTGGGACAGTTTTGAACCATATAAGCTTCACTTGAGTTTATCTTTTGAATAATAACAAGTAAATACAGACAAGTGGGAGGGGATAGGTGGTAGGTGAGAACGAGGATTTCTGAGCACTTGAGCTCCAGCTGAAGAACAATAAAAGATTACTCAAACAAGTATGAATCAATTCAAATATAACTTTAAGTAATCAAAGATGAAGGGAGGCCATTTTAGCAAGGTTAAAACTTAGAAAATCTGACAGAATAGGTCTCTTTAAAATCCCAAATTCACCAAATCTAAGTAGAGTCATTCAGGTCTCAGCTGTCAACACCAGCTTTACCAATGCTTATATTTACCAGAAGAATTTGGAGAAAGTTGTCACTTCTGATCAGAGCCTGTTAGTCTCAGAGTCACAGCTCACAAGACTCCAGACATTTACGTGTCAGAAAGTTTGAATTATAGCCGATTTTAGACAAATGTGTGAGGTAAAAAAAAAAGACCGAAATGATAATTAAAACAAACAAAATTATAGACTTAGGTGACATGTGGCCGCGCTGTGATCAGGAGCACTCAGAATGGTGTTTTGGGGGAACTAAAGGTGTCTCACAGACTAAACTTCAGCTGTGTTTTTGATGAGGATGCAATTTTAGAGGAGAATTAAAAAAACAAACAAAAAAAAAGTTCATTTTACATATGTGCCTTTTAAGTCTATAAAAATGTCAATTGTTATATACATTTTCTATAGGCTCTAATTTATGTGTCCATACCAGCTCGCCAAAGCCTGATCCTGTCATTGGTAGCATTGGGACTTGATGGAGACCTCTGGAGGAACTTGGGAAAGTCGAACAGAAGAGAACAACACAGTCTCACTAGATGGGTACTTTTACCACGACACAAAAACAGTGTATTTTTGACCACGACTTCACAGCTGTTTATAGTACTTATGTTACGCCGTGCATTTAGCACGATATGAAAAAGAGTAAAAATGACACAAGATTTCACAGCGTCAAAATATGACGGGTTTTAGTTGAAGCCATGTGGGGACATTTTCTTCGGGTGAAACGGGTAAGTTCAGGCATAAAGTTACTAAAATTGGTAAGATTAGGTCTGGGGCTTGGGGCATTTAAGATTAGAATCAGGATTTCATTAATATTCATAAATAAGAACACGTCTTAACAACCACCATTCAAATGAATGGGGACTGTGACGCGTACTATAATTACGCAGACGCGTGGTAATTATAGTACGTGCTAATCATACCTCATTTACATATTGTGTAATGTCGTGGTAAATGTACGCTTTCTTGTGAGATCGGGCTCAAGAGAAACACATGTTGTGTCTTTAGGCAAAACACTTCATCCACTCACATCAGTCTGGATCTGGTGTGAGTGTGAATGGTTGGTGGTGGCAGCCTCAATTCAGTCAGTCTGCCCAGGGCAGCTGTGGCTACAATAGGAACTTATCACTAATGTGGAGTGAATGAATAATACAGAAAGTAAGCGTCTTGAAAAACTCGATAGAAATACAATGCATTATATTATTGTTATTATTATTATTATTAAAAACTAAGTAGAAATACAAAGTCTTCTAATATGTTTACAACAATTTTTCTGATTTTGCCAACCCCGTTAGGTATATTTTGTCCACTTTTTCTCATGAACTGCCTTATGTCCATATGAATGATCTTTTCATCTGATTTGATAAAAAAAGAAAAATGATAATTCTTAACAAATAGAAGATGATTTGGCTATAATTTTATTTATTTATTTTTCTTTTCACCTCAGTATCTCAAGGTAAGCACACCAAAAGTGACTTATTATTCACCTTTCTCTTTCCAATTTGCTCCCACATCTGACATTATTTGACCACATCTTTGTTCGACTTCAGCTCTTACTGTTGTTGCCCACTCTCTCCCCTCCCTCTTTCTCTCCCTCTCTCTCTGTAAAACCCAGAGATGGATCTTCCTCATGTCTCCAGCCTCTACATCACTGTCAGCCGGCCCAGGCGGTGGTCCTCCCTTCAGCCCGCGTCCTCACCACCGCTGGCTGGACCCATTCCTCACCCCCCTCGAAAACTCTTCCCTGCTGTTCCTAAATAAATGTGGCTGCAGTAACCGTGGAGTTCTGCACATCCATCTCTTTCCCCCGGACCGTGTGTGTGTTTACAGGACCAGACGGAGAGAAGGTACGGGACCACAGGGGGAGGTTCTGGTACTGTACAGGACCGGAGAGAGAGAAGGCAGCGGGACCACGGGGGAGGTTCTTGTACTGTACAGGACCGGAGGAGAGAAGGTACCGGGACCACGGGGGAGGTTCTGGTACTGTACAGGACCGGAGGGAGAGAAGGTACCGGGACCACAGGAGGAGGATCTGGTACTGTACAGGACCGGAGAGAGAGAAGGCAGCGGGACCACAGGGGAGGCTCTGGTACTGTAGTAGAGACTGACATGGGACACAATTCTCACTCCTGACCCGTCCCGCTCCCATGAAAAAATCCTGTCCCGTCCCTATCCCAGTATTTTGAAGGTGAAACAATTACGTTATATTTTACAAAATGTTTCTCTTTTGAGGTGATTAATAAAGACAAAAATATTTATTTATTTATTTTGACAAATTGCATTAACACAGAAACAGACCTGGCTATAATGGTCAAAACCCACATCATGTAGGTCTACGTATGCCGGGCAGACAAAACGCGTTCACCCAGGTACCACGACCGTGGATTGCACTATTGTGAGTTGCACTTATGTTGTATGGATGCTCCAAACTGAATTTCGTTGTTCTTTTTGAGACAATGACAATAAATATTCTGAATCGGAAGGGCATCCGACACTAATGCCCCCTAACTGGTCAGAGCTTATAAGACAAATGAAGGTGTCTTGGAAGGGTCCGGTACATCCAGGCGTGTAAAAACATCCCACCAAGCGAGCCTCTGGCCGGTGGACAGTACAGTCTAGACTCAAGTATCACAGCTAGCATTAGCTTGACTGCTTCTGGCCAGAATACCACCCAGACACATGTGGGAAAACTTAATAAAGTGATGTATTTATTTTCAACAAGTAATGCACTACATAAGCGCTTTCCCTCAGTTATTACATTCTTTCAACTGCAGGTGGAGTTATCAACAGCAGTAGTGTTGTCTCTGGAAAATAAAACCGCAGGGAAGAAGAATAGTGTCAATCTGCGGTTCAGACGCTAGTAGCAAGTAAAAAAGTCATGGAGGAAGCAAACTGGGCGGTGCGATGACAATTCTCGCGTGTCTGCGTCTTTTTATTACAGTTTAAGTGTGTAGATTCTGAGTACAGTATCATGACAATTTTATCTCGATCTCATCCCATCTCTAACAACAGACACAAAAAAGGTCCAGAAACATGCTCGTGATACTCTATTAACATGCCGTAGTATTGATACACTGTGTTGCCTGAGGAGACGCTCCAGAGACAGTGCAGAATGAGTCAAATGAGGACAGATAATCCCGGGACAATAAAATGGAACTTGCACAACACTTAACGTAATTCCTCCCAAAACATTGCCAATATACTTCTTGTCAAAAGCTAAAAGTAAACATGGAAGCTCGTTAGCACACGCAGTAAAAGGACTCGTGGATAACTGTGTATTTGGCCTGACATCAGAAGTACAGAGCATGTTCCGTTTGTAATTAGCGGCGTAGCATGTGTTGTGTACATTGTCTGTGTGTAGGTGATAGTGCCGCGTGTGCAAATGTGTGTGTGCGTTTTATCAGGACACAATTAAAGAGGTTTGTGTTGGTGTGAGGTAATTAAGCTCTTCCACATGACTGATGGTGTCCGCTTTGTCCCCTGCTTCACGCACATGTGCTCTGTCTGCAGCGTGTCTGTTTTGGCAAAGTGAGGTGAGACTTAAATACTGTATTTTATATTATATTGAGGAAGGTTGTTTTGAAGAAATGTCAAGATGAGACATTGAGACCCAGATTTTCTGAGACAGGAGCGGTTTTGCCAGCACTACTTAAAGCTAGCAGTTGTTATTTTGTGTTGTTTCATAAAATATGCAGTTCATTAGATGTGGTAAAAGCCTATGCACGGCACATCTGGAAAGTATTCACAGCCAGCCTGTTCTCACAGATAAGAGTGTCTATAACATCAGCAGCCTTTGCCATCTAAAAACATTGCCAAAATCAAAAGTATAGTGTCAAAGCCTGACCTGGAGAGACTTATCCATGCATTTGTCTCCAGTAGGTTAGACTATTGTAACGGCCTGCTCACCGGCCTATCCAAATGAGCTGTAAAACAGCTGCAGTACATCCAGAACGCTGCTGCTCGAGTCCTGACCAGAACCAGGAAGTACGATCACATTAGTCCTGTGCTTAGGTCTTTGCACTGGCTTCCAGTGGCTCAGAGAATAGACTTTAAAACAGCTCTGCTTGTGTTTAAGTCTCTCCATGGACTAGCACCAAAGTACATCTCTGACATGTTAGTGCCTCATGAACCATCTCACACTCTGAGGACCTCAGGGACCGGCCTCCTGCTGGTGCCCAGAGTCAGGACTAAACATGGAGAATCAGCGTTTCAGTTTTATGCAGCTAAGATCTGGAACAGTCTTCCAGATGATGTAAGACAGACCTCCACTGTGACAATGTTTAAATCTAGTCTCAAAACATTTCTTTTTATCTGTGCATATGACTGAAATACTTTGTCTGCACTCTTTATTTTTTTGCTTCTTTTAAAGTAAATTTTATGCTGATTATTTAATAATGTTGTATTGTAATTTGATGTATATTTTCCTGCCTTGTAAAGCACTTTGAATTGCTTTGAGTATGAATTGTGCTATACAATAAATTTGCCTTGCCTTGCCTATACCACACAATAACACAACTAACACAATCCTAAACTTAACCAACTCCAAGCCTCAGACCTAAACTTAACCATTTTTGCAACTTCAGGCCTAAACTTAGCCGTTAACCTCCCTAAAAAAATCCTTTTTGTCCTCAACCAAATAGTATTAAATGAATCTCTTACTGTACCTCAAAATTCTACACACAATACCTCATTATGACATTGTGAAAACATATTTTTTGGACATTCTTTGAATTGAAATAGAAAATTAAGAAATCACAATTACACAAGTATTCACAGCCTTTGCCATGAAGTTCATAATTGAGCTCAGGAGCATTATTTTTCCACTGATCATCCTTCAGATGTTTCTACAGCTTAACTGGAGTCATAAATTGAGATAAATTCAGTTGATTGGACATGATTTAGAAAGACCCACATCTGTCTATATAAGGTCTCACAGTTGAGCTGCAGGTCAGAGCACAAACACCAAACATGAGCTCAAAGGAACTGTCTGTAGACCTGAGACAGGATTGTCTTGATACACAAATCTAGGAAAAAATTCAGCTGCTTTGAATGTCCCCATGAGCACAGTGGCCTCCATTATTTGTAAATGAAGACGTTTGGAATCACCAGGACTTCTCCTCCGTCCGTCTAAACTGAGTGATCGGGGGATGGTCTGATGGTCAGAGCTCCAGTGTTCCTCTGTGGAGAGAGGAGAGACTTCCAGAAGGACAAACATCTCTGCAGCAATCCACCAATCAGACCTGTGTGAAGTGGCAAGACAAAAGCCACTCTTTAGTAAAAGAAACATGACAGCCGGTCTGGAATTGCCAAAAAGCAACTGAATGACTCTCAGACCATAAGAAACATCTGGCCTGATTGGTGGATAACCGTCATGTTGGTGAATGATCTCACGATGCTGGCAGAATCCATACATACACATGGATAAATCGGTTTAAGATATTAACAACTGTTTTATAGGTCATATTAGTGCTATACAGCCTCTTAGAAAGCTTTAAAAAACTCTAGCATACGTAAATCAGTTATGTTTTGTTTGTGCTGTTAGTGCTGTGGATATTTTATATTTTAAGTGAGCACACGCACTGCTCGGTGTTGTCAAACTTTCAGAGAACCAAAAGCAACCGACTGACAGTGACTCAAGAGCACAGCGAGTCTTGGTATGTGTGCAGAGCTACGTATAGTTTGCGCACACTTTTACAACTTTTGAAAACCCGCTTCAGAACAAACATAACTTTTTTTGTTTTTAAGAGGATTGCTTCAGAACTAGCCCAAAATCCCTCATCTAATGTCCATCACATTTGGAGAAAAACTGTCACTATGGCAACTACGCTACCAGTTATAGCAACCTATAGGCCTTTTCCCACTGTAGAAACTTTTTTTAGTTCCTGTTCCCATTTTAAGTGCGTTCACACAAGCAAGAACTATGGACTGGGGCCACACTTTAGGGACTTTTTTTTGCTCCTGCTCTGGGGCAGGTACTTTCCAGTCAGACCAGGAACTTTTGGTGACACAAACACATTTACAACACTAACTTTGTTTTTAAACATGTTTTACACATTTAGATCAACTTTCCTTTTTCTTAAAAAAAATCATTTCAAGCAGTAACTTCTAAAGTATTTTTTTTTTTAGTTTTCAGTGATGTTTTTTAAGTTTTGCACATTATAGTTTTATGTGGAATCAAAAAAAAAAGACAACTTTTGTTTTTCTAACACCACATAATGAATTATTTAAATGCTCCAGACATTACATTTGCTAAAGCTAAAGCCAGTTAGACCCACTTGCTGTGTGAACACAAACATGGGGACAGGGTAGTTCCTCTCACTAGAGAGAGACTGGGAAAATGTGGGGACTAGTTCTTAGTACTTTAAAGGGACTGTACTCGATTTTTTGCAACAAGATAACTTAAAAGTATTTCCCTCTAGCACGGATGTCTTGTTAATGTATCTAATCAGGTGGAAATTAGTCCCCAAAGTCCTGTCTATGTCTAATAAAATCCCGTTTGTGTGCAGCTTTTTCTGTTTTTGTTTTTAGCATTGTGGCTAACTGTTGTTAGCATAGTGACTCACCTCACTTTTAAAAGCTGTGAAAAAACATTAAAAGTCATCATGATGAACAATTTTGAAGCTCAGAATGCATTAGCTACGTGAGGAAATCATGTAGCCTGAAGGAAAAAGGTTAAAATTAATTATTTCTGTTTGTTTACATTTTTAGGATGCAAAAATCAGATACAGTCCCTTTAATGTGGGAAAACGCCTTATGTCAACCTGAGGACGTTAGTGCAAAACCCCTATTGACGTGACGCTGCTTAACAATGAAATGTACTGTTTTAGACTTTTCTAAACATCTTCTTACAGTGGAAGTGACTCAAAATGTCTTTAAAAAACGTTCACGAATGATGCTCATTATTTGTCCTTCAATACACTTCTATCTGCATCAACAAGTTATCCAGAATTCAACTAAAAAAGTTACTGAAAAACAAACAAACTAAAAAACTCTTCTTCAGTTGGACTTTTTCGGAACCTAGCATGACCCATGATTAGCAAACGCCACATCGTCCGTCCTTCCAGCAGACATTTACTTCTCTTCTCAAGTTCCCTGAGTTCACTCTGAAACGGTTTTGTAATTAACTAGTATAAGCCACTCTTTAAAATGTCACACTTATTGTATTTCCATATCTGCAGACTTCAGAATGTGTGTTTTATAAGCACGACGATAAGAGGCTTACACAGTCCAAATCTCAACATAGATCATTGGGAAAAAACGACTTTGGTGGCCACTCGCTAAATTGGTTTCACCCGCATATTTGGGCCTTATTTAAGCCATATCTTTGAATAAGCAGTTTAGCCCAGTGAAAAGAAGAGTCCCGATGCAAATGAACTGTGTTTTGTTTAATCTACGGGCACTTTTCCGTTTTCTCTGGCACACTTTTGGGAACGTTCTATTCCGGCGCAGATTAAGGGAGCTTAGATACACCTATCAGCCTTTTAAGTCGGCCTAATTCTCCAGTCGCATATCAAGGACGCAGGAACGTTATCTGATCGGGCTGTGCATTCATTACCGTAATGAATCAAAGAAGTGGGCAGCTCTTTTCAGACGGACATTGTAACATCTGCGTAAATGCAAATGGTGTTTAAGTTAGGAAAGATCTAACCGTGATTAAATAGAAGTGATTAGATGGGATTTTTGTTTGTTTATGAGCCATTGGAGACAATGGAATATAGATATAGAACAAACATACGATGTGTCAATATGTTAGGAAAAGCCAACACATAAAAAACATGAATTTTGGTTGGCAACATTTTCTTTGGGTTTAAAGGGTAAGTCTAGACCCAGGGTTTGGGGTAAGTTAAGATTTACCTGTTAAACCCCAAGACAATGTCACCACGTGACTTTATTATTATATTTGAGGAGTTTTTGTTGTGGTCAGTCACAATTTTACAAAATTGAAAACACAGAAACTAATTTAAAGTGTCACCCTGTAACTTTCTGGATGTGAATGTCAATTATGCAATTCAATATAAATAGAACTATAAGCTTTACTTTGATACATTCTTTGTAGATAAGCACTTTCTTATGCCATATTAGAGTAGGTAAGTACCAGTAAAGTAAGGTTAAGGTTAACCTTACCTTACATTTATCAGGTTTTTGTACTTTCATTACACGAGGGGTGTCAAACATGTGGCCAAATGTAGTCCCTGAGATGATTACACGTGGCCTCCGGGATGATTTCTGTTTATTATTTATAGTGACCCTCTTGTAACAATTTGTGCTACAGGTAATATGCTACACAGGGCTCACACTGCCTCCAGTCCAGGCCAGATCCGTCTGGGTCCGGTGGTCACTCACACTGAGACCAGAATATGCATGTGTATGTACGCGAGACCATGAGTTCACAGAGATTTACGTTCAACTTAAGGACTTCACACGATCACTGACACATGCATAGGTAAACAAAGAACACTTGTGCCGAGTGTTCCCAAACAGGTAGGTAGAGCAATTCTACGACACTTGCACAAAAAATGTTTTTGGGTTATAATTGTGCTGTTTCCATATCCAACCAATACCACTATAAAGGAAGCCAGAATTTAAAAACCAAATGCAGCACAAAGGACTAAATAATGATGAGCTGATGATAAGTTCATTATATGTTTTTCACAACTGAGTTTTACTAAAAGTCTAGATTATGTTTAGTTAGAATCTTTGGTGAAGGAAATTCATGATGATTCATGATGCAGGACTTTCTAAAGTCAGGATGAAGGACTTTTTTGGTTCAAATATCTTTAGAACATACAGTATGAATTCTTTGTATTCATAGTAGGTTTAAAAGTCATGGTTAACTAACATGGTTTCATTTGTTCATTAGATGAATTAATGAATTAATTAATGAAACCACTTGAATTCATGATATTTTATGGTGAATTCATGATAGTTCTTGACGACTCGTGAATTCATGCATTCATTCCTCCTGTACGTACCATGAATTCATTGATGATTATCAATGAATTCATGTCCTATAATATATAAAATGTTGGCCAAAAATCCTTTTATACTGATCAAAACAAACAGTCTTAGTGTTCCATTATACAAATGTTGATTTTGGTCCAAGTAAAAAAATAATTGTATTTACTATTCTGGGCTCAACAAGATTTTCAAGATTTAAACTTGTCTTTTTCATCTCAAACAATTCTTTAAAACGAGTCTAAATATACAATGCTAATATTAAGATAAGTGAAGTTAGATATTGTCTTTTCATTTGAACTAATACTAGTTGAAGCATAATTCAGCCTCCAACTTTGTTTTTATTTCTGCAGAAAACACAATAAAAGTTCCTCCTGCTTTCTAACTCACACAATCCAACTTCCTCATCACAGACTAAACTTGTCATGGCACCGTTTCCTCTTCCTCGTCCCAAAACCCGTTGTCGCTCGCCGGTATCCGACATGTTGAATCTTTGGCTGAGGTCTTAACGCGGCTCTCTGGTCCAGCTCCCGTGGATCCTGGCCTGTCCCGCTCTCCACAGTCCTGGCAGCTGCAGCCCGAGGTCAAAGCCGTGTTTTTGGAAATGTGGGCCGGCTTCCATGATGTGGGAGTGCGCCCTACAATCACCCAGATGTTCCCCATCAGCTGGACTCCGAGCGCTGGCCCTGGTCTGCGGCGCTCCTCGCTGTCTGGATGTAAAGAGATGAGAAAGTTAAGTGCACGTACATTAATGCAAACACAGCTGCACATTTGGTTTGACCAACGCTAAATGGGAAGCATAGAGTAGATTTTCTTCTTTTATTTCTTTACGTTTAGTGTTGCTGTTTTCATTTTTTAAATAAAACATATAATAATAAAAGCAAGTTCTAGTGTAACAGTGTAATAGCCATTTACTGTAAGGTGCGTGGCGCACACACACACTCTAAATGTGTGTGATATACACATCCAGTGATATCGAGTTGGTATATCTGGTATGGCTTTTGAAAGGGTCAAAAGACCTTTTCCACTGTAGGAACTTTTTTCAGTTCTAGTACTTTGTTTAGTTCCAGTGACCATTTTAGACAGATTCACACAGAGCAGGAACTAAGGACTGGGCCACACTTTAGGGACTTTTTTTAGCTCTGTTGGGGCGGACGGTACTTTCAGTCAGACCAGGAACCTTTTGATGACACAACACATTTACAACACTAATTTTGTTGGAAACATGTTTTATATATTTATATTTAGATAAACGTCCTTAACCTTGAGAAAAATTACTATTTACAAAATGTTAAATTCGTAAATAGTAACTATTTTTAGGAATAACACAAACAATAAATTTTAATTCAGTGATTTTTTATATATATATATTTTTTTTTTTTATTTTTTTTTTAAGTTTTGTACATCATAGTTAAGTGTAAAGGGAAAAAAAAAACTTTTGTTTTCCTAGGCCACCTATTTAAATGTTCCAGATTATACAGATGTTAATGTAAAGCTTTTTAGACCCACTTTCACTAAGTGTTGCTGTGTGATCGCAAACATGGGGACAGAGTACTTCCTCTGACTAAACAGGGCTAAGTGCATGTGGGGACTTAAGGTAGCCCTGATAAATACCTCAAGATGTTTCAGCAGCACTGAAGGTTGGGTCAAATGCAGAAGACAATAAGGCGAGTGATGTAAGAAACAGATTTCAACACAGTCACTTAAAGCTGATGTATGTAACTATTTAGTGTGTATAAGCAATAAGGCTTGATTTTTTTTCACCATAGAATATGCTGCAAAAGAAGCATTTTGTGACCAAAATCAGACTACTGTGTACTGTCTGAATCTACATCAAACAATATCGTTTCTCCTCGATAGCTGAAAGCAGCGTTTGATTGGCTGTGCTTGGGTGGTCCACCTCAGTTTCAATTTACTGGCTGCAAAGAGCCAAAAAGAAGGAAAAACGAAACGCAACACTCAGTTTTCGTAGTTTTAGGAGGGCAGAATAATTTTATTTTTTAAGATCCACCTGTTTCATATGACCCTACATCCATTTCTAATCCTCAGACCAACTCTTGTCGGCGTTTACACATTTTCAGTCCAATAACACAACCAAACAATAGAGCAACCCCCAAACCAAAAGTGACAGAGTTTCATCAGACTGTCAATATATTCACGTGACCCCGTTGGCCTTGGACAGCGGTTATCAGCCTCATGGATCGCAGTATGTCTGAGTTGATCCATTTCTTCCACCAGTGTCGCCTCAGCGCTGCTGAGTTTCAGGATTATGTTTCACGTCGGCGGACGCGCAGACGGAAAAGATCCCAGACATTTCTATGAGGATTTAAGTCCAGACTCATGGCTGGCCAAGGCAGGACATGGACATCGACCGAGCTGTTGATGTTGGGGGTAAGCACAGGATCCAACATATGGCCAAAAGGGTCGAATACCTTTAGGCGATTTACGAATGGTTCCGGCCAACACTGGCCTGTCGTGAACATACAGAGGGCGGTCATTAGAGGAACCAGTGGTTCTCGCTGTCGCTCCACAAGACTATAATGGTAGAGCGGTGACTCCAAACACCCTGGAGACACAAGACAACAGCGTCCAGCTTGGAGCAGCCAATAGCTCCATCCCTCTCTGGTTGAGACAATCGTAGGCATCGTGAAGAAGTGTGTTTTTGGCTTCATTCTGTGCCTTTATAGAAAAGACTTGGGCACAGTTACCAGCGGTAAAGTCACACTCTGAGTTTCAAACACAACTGACCCTGTAATGCACTCTTTATTGTTCTCACAATCAGTCAAGCCAAAACCAAGAAATCTGTTCACCTGTCTTCAGCTTACTATGGACTGAACTCATGATGTACCCATTTTTACAAATAGACTTGTTTTCTAAGGAATTTTTGAATATTAAATGTTGCGTTTCTTTTTTCCTTGAGTGTTGTTAACAGCAGCAGTTTAGCTTTTGAATTTGTGATCTGAAAATCAGGTACTCCACTTTGAAATGACCAAAGTCTTCACAAATGTTCCAGCATATTCTCTCCCATATCCAGCCTAAACAGTCTGTACTCTCCCAACACAAACGACCATCATCTTACAGTAACATCCGGCGTCACTAAACGGCCCGACCAGCTCCTTTTACACACATTCAAATAAACCACGTCTAATTTGAATTTAGTCACGCTACATTAACTAATACAAAGTTATTAACATTTCAAGGAAGAGGAGGAAAAATGAACACGGACCAGTGTGACCTGCGAGCCGCGGAGCCCGATCGCCCTAATGACAGCGTAATGGCGTATTTACATTCAAATCTGTTCGGCTAATGTGATTCTGTACGGGGGAGTTTCCATCGAGGATTATTCCGTCTGCGCGTTTGAAGTGCGGCCGTCTGAAGTAAAGAAAGTTCTCATTCCGTCTCTTCTCCTTCTGTTCTCCCTTTTTAAGCTGTTATCTGTCAGTATTCCCACTCTTCCCGTGATATCTCCGGAATTCTCGGAAGACAAAAAAAAAAGCTGTGGACTTTGAACAGAGCCGTTTGAAAGCGTAGATTTGAAACGGTTCTAATTCGTTGCGGCGCTGTGATACGTGGTAAGAGAAGTCTGTGATGAGCTGATTGTGCGTGAAGACGATAAGATCACAGCGTTAGGGTTTAATGGCTCTGATATGAGGGATGGAACGGCAGGTGTTAAATGAGAGGTAGAGGTAGGAGGAAGTACTGGGGTTAAGGTTATAATCACTCACTTTAAACGTACTGTACTTCTAATGGATGTCTAAAATATTAGCACTTTTACTAAATGAACCGATTTGAATTTGTCTACTGGCCCTTTAAGTGTTCTGGGTCTGTTCCACCAGGACGAGGCCTATAAGGGAAGACTTTAAGGACACACTTGAGGGACAGTAGGCCTCATTCATCAAACATGGTTATGAACAAATTTGTTCTTAAGAGATTCTTACAAACATTTTTGACTTTCACCATATGGTCTTAACGAAGAATGTTCGTCTGTAAGAACAAATCCTGAAAACACTCAGGAGCACTTGTAAGAACAAAAAACCTGCTGTTTCAGAATTTTATTTATTATATAATTCAATAAAAAATTGGAATACCTACATGATTGTAGCTTATGTATTTTTACAAATTAATGTATATAAAATAATTTTACAAACAAAAAAGTCATCAGTTAAGCTAAAAAGAGACTCCTTTAACAGACCTGCAGGCAGCCTCTGTTCTAACCCCACAGTTATTTCAATCCGTCTGTGACTTGAACATGTTTCCTCTAAGTGTGTTAATGTGTTTGGACATTTTTATAAAACATTGAAGTTTTAAATCAGTGATTGTCAGGAGATGCTTTGTTGCACTTCCTCATTTCTCTCTCACTTTCCTCCAGGACAAGTCCTGCGGCCGGCCCACATTCGCCATATACGGAAGTTTCTTCCTTAAGGCATTATTCATTTTAATGTAAATAAATATTCAAAGCTGGAGTTTGGTGAATTTGGCTGTTCAGAAGGAAGATGGGTTCTTCTTATAAACTCGTCATGAATCTGACGTAGAGTTTTCTCAGCAGTTTCTTAAAGTGGAAGTTACTCACAATTTCTAAAAACACCCATGAGTGAGACCCATATCTCTCTAAATAACAATCAATGTAATTCACAGTTTTGGGTACATCCCTGTGGTTTTGAATGGCAGCAAAAGAGACACATTTACCCAATTCAAACCAAATCAAAAGTCAGAAAGAGCTGCAACTGTAATTAATCTAAGAAAATGTTTAAACAATTAATTGACTCAATGTTTCACAAAAAAGAACATTGAAAACATTGTGTAAATTCATAAATATGTTTTGATGGCGAGACGCTTCTTTATGCGTTTTTAAAAGAGAGAGTTGAACTCCAGTTACAGCAGTCAATACATTTAGAAATGATGACATTACCAGTATACACAAACTAAACCAGTGATTTTTAACCAGTGTTTTCAAGAGCCTTGAAAAAATAAACCAGTTTTAAGGATTTCACTTTGTGAATCCGATTCAGCAAATAATTTTGCCATTTTGGTTTGTTCAGAATAATCTTCTGACTAAAAACTTAATAATTAAGATTTCTAAATTTAAAGTGCCATAATGTTAAATATTTTTGTTTTCTGTGTGACATAAAAAGGGTTTCCAGAACCAGAAAGGTTGGGAAACACTGCATTAAACACTGCTTATCTAAAATACACACAAACCAGAATATTCATGAATGCTCTTTAACTTGATTAAAGTCTAGTTCCTCATTCAAAATCAAATCTCAAAGAGCCACACTGATGTCTTTAAAGAGCCGCATGTGCTCTGGAGCTGCAGGTTGCAGACTCCTGTTTTAGAGAATAGTTTAGAAGTAAGAAGAACTTAATTTATGTAGCACTTTTCACAGATAGGAATCACAAAATGTTTTACAATTAGTTCGTTCAAGTTTCTCAGTATTTCTGAGAAACGTTGAATGAATGAAGGAATGAATGATTTATTTCTACAGCACATTTACACAGTCAGATGTCTACAAAAGTGCTTCACACAGTAACTCCTCTTCACTCAGTGACAGCAGCAGCCCTGGAGCAGCTCAGCAGAAGTGATTAACACTTGGCGCCTCAACCTCCGACCAACACCAAGCGTACCCTAACCTGCATGTCATTGTTTGCCTTAAATCCTCCACTGAAATACCAACTATCGTTACTTTAAATGACTATTCTGAACACACATTTTCCGCACAACTCAGCAAACAGTCACCACTTCCCCAATCCCATCCACTCTCCATCTCTCGAGCTGCTCTAAAGCCTTCTCAGGTGGGACCGGCCTGTTCTCGTATTAAACCCGTCCAAATGACATCTAAAGTATCTGGCTTCAGCGCGTCTGCAGCACTTAGCCCGAGCTGGCCATATGCTCCCTGCTCAGATGAACTCGGCTGCTGGCTCCACTTCCACCGTTGGCCCGCGTCTCAAAGGACCACCGGCTATTATCAAATTTCTCTTCTCTTCTGCCCCGATACGAGAATAACAATATGCTTTGGAAAACAGGAGGCGGTAACAACAAGTAGCCTCGGTTAAAGCCAGTTTTTGTCACTTTACGAATGGAGCCACTTCACAAAGCGCTAGAATTAATACCTTAATGAATCCGGACGAGACCATTAGCGCCGGCGGAATGTTCCTCCGGAGGTTCGGGATAGATGTCCAGCAGCTTTAGGTCTTATTTGCGCGTCACCTCACGGCTCTAAACGTTTATTATTGGCGGGGAAGAGGAGAGGCAGCCGTAGAGGGATGGTTGTTTTATTACTACAGTTCCCAGGGTGCCTTGCTCTACCTGTCAGCGAGCGCGAAGCATGCTGTTTGCGAGTGGCTAAAGATCGGCGTTACAAATGGTGCGTCGGTGCAATAACATTTGGGTCATTATCACCGGAGTGTTGGTGGGGATGTATGCGGAGGTGTTCTTACTTACTGTTGGGCAGCCTTGTGAAGTAACGTTTTACAGATTTGGTTTGTACTTTTTCTTTGTACTTTTCTGAATTTTGTAAAGAAACTACAGTTGTTTCTAGTGCACGTTCAGTACAGGTGTTTGTAGATCTTCTGGCAAAGCACAAAATACGGCCTCCGTCTATGGAACAGTCTGCCGGAGGACCTCAGGGCCGCAGAAAACATTCAGGTTTTTAAGAGCAGGCTCAAGACCCATCTTTTTAGCATGTGCTGTGGTCGGCTGTGGCTGCTGGCTCTGGCTCATGGGTCCTGGAGGTTTGGTCTTGACCTCATCTCCTCTCTAGGCCCTGGGCTGATGCAAGGCCGTGGGAAGGGGGGTGCGCAGGGTGCGTCAGCACCCCCTGCTGGATGATAAAAAAAATAAATAAATCTTACCATAATATAAGAAATATATATTACATTTGTTTTGTATAAAAACCGTTACATTTTTGAATAAAAGTCTAAATTTTCACATTTTAACTTTAAATCTCTCTCTCTCTCTCTCTCCTCTCTCTATTTGTTTGGGGGAAGAGAGAGACAGAGAAGAGGTGCTGATTGGCTTAAAACTGCAGTAGTAACCAATCAGAAGCAGAGCTGGGCGGGTGCAGGGAATTTCCCGACATCGTTGATTGGTTGAGCTTGACGCAAGTCTTCCGTGCTCCTTTTCCAAAACACGTCAAGGAAAACTTCTCAGTTCATTTTACGGTATTATACCGTTATTTTGCCGTTTTATTACTTGGAAGTTAAAACAGACAACGGCGTGAATGCCACGTGCGTTTGGAGTTTACATATCGGCTCCTGTGTTTGGAGCTACAGATCACAGCCACAGTAAGTGATTCTACAGCAGTCGTCGTCTCTTTTCTCTCATAATTACCGCATTTTTATTGTCTATTTGTCTGGGGTTCTCCTCTGTTTTAAGCGTGCAGATGTTTATTATCTTCTGTTGTCCGTGGGTGTTTGGTTCTTGTGCTGTTTGGCCAGAGGTTGGCCTGTGTTGTTGTGACTGTGCTGGAGGTGAAGAGCGTAAAATAATGCTGCTGGTGGTTGAGTTTGGTTGTTTGCAGTAAATTTGGACAATCGGAAGGTCAGACTTGTTTAATTATTATTATTGTTTAAGCTATATCTGGGATTGGTGTGTAATTCAATAGTTACGTAACTAGTTACCAGGAAAAGTACTTTTCCTGGTAACTAGTTTTCATTACTCAGTAACGCAGTTACTAACTCAGTTACTTTTTGGAAAAGTAACTAGTAACTATAACTATTTACTGTTTTGAAGTAACTTGCCCAACACTGAACACATGTACACATATTATAGGCTAATTGATGCACCGCTAGGACCAAGTCTGTAACTCAATGTTCAGCACCCCTGAGCAAAATATGTTCCACGGCTATGGGCTGATGTCCTGTGGCTGCAGGCGGCTCTGCTTCTGGTGCAGACAGCTCCTCTGATGATGCTGCCTTCGGTCCATCTGTACCAGCCAATGTACGTATGCAAATGTAGCAAAAAGTATTTTAGTGTTTGTAGAAATGTGTGTGGTTTATGTGTGTGGATGGGAAGAGAGGGAGGGGGGTCATCTATTGTGGGGTGTCTGGGGATGGGGGCGATGGAGGGTGGGAGGCATGTGGGGTTGTTTTTAATGCACTGTAAAGCACTTTGTGTTACATGTATGTATGAAAAGCACTTTATAAATAAAGATTGATTGATTGATTGATTGTAAAAGCTAATGAACGCTGTAGTTGAGTCTAGTGTTAGTTAGACATGATACAGGTTGTTCCAGGCTGCATTCACAATACATTTTACATCTGGATCAGGATTGGTTTGCCTGGATAGTCCGGTTCACTTGGGTAATTGTGAACACGCAAACAAACTCTGATCCGGACTATAACTGACAAATCTGAAACCTGTACTACGAACGTCGCTGAACTTCTCCTGGATAGGTTTCTTTTACCCGGGTTGACTAACCCAGACATGAGCCTCTCTGGATAAACTGTCCTATGAAACGAGTTCACAGCTGGATCTAGGTAACACTTTAGAATAACTACAGAATAATTAGGATTAAATAAATAATTAATAACTCCTTAAAGGAACAGTATGTAAGATTCACAACTAATGGTTTTAAAAAGGTTGTACAATCACAGATGAACTTGGGTTGCCAGATTGTAAAATGGCCCACACATTGAAGATAGGAAGCTACTGACCAATCAGGAACAAGATTGGCTATGAATCATGGGTAATAGCCAGAAAGTCACTTTCCCAGACACCTGACTCTTTGTCATGGTTTGTTCCCAAATATTGCTTTTAACACAATGTGGGAGGAGCCTAATGAGAACTGTGTGGAAACAAGTCCCTGAGCCTATCACAGACAGTTGTGCCTGTGTCCTGGTGCAACATCAGTTCAAACTCAAACATGTTCCTGACTCATGGTTCAAAATCAACTTCAAGTTCTAAGAAACCAAACTGGCAACCCAACTGAGAGAGTCAAGTGAGGCTCATTCTGCTTTCTGATTGGATAATAAATGTAAACATCAACAAAGGGACATCATGTCCATTGCTTTTTAAATTAAGAATAACTCAGAATTACACTGACTTTCAGTAAATATAATAGCATATTTGGACTTGTATCTTTGAACACATATAATTTATGTTAATGAAATCTGACATCAAAGTCTTACATACGGTTCCTTTAATAAACTACTTAATTACTCCGAATCCTGCCCCTAACCCTAAATCCTAACCTTAGCTTCTTAGTTAAGTAGTTACTAAGCATTAATAAACTTTTTCATTCATTAATTCACCATTAGTTCATGAATAATTAAGGCTTTATTTATGCTTTATTCATGGTTTACTAAGGCCAATTAAGGTGTACTTAATATAAAGTGATACCTTGGATCTGTTAACCCTGGATTTTCTCAATGAAGCCGTGTCACAGAGCAGGGGCGGGGTTAACGCAAACTGACCAATCAGAACAACCGAGCTGCGGACTTTAAACGTGAAGAAACGTCAATCATCTAAGCAAGGAAACGCAATGCAGCTTTAAGTGGAGTCTGAGCTTAGGATATAAAAGAAGACGCCGTGACTTTTGCATTTCCTTATTTCTTCGCTGCTCTCTCTCACTCTCTCTCTTCACAACGCCTAAATTCTCATCTCTGATTGGCCAGCGCGTTGTCTTTTTAACTTATTCAGGAACTTATCCTGGTCTGGAGCAGGTTATGAGTTTGTCGCATGTTGCATAGAGATCTGCCCCGATAGGAAGTGATCCAGTTTCGTAGGACCAGACCAGGTTTAACCCAGAACTTACCTCGCTAAACCCCAAATCTAGCTTCGTAGTACAAGTATCTGGAGAGATTTGTTTGTTTTGTGGACGCAAAAATACCAAGAAGTAAACGGAACCAGGAAGAATAAGACAAAAGACGCAAAACACATGAAAGTATGAAAAGAAGAGCAAAGGCCGATTCAGTTTATTTATTTATTTACTTATGATCACATGACTGTACATCACTGTTTTCTCTGATTATGAATCTTAGATGGAACCAAACAATCAAAAGTAAGTCACATTACTGCAGGAAAATGCTCTATATTCATCCAATATTTACTGATAGTTATAACACTATGAGCAGGTCAGACCTTTCAGAGTCAGATTTACTCAAATGAATGTAGTTTATGGAAATGTGTGCACTCACATGGTCACAATAACACGAAAAAACAAAAGAAATACCGTCCAGACTTCTTTGCATGAAAAACCTAATATTAGGGTTTGTCTTTTTTTTTATGTGTGAGCAGAACTTGTAAGACTCACTCCTCTTCCATCTCATAACCATAGAAACACATGAACAAATCAATAATGACTTAATGAAAAGAACTCACACACAGTCTCTTACTCAGTCCATCCTGTGGGGATCGTGTGTGTGTGTTCACTGTGGAAATCAAGTTTTCTGTGATACTGCTTAAAAAAAAAAACTAAAATAGGACACATGCACAAACTAACAAATGTTTTCTATTGTAAAAAAAAAAAAAAAAAAATCAAAACAAATATTCTACCCTGCAACAAGTTGGCTACTGTATAGTGTGTCCCCCTGCCTAAGGCACAAAGTCACAGGGACAGGCTCCAGTCACCCGCCACACCGTCTGGGAACAAGTGTACAAACTGAGTGAGTAAAATAGTTTGTGACAACATTATTTGGAGCCATATTTCAGCTTCATTGTTTGTTTTTATTTTTACTCTTTAGTCTGGTTTAAAGAACAAATACTGGGCCTCAGATTTGTTCTTTTGCGTAAGTAAATGGGGTCAAAAGTACGTGGTAGATTATGTATATTTGACGTGGGATTTATACAGTTTAGATTTTTTTTCTTTTTCACACTCTGTTTTATAAAGGAGGGCACTGATGATTGAGGACAAAGTAGGACTGACGCATTAAGACGAGGAATCTACACTTTTAAAATTTTGTTTTTAAGGCTTAGCCATTTTGCGCCATTTTACTTGACTGAACTTTTAAATGTTCGAAACCCTAGTCGGGCTTTACAATCAACAAACCAGCTCATGCTTGAGGCTGAAACACTGCGGTGACCGGGCTTTCTCTGTGGCTGGTCCCAGACTTTGGAACAAACTCCCCCCCTGATATTCCAGCCCGATCTCACAGTAAAGCGTACATTTACCACGACATTACACAACATGTAAATGAGGTATGATTAGCACGAGTTCACGGCTGTTTTGTGTATTTATAGTACGCATCACAGTCCCAGTTCATTTCTATGGTTGTTAAGACGTGTTCTTATTTATGAATATTAATGAAATCCTGATTCTAATCTTAACCTGCCCCAAGCCCCAGACCTAAACTTACCCATTTTAGTAACTTTATGCCTGAACTTACCCATTTCACCTGAAGAAAACGTCCCCACGTGGCTTCAATCAACACTCGTGTTTTTTTGACGCTGTGAAATCTCGTGTCATTTTTACTCTTTTCCATATCGTGCTAAATGCACGGCGTAACATAAGTACTAAAAACAGCTGTGAACTCGTGCTCAAAACACGCTGTTTTGTGTCGTGGTAAAAGTACGCCCTCTAGTGAGACTGTGTTGGAGCAACAGATTTTGGTCTTTTTAAATCAAGGCTCAAAACTCATTTGTTTAGGATGGCTTTTACATTCAGTAATGTAGTAACATGTCTATTTTGTATCTCTTCTTTTCCTGTTACTGTGCACTGATTTTATGTATTTGTATTTTATTATGTTTTAATGGAAGCACTTTGGTCACTTTATGTGTTGTAAAGGGCTAGACAAATAAAGGTTGATTGATTGATTGATAAAAGTAGTGGCACCAATATGTTTCTATATTGCAGGGGTCACCAATAAGGTTTCATCGAGGTCCAGTTTAGAGACATTTTTCCAAGCCAAGGTCCAGAACTTCATAGAGGAGTTTCTTAAGACATTTTTAAATTTGATTTAATAATTTTAAATAAATACAAAAAATATGTATTTTTCACATGATTCCACATGATTCTAATTTACAATGATTTTTTTTTTAGGATTATTTGACTGCCATTTTAAAAATGTATTTGATGGCTACATTTGACCTGCTGTGGAGGAGAATAGATTTGACACTGATCAGAGCTGATCACTGAGTCTGTGATGGAGCTCTTCTAAGTCTGTTCTGATTCGACCCTGGTCTGTTTGACGTCTGTCTCTGTGTGTCCCACTGGCCAAAACACTGCTATGTGATTGGCTGATTGACGATAGGACACACGCGATAACCCTCTCAAACTTTACAAAAAAGAAGAATCATACAAACAGCGCTCTGAATCGTGGTCAGTAACGAACACAAGCGTGCACAAAGCATACACATACACTCTCTAAATACAAGTATGAATCTGCAGACCCAGAAACAGCACCGCAAGGTCGTGTGAACCGCACATTTCTGTCTTAAGGTGCTGTGCTAAATGTGAGAAGGACGAGTCACAGGCATCGGCGATGTTATACCACGTTCATAACTCAAACACACAGTCGCGTTCTTTTAAATACACTCTGCAGACCCATAGACTTCACCGCACTGATGTGGACCTCGCATTTCTGTCTTGTGGTGCTGTGCTAAATGTGAAAAGGACGAGTCACAGCGGTGTTGTGCACATTGCTTCTTTACAGAATCACGTCCACATTCTCCAGCCTCTCTGCCAGTCTTTGGCAGGAGGGATGCGCGGTTCGGTCCAGACGGGTCGGCGCTTGGTCTGGATCCGGTGTGGTGTCGAGATTGGACCCCCTCACTAGCTTTTGTGACTGTGAGTGATGTACCAAGAATCCCTCTGTAAATAGTTTACAATGAATTCGGCTAAGTTTAGGCATAATTCGAAGGCTAAGTTAGGATTGGGGCTTTGGTGAGGGTTAGCAAAAGTTATTTGAAAATAACTAACTTTAAACAAGGGGGGGGTCCAATCTCGACGTTACCAGAGTCCGCTTTTCGATGACATGAGCTATGTTGACTACTGTTGAAATATTGTAAATATCGCCCAATACCTCAACTAATACCATTTTATCCCATTTGTAGTACCCAGTGGTGGTCACAAAGTGCTGCAAGTACAACAAACTCATTACTGGTAGTGATATATAAACAAATTTACTATTCACTATATATAAAACAATTCACTATTCTAACCAACCACTGCCCCAAACCCCTCTGCCCTAATGAATAACCCAACCAAACAAGTTTAAGCCTGTCCACAGTACAGGACTCCCCATGCAGGCGGCTAATGAAGGTTATGTAGCGTGGCACACTGGGTAATTGCCACGGCACTAGTGAGGTATTAGACAGGATGTAGCTAATGGAAAACAATCACATTTAACATGAGGCCGTTCAATAAGTGAGCAGCCGGCGGAGGAGGGGGGTCCGGCCATCTATTCACCCTGGACTCCCGGGAGCGCCCAAACAAATGTGGCTACGGTAATTACGGGCTGGTGTGTGTCCGCCGCGGGCCGGGAGAGAGGCTGGGGGACATGGGTGGTCAGGCCGGGTTTAAATGCATATGGAGGGATTCGTGGAAGGAGACGCAGGTGGTCACATTTCAAATATGTTTACGAGAATTGAGAAAGAGAAGTAGTAGGTGGTAGTTTGAAAAAGGAATTCAACGTGTGCAAAAGTGTGTGGAGTTTGAATTTACTCTTTTCTTAGTTCAATTGGTAGGTTTCATTATAGAAATCTTGGAATAAGAATAGATTTAAATATAGCCTGCTTTCACACTAACAGTCTTTGATCCAGACTCTAGGACTTTCCAGTAAAGTTTGGTCCAAAGTCCAGATGTGAACGCTGCCAGGGACAATGGTCAGGATCAAACAACTGGTCCTTTGGTACTGGACTTGGTTCGGACCGAGGTCTGGTCCCGACCAATGTGATTGCAAAAGTTGGGACTTTAGACCAAATCCAGGAAGTGACAGATGTTCGATTACGCACACACAGGAGAACGTGAAGACGATGGACTTAAACGTGAGGAGAAAGAAAGACAGAGCCTGAAAACTACTGCAAAGTCAAGTATTTTTGCAACAGCGGAGAAGTACGCAGCTCTCCTTTCATCAAGTGTCAGAACTAAACAAAAGATCAAAATACAGCTGCTTGAGCCGTTAAAACATTTCCTTTGTATGGCCTTATCCATAAATACACCAACAATCACCACTACATCTGATTCTCAAAGCCACTGAAGCAGAGAAGGTTTTGTCACAACAACTACAACACAGGCTAAACTGTCACAATGAAAACAGGGACAAAATGAGCTTTGTGTAAACACAGGCTTATTTAGAAGACGCCAAGTGTGTGTGAACAGACTTTGATTGACAGCACCAAATATGGACAGTGAGCTTGTGAGTGATGTGAGTTTTGTGTGGGAGCGATCCTGACGTGTGGAGAAGTTCACAGCTCTGAGGCTGTGCACAGGCTAGTTTTTACTTGCACGTCGAATTTATGATGTGAACAAAAGAGTATTTTCTAAAATTGAAAATGAGAAAAATGAAACAATGTAACCATCGGCAGTTTAGCCGTGTTTTTTTGCACACATACAGTATGTGCAAAATTACGGAAGCTCAGTTCTGCCAATCTCTACTTTATTTTTTTTTTCAGCTGTATCACGAAATTTCATGATAACTATCAGGTAATAATGTTATACTATCAGGTATTAACGTCATATGGAAAAAACAATATATCAGGTAAAACGTGATATTACCTAATTAGTATCACGTAATAACGTGATACCAAAATAAAAAAAAAAAAATAATAATAATAATAATATATATATATATTATTTGGTTTATTTATATTTATGGTTAGTACTTGATAGTATCACGTAATAACTTATACTATAATGCAATTACATGATACACATATATATATATATATATATATATATATATATATATATATATATATATATATATATATATATATATATATATATATATATATATATATTTATTTTATTATTATTTTTTTTTGTAATTTTTGGTATCAAGTAATTACAGGATAGTATCACGTAATTATGTGATAGTTATCAAGAAATTCTGTGATACAGCTGGAAAAAAAATCAAGTAGAGGTTGGCAGTACAGCGCTTCCGTACAAAATGAGCGAGTTTGCACTCAAATTTCCAAAAAATTCAATTTTGACCGCATATACACAGTTTGACCATGAAAAAAAGTTGATTCTGCATTTAGTTTCTCTTTAAGACACAAGAAATGTAAAAAGTCATGAATAAAACAAAAGGCTGTCGTATCATCGCCATTTAAGAATAAAGTCTGTAAAGACAAGACTAAAGGCCTTGATTATCTTAATTCGATTCTCGGTAACAATCTCAGACGTTCTGGAGTAAATATGCCAGTGTGAATAGGACATAAGTCTCTCCATGGACTAGCACCAAAGTACATCTGAAGCATGTTGGCGCGAAAGTCAGGATTAAACAGTAAGTGTAGCAGAACAAGACGAAAATGTTAACAAATTTTGGATACATTTGTAGAAAAATTCCCCTGAGTAAGCAAACCAACACAGGTGACACAGAGCTCCAGTAGATTTTTATGCAAATGTCCTCGTATCGACGTGGCGCGATCGGCCGGGACGCCGCGTGTAATTAGATTGAAGTAATCATTAATGTAATCATGAGAAGCGTGTTTACATGTGGCAGAGCTGAGAGGGCAATACTTCCTCGTGCTAATGACTGTGTGCAGGTGCTTCTCACAAATCCACACGCTTAATAAGGTAAGGTGGCTTTAACCGAGTCTAATGAACAAGAAACATATGTGTGAATTTGGGACATGATTGTCAAAAGTCACAGACACTGATTTTTTTTCTTCTAATTAGACGCAAAGAAAAAGCTCAGTACTGCAAATCTTGACTTTTTTTCTTTTGTTGTATCACAAAATTTCAGGACTAAACGTGGACCAGAGTCAGGACTAAACGTGGACCAGTCAGGACTAAACGTGGACCAGAGTCAGGACTAAACATGGACCAGAGTCAGGACTAAACATGAACCAGAGTCAGGCTTAAACACGGACCAGAGTCAGGACTAAACATGGACCAGAGTCAGGACTAAACGCAGACCAGAGTCAGGACTAACATGAACCAGAGTCAGGCTTAAACACGGACCAGAGTCAGGACTAAACATGGACCAGAGTCAGGAAAAAGGAAAAAAACCAGAGTCAGGACTAAACGTGGACCAGAGTCAGGACTAAACGTGGACAAAGACGGACCAGAGTCAGGACTAAACGTAGACCAGAGTCAGGACTAAACATAGACCAGAGTCAGGACTAAACGTGGACCAGAGTCAAGACTAAATGCAGACCAGAGTCAGGACTAAACGCGGACCAGAGTCAGGACTAAACGCGGACCAGAGTCAGGACTAAACGTGGACCAGAGTCAGGACTAAACGCGGACCAGAGTCAGGACTAAACGTGGACCAGAGTCAGGACTAAACGTGGACCAGAGTCAGGACTAAACGTGGACCAAAGTCAAGACTACACGTGGACCAGAGTCGGGACTAAACGTGGACCAGAGTCAGGACTAAACACGGACCAGAGTCAGGACTAAACACGGACCAGAGTCAGGACTAAACGTGGACCAGAGTCAGGACTAAACATGGACCAGAGTCAGGACTAAACGCGGACCAGAGTCAGGACTAAACGCGGACCAGAGTCAGGACTAAACATGGACCAGAGTCAGGACTAAACGCGGACCAGAGTCAGGACTAAAGGACAATAATCGTGTTTTAATCGTGACATACTTACATTACCCTTGCACCAATGACAGACCTATTCTTTTATTCTGAGATTTAAACTATATATTCCATCACTCATCTCTAAACTTGGTGCTGATTCTCTTTTCTCAAAGTGTGATTTTTTGTAGCTTGTCCGCTCTGCTCACCAAACAATGGCCCACATCAGATCTGCGTCCTCCCCAGAATAACAAGAGTGGAGCTGACAGACGGCGAGCGGGTCCAGCCTGTCCCTTATCCTCAGACGGGCAGATGTCCCTCTCTCCCTCCTCTCCCCCCTCTCTCTCTCTCACCCCGGCGCTGACCAGGGGAGGAGGAGGAGGGGAACCAGAGAGCTCGTCGGGGGGGGCGGCGGTGCTGCTGGTCATTTGATGTCCAGCACAAGGGCAGGCAGTGATTCTGGACCGGCCCGGGGGAGGAAGAGAGGACGCCAGCCTCTGCAGTCTGTCACACAAGACTGGGAGGATGGAGGAGAGAGAGGGAGGAGGGAGAAGAGAGAAAAAGAGACAAAACAAAAAGAGAGAGAAAAAGAGACAAAACAAAAGAGAGGAGAGAGGGAGAAGAGACAAAAAACAAGAGGAGAGGAGAGGGAGAAGAGAAAAAACAAAAGAGAGAGAGAGGGGAGGAGAGAGAGGGGAGAAGAGACAAAAAAAGAGAGAGAGAGGGAGAAGAGACAAAACAAAAGAGAGAGAGAGGGAGAAGAGACAAAAACAAAAGAGAGAGAGAGGGAGAAGAAAAACAAAAGAGAGGAGAGAGGGAGGGAGAAGAGACAAAAAAAAGAGAGAGAGGGAGGAGAAGAGACAAAAACAAAAGAGAGAGAGAGGAGAAGAGACAAAACAAAGAGAGAGGGAGAAGAGACAAAACAAAAGAGAGAGGGAGAAGAGACAAAACAAAAGAGAGAGAGAGGAGGAGAAAAAAAGAGGGAGAGAGAAAAGTAAAAAAAGAGAGAGAGAGGGAGAAAAAAACAAAAGAGAGAGAGAGGAAGAAGAGACAAAACAAAGAGAGAGAGAGAGAGAGGAAGAGACAAAAACAAAAGAGAGGAGAAGAGAAAAAGGAGAAGAGACAAAAACAAAAGAGAGAGAAGAGACAAAAAAAGAGAAGGAGAGGGAGAAGAAAAAACAAAAGGAGAGAGAGGAGAAGAGACTAAAACAAAAGAGAGAGAGAGGAGAAGAGACTAAAACAAAAGGGAGAGAGATAGAGGGAGAAATACCAAAATTAAAAGAAAGAGAGAGGGAGAAGAGACAAAACAAAAAAGAGGGAAAGAGAGAGGGCAATAGAGAGAGAGGAGTGAGTGAGAGAGGGAGAAGATACAAAAACAAAAGAGAGAAAGAGCAAGAGAGAGAGAGAAGGAGAAAAGATAAAAACAAAAGAGAGAGGAAGACAGTCTGCCGTCTGAAGAAGATGGAAGGAGGAGAGAAAGGAGAGAGGGGAGAAAGGACAAAGAAAAAAACAAAAGAGAGAAGAGAAGAGAGAGGGGAAAATACAAGAGAGAGAGAGGAGTGAGAGAGAGAGAGAGAGAGAGAGAGGAGGCAGTAAAGGAAGAAAAAGAGTAGAGAGCGAGAGGGAAAGAGAGGTAGAAGGAGAGGAAGAGAAAATAGAGAGTGATATAGTCAGAGAGAGAGGAGGATAGGGAGAGAGGGAGAATGGAGAGTAGAGGGTGAGAGAAAAAGAGAGAGTAGAGATCGAGGAAGAGAGACAGGAAAAGAACGAGCGTGACAAGGAGAAGAGAAAGAGAGAGGAGGGAGAGAGAGAGTAGAAGGGAAAAGAGAGAGATTGAGAAAGAAAGAGTAGAGTAAAGTCTGTGTCAGTTCCTTCCTCTTGTCCGAGCGTTGGAGTGGAATGCCTGGGCTCGTCACAGGGACTTGTGGATGTGAGCCGAATACTCTCACCTTTAATCTGGCCTGGAGAGAAAGAGAAAGCGCCGGGGTTTTACACAGGAAGGCACCGCAACGGGACAGTATTTTTACTTTAACTCAGTAAGTGCTTAAAATGAGTCTGATAGGTTTTGTCTAGGGATGCACCGATCCAGCTTTTTCTGTTCCGATATCGATCCCGATATTTGGCCTTAACTATCTGCCGATACATAGTAGAAGTCTTCAAAGTAGTCATCTGGACAGTGTTTCCGAAGATCAAGATGTTTCGACTCTCATCCGAAAGTCATTTTCAATCTGATTTGAAAATGACTTTCGGATGAGAGTCGAAACGTCTTGATCTTCGGAAACACTGTCCAGATGACTACTTTGAAGACTTCTACTATGGATCACTCCTGGATGAATGAGGGACTACTCCGTCTATCTGCAGATACCAAATATCAACCGATACCAGTGAAAGGACTGAAATTGCTTCTTTTTCTAATAAAAACGGAATACATTTGGTCATATTGTGTTATGTAACTGTTGTTTATAGTACAAGTCACAACTTAACAACTTAATCTGAATAAAATGCCCAATATTATGAAATGTTCTGGATCAACACCACCCTGTAAAATAGTCTCATTATGTCCAATTAAAGACACAACTATATATCGGCTGAACCGATATCATGGAGTCGATACCCGATCCAGCAAAATGCCCTGGATCGGCACTGATATCCGTTCCAGGTATCGGATCGGTGCATCCCTATTTTGTATTTTCTAAATTTAGCTGCAGTTGGTCAGTTATTATCTGTTGTAAGTTTAACTGATGGATTCATATACATTTGGAACACGTTTGTGAAGAAAAGCTGGAAAAAGGGCAGAAGCTTAATGGATGACATCACACTAGCCAGGGAGACCAGGACATTTTGCGTTTATTACCAAAACATATTTAAACATAATGTTCACAAAAAATGATTATAGCTTGTTAGAGTTTGTCTAAATGACATACGGCCAATCAGCTCCTTTGTTTCATGTGCACTGCAAAAATGAATTCAAACAGTTGTTTGATTCTAGGATTTGAACCTAATTTAATAACCTGGCTCAGGCCAGATGGATCTGTGTTGATCTCACTATATCCATCTTGGTGTTTAGTGAAATACTTCTAGCTGATTGGGTGTGGGGCCTACCTTATTTGAGCTTAGCCAATCACAGCAACAACTCGTAATGATGTATCCAATGTCCGCTTGGGATAGAACAAGTGCACAAATATGGGTCTTCTTTCAAAAAAAATAAAAATGACTCCGTATTCCTGCAAAAACCACATCAAAAGCAGCAGACAACACACAGCTGTCTTAACACCGCCGAAACACAATTGGGCGGCAGGAAGGCCAGATGGTTTATCTTGAGTTTGTGAATTCACAAATATCGTGAGATAAACCATCTGGCTGGCCAGGTTATAATTTCAAATATTTTGACTAATTTACCTTGGTTTAGTTTAGAGACATAGATTATTTCCTTGTTTCAAGTGTTTCGAACGGATTTCAAGACATTGCCTCTTATTTCGAGGCAAAATATTGCCAATGGGTTAAGAAAACTCCATTGGCAATTTTTTTGTTCTTATTTTACGACAAATTCTCTTAAGGTGAATGAAAAAATGTCTTGAAACCAGTGAAATATTATACATGACACAAGCAATTAAATCTTCTCCAGTTAGAACAGCTCAAATCTGGAGTAAAACTCTGATTCCAAGTCATTTGAAGTAAGTCTACATGTAGAGTTTTGAGTGTGTGGCCGGTGTTGTAGAGTTGATCTGAAGCACAGGCAGGGACAGTGATGACCAGACCCACGCTTCACAATTGAAGGGTTTGCTTTGAATCCCAGACAACAGTGAAGTCATCAGGCGACGTGGTGGCGTAGTGGGTAGCGCTCCGGGCCTTTCAATGTGGAGTTTGCATATTCTTCCAGTGTTTGCGTAGGTTTCCTCCTACAACTAAAAACTCTCCAGGACTACAGATGGAAATGAGCTGTAAACTAGAATCTGGTTCAAGCATCTCTGCCACTGTGCTTAATGAAATTGTCCTTAATAAACATTACCTTACCATTTACAAACAATACTACAGTTTGATGTTTAAAAGCGGTCAAAATGGGAATAATATGTATATGCCATAGTGTAAAAAATATAATAAAAGAACATTTTTACCATGGAAACAAACAGGAGGCTCCTCCAGGACAAATAATAATTCATTCTGTAAGTAAGGTTTATTTGTAAAGAACTTTTTACAATCAGAGTCCCCACTTAATGACAGCAGCTGCCCCGAGGGTGCCTCATATTTACTAAATAAATAGGCCTAGGTCAGTATAAACAGTAATACAATGTTTACAGTGCTAAAATAAAGGCAGGCTAAAATATGAGTGAGAATACAATAAAATGGCCTTAAACAGGGCAAAACCAGATCTCTTAAGATGATAGATTGACTGTGTAAAACTTGTGGATTAGGAAAAGTATTTTTATGTCCTTGTCAAGTATACTGATAATATAATATTGTCTACACACTAAACGTAACTACAGTGCCCAGAGTTACCGGAACAGCTCAGCTGATAGAATATAGAAATATCAGATATACATGTGCCAATGATACTATGTGCAATGTCTGTTCCCAAGAGCTCCTAAAATGCTCCAGAATGCAGGAAATAACGTCTGTTCTTTTAAAAACCTTGTATGTCACTGACATGAGTATATCCTCTGAGCTGAGTCCTGAATCTCACCAGATCCTAAAAACACCCCTACACAGTACATCAGATTGCCACATTTGGTCACTGTAAAATACATTTAGAATCTTCTACTAACGTTGTCAATGTTAAATAAATTATATATGTCAATGTGTTCTAAAAGTGTTGCGTTCTTTCCCATATAGGCCTATATGATCTCTAAAATAGCTGCACCCTCTTACAACATCAATGCACCCTTTGTCATTTTATTCTGGACCCGGGCCTGGGGTGCCTCAACCTCTTACCACCATCAAGCGCAGCCACGTGGCGTTTAAGAGGAAAGTCTTAACCTGCCCCAAGCCCCAGACCTAAACTTATCCATTTTTGTAACATAAAGTCTAACTTGTTAAACCCAAAGAAAATGTCGCCACGTGGCTTCAACCAAATCCATGGTTATTTTACGTTTGTGCTTTTTGTTACATATTGACGTAAAAAGGCATGAAAGGGTGCTTTTGTACGTTTTTGACATTTTGTGAGTTTGCCCAAAGTTGACAAGACGTAGACCTATTTGGAAAAGCTTGAGCAAATAATCAACCGACTTCTTACATCTGGAGCAAAATGGGATCATTGAACACATTTGAGAAACATGGGGGTCATGAGTTTGGACATTTTCAAAAAGCGCCAACGTTTTAGCTCCATATGAAGGATTAAAAGTTTTGTCCATAACAAAACAAAAAACACTCAAAACATACCAAATCTAGAGTCATTCTGGCCCCAGAAAAACGTGTTTATTTCACATTAAACTTCTTCTAACTGGTTTTCCCTCACTCTGACAGATTCTCTACGGAAAAGTTCCCAAAGTGTCCCCAAAAGTTCAGTTCAGTTCTCTCACTCTCCCAACACAAACCTCTGCACAGCACAATATTGATGCCACCGGAAAATAGTTTCGATTTCAAAATCATACTTGAGCATGAATATGTATGAGTCTGAATCCTCGATCAATACTTCCTACCCACCAGCTTCTAAACATGTTTTTTCCTTTGCGCTGGAAAATCAAGAATCATCCAAACAATATATTATCATCGCAAATGAGGCCGAGGAATTTACATTTATGGATTGAGATGCCACATTCCGATACGACTCCCAGTAATAAGACGCTAGGACTGAGGCAACAGGAGGTTTAGACTGGGCTGGAACCAGGCTTTTCCTCCCACTCCAACGCAAACTCATTCTCATTCACACTCAAACCTTCAGCAGCTCCACGCATTATCAACTAGTAATTATTGTTTTGGAGGCACAAACTTGTCTGAATTCAAACAACTGTGACTGTGTGGGCAGTTTGGATCTTCGACACTTGTATAAGCTTGACTAAAACAGGTGCGTGAATGTGTCTGGTCTAATATATATATATATATATATTTTTAAATAAGAAGACATTTATTGAAACTAGTCAGAAAACCCATCGGAACAAGTCATATATTCTAGGTACATCAAATAAACCATTGGATTAAAAATAAATAAATAAAAATCCAGGTTTGAAGACAATTGAACATATCTTGAAATTTATTTTCGCAGTGCATAAAGTTGGTAAGGTAGGTAAGGTAAGGTAGACTTTATTGTCCCTGTAGGGAAATTTGTCCTCTGCATTTGACCCATCCTTCAATGCCTCTGTAGCATCTCCTCAGGAGCAGTGATCGCCGCAGTGCAGCGCTCGGGGACCCATCTCCAGGTGTTGTTGCTAGGCTTGGTCAGGACTACCGTAGCTGGAGGATATTATCCTAACATGCATGTTATTGGTTGGTGGGGGAAACCGAAGTGCCCGGAGGAAACCCACCCAGACACGGGGAGAAACATGCAAACTCCACACAGAAAGGCCCGGCCCGTGCGGGAATCGAAACCAGCGACCTTCTTGCTGTGAGGCGAGAGCGCTAACCACTCAGCCACCGCGCTGCCGTTGGTTTGTGATGTTATGGTGTGAGAGGTGGGATTTACAGTGAATTAATTCTTTCTCATCTCACTTTTATCATGTGATAAGCATGTACTTTTTGTTAGAAGCTATACAATTTTGGGCATTTTCCCTTGCTAATTTGTTCACAAAGCACTGACACACGCCAGCACGGCACTGCAGGTTTGACTTGGTATTTAAAGGGAATAACAAATGTTTATGGACTTATAGCAGGTCTATTCAACTTAAGGCCCGGGTGCCAAATCGGCCCTCCAAAGCTCTGACCCGGCCCCCATTCACTTTCTAAATATTACAAAAAATATTGTCTCCTTTTTAGATAAATTTCTAGGTTATTATTCAAGAAATACATACATTTCTTATAATTCTAAAAATAAGATTTTGTAGTGTATTTTCTTCTTTTATTTCTACTGTAGTTTTTTTTTGTTTGTTTGTTTTTTGTGCTAATTTCCAGTGAAAAATGCTTCTATTTTTAGGGAAAATCCTCTTATTCTATTGGCAAATCTTGTTTGAAGACAAAGAAACATATGACTCAAGGGCACTTATTCAATCATTTTCATCTTTAAGAAAGTCACTTTTTACATTTCAGTCTTTAGACCTGGTTCAGTCCTGGTTTAGATTTGGTTTAATACTGAGATACGTCAAGTTTAGATATGGTTAGGCCTATGTGGTTTAACGCTGATTTAGGCATTTTGTAGATCAGTAAATACAGTACAGACTGTAGCATTAGTTGGTACCACTAAACACATCTAGTCCTGTGAATGTTTGGTGCAACTCATGTCAAAAGCGATGACGTGTTGTCCAACTACCCAGCTCCGAAGCCACGATCTTCACTCAAATCTGGCCCTCTGGAAAATTAAGTTGAATAGCCCTGGCTTATAGAGTAACTCACCTGATTATAAAATTTAGGGAGCAAAAAGTACAGATATTACTTGAAAAATGTAAGAAGTAAAAAGTCACCAAGTAAAGTAGGGCAGAGCGGGGTTGGTTGTCACATTTTTTACTTTGATTTGAATTTCTCAAAAACAGCAAATCTCACATGAACCATTTAAACAACAGAGAAAAGCTCAGTCTAGTGTAACTAATGAACCCACCTGCTGTTCTCTGTCTTATTCTGATCAAAAGTTACTGATCATTAAATGTTTATTGTCACTTCTAATCTGATCTAATCTTAAGGCGAGACACTGCAGGTGAGTAGGAAAGAAATGTATAGCAGTGAAACTTAAATGAGCTCAACATTCATCATTATTGTGTTTACTTCACTGCTGTTGCTATAACAGAAGAATGTAATGGCTAAAGTTAAAATTATATGTGACCGGTAAGGTCTTGCACGTGTCCTGAGCAGGAGTTGAACCCGGGTCTCCCGCGCGACGGTCGACCGACAAACTCACTGAACAATGGGAACGCTCCCCTTGACTCAGTTCATTTTTGTGAGTACCTGAGGGGGTGAGTTTATCCCTTCACCACCACACACGTCTTCAATCTGGTCCCCCGTGTGGGTTTACACTGGTTACATATGTTTTATCAAGATGTTTTCACATTAGTTTGACTGAACAGAAGCATCAATAATTCAACCTGGACAGACTCAAACAGACAAAATTATGCGATTAATGAGAATATTTATTAATAGAGGTTTGAGGCTTAGGCCCCGGCAGGAAAACGAAGTGATAAGTGATTGGCTGATAGAGTAGGAGCCTACACACTGGTGGTGGTGAGGAGGGAAGATGTCTCCTGAGGTGGTGCTGGGGAGGTAGAGGTTGTGAGATGTGGTGCTGTGAACAACTACTTGCTTGAGCTGTCAGAAAACTGAGGAATTCCGGCTGTTCTTTTGAATTTAGCCCTGATTCTCTGATAGGCTGAAGGGAGCGAGGAGGAGATGAGAGCTGCAGGTGATTGGCTGAGCTGTGATTGGATACAGGATGATGTAGGAGAAGCTGATTGATAAGCGTGGCAAAGCTGACACAGTCTGCCTGGCTGAATATTCACTTCTTAGCTCCACATGTACAAATACAAGAAGGTTCAATTATCAAAGTATTTAAGGATAAAAAAGTAATTTAAATGTTTTACCTCCAATTAGTTTGTATGAGAGCTTTAGTCGACCTTCCCTACACAAGATGGCTGCCAGTACCGGACATTTCTTGCTCTCTTCTGTCCTTAGGCAAGACACTTCATCCATATTGCCTAGTGTAGATTTGTGTGAGTGTGAACAGTTGGTGATTGTTAGAGGGGAGAATGGCGCAAAATGTCAAGTGTCTTTCAATGCCTTGAAAAGTTATTGTTGTTGTTGCTGTCGTATAGAAATAAGGACTTTTGTGTAGAAAAACTTATTCAATCAATTTTAGCATAATAATACTACTTTTTTTACAAAGGAGATTTTAGATATTTTATTTACTTTTTGACAAAATATTAATTTGAGTGAAAATTTAAAGAGAAATTATACATTGAAGAGTAACTAACATCCTTCTGTAAAAACGTTCAAAATCTTGTTCAGGCCAACACAACACTTTGATGTGTATGGGCGCAACAAGATGTTCAGTGATGTCAAAATTGTACAATGAGCACGTTTTCACAAGTTTTTTTTTTTTTTTACGTCAATAAATAACAAAATGCGAAAACGTAAAATAATCAAAAATTTTGGTTGAAGCCACGTGGCGACATTTTCTTTAGAATTAACAAGTAAATCTTAATTTACCCCAAGCCTCAGCCCTAAAATTACCCATCTTAGTCACTTGAAGTCTAAATTTATCTGTTAAACCCAAAGAAAATGTGGCTTCAAACTAAATTTGTGGTTATTTTATGTTTTGACTTTTTGGAACATAAAAAAGACTCAATAACATGCTGATCATATGGTTTGGACATTTCGTTGTATCTCTACGTTTTCGTGTGTTGCTTACCAGATGGATTCTCACCATATTTGTGAAGACGACCATGGTGAGCTGGACCAATCACAGCGCAGGATTGGGGGGCATTAAACTAAAAATGTACAAACTTGGTGCAGAAAAAAAACCAACTACGACGTATAACCACGTTTCTAACTATTTTTACATGTCTATTATACGACGTGTCTATTTGACGCTTTTCACAGCTTCTCTATTTCCTTAGCTTCTTAGATTTAAAGGTGCATTGCGTAAGTTAAAATGCTCAATATTACGATATAAGCGCAGACAGGCTCATAAATGTGAGTGGCGCTGGTCACATTTTCCCGCGCTAATCCTCCTTCACTGGTTTATTGGCATTATTTGTATTTATTTCGCGAAAGCTCTCGGTTTTATACAACAGACGAATGTTGTAAATACTGTTTAATAAAAATTAAAATAAATAATCAGTGGTAAATACTGCTATCTAGCTTCCGAACCCCCACAACACATGAATTATCAAAAAAACTACGGCACCGGCATGAGACAGGCTGACATAGAGGCGAGCAGCACTCACCACTCGGACTTGGACATGTTTTTGAGAAAGAAGAACTGTGCTGGAGATCAATAAGACGTTCGTCTGTGATTATTTTCATTAGAAGGTCAGACTCTCAGGTCTGTCAAAGTACATCCACATTTAGACACTGCTTTAGTAGCTTAGCGCCTAACTGTTTGTCCTGTAAGGTTTATGTTTTATTAGAGTAATAAATTGCCCTTGAGCATTTAGTTTATGAGAAATGAGTCCTGTCAAGAGCTTGTTTACAATTTTCTCTCACACATAAACAAAGCCAACATATAGCAGAAATAACGACGTGTCAATGTTTTAAGCCATAAAATACGTCTTCAGCTTATAAAAGTAGGGTGGGTGCAGTGCCACAAAACACAAAAAAAGATGGCGCTTTTGTTCAAAACCTTTGCCACTTACGCAATACACCCTTTAAGCGACGTGGAGACATTTTCTTTGAGTTTATTAACTAAGTTTAGATCTGAAGTTACAAAAATGGGTTAAATTAGGTCTGGGGCTTTTTAATTTTTTACTTTTGGATGTATCTTATGTTCAGTATCTACGCACATGTTCAAAATAAACCAATAAAGTCAGCACGACGCAATCACGCGTGCTTCAGAGTTATCGTTCCCTGCTTGTCCTCACAGTCACACACACATTCCAAACCTCCTGAATCCCTCTCGCAGCGGCTGACGGCGAAGAGAGCGGGATGTGCAGAGATTTAGCCGTGAGAGATGGAGGA
>CM076396.1:10862291-10940741 GCA_038363315.1 Mugilogobius chulae | reverse complement strand
TCCTGACTCGGTACTGAAGCCAGTACAAAGACCTAAGCACAGGACTAATGTGATGGTACTTCCTGTTCTGGATGTACTGCAGCTGTTTTACAGCTCGTTTGAATAGGCGGTGAGCAAGCCATTACAATAGGCCTGGCCTATTCAACTTAAGGCCTGGGTGCCAAATCGGCCCTTCAAAGATATGATCCGACCCTCATTCATTTTCAAAATATTACAAAACATAGTGACCAACTTGAAATTCCTAATGTGTCAAAAAGTGTTTGAAAATAAGATTTGCCTTGTAAATAGTGCATTTTTTCTTGTTTCTTTCTTTCCAGTGAGAACATGTTGCATTTTTCATATAAAGGCCATCTTATTCAAGATATTATCCTCGAAAACAAATTTGATCTGCTATGTTTGACGGAGACCTGGCAACAGCCAAATGACTTTTCCCAACTGAATGAGGCACGCCCACCTGGGTTTGTTTACTTCTGCCAGCCGAGAGTATCAGGCCGCGGAGGTGGTCTCGCGATTCTTCTCCGTGACAACTGGAAAGTCTCGTCTGTCTCATCACCGGTTTTTCCATCATTTGAATCAATGGTGATTCAAATATCCGGTTCTACACCAACTATTATTGCTGCAATCTACCGGCCAAAAAAACCCAGTTTTTTAACTGACTTTGCCACTTTTATGACCCATGTCTCATCTCTTTCCTCTAACATTTTAGTAGTAATGGGCGATTTTAATATCCGAACTTGATGAGCATAACAATACAATCACTAAAGACTTTTTATCCTGCCTGGAAAGTTTTGGCTTGAATCAACTCATTGACTTCCCCACTCATTCTAAAGGCCATACTTTAGATCTGCTTTGTTATTCAGGTCCACCCCCCAAACTGTAAAGCTACTGATCTTCCAATCACTGATCACATGTTATTTCTTTCTGTGCTGAGATCACTTTGTCCAAATCAATTTCACCTCGAACTATGTTCTATGAAACATCAAGAACATTGATTTGCCCACTCTTTCAACTGCCATTGATAACTTACCCTCCATAAATGATTTCATTGTCCTGATGAACTTGTTAACTCTTACAACAACAACCTTCAAGAACTACTAAATGCCATGGCCCCCCTCAAATCTAGGCCTGTTTCATTTAAGCATACTGCCCCATGGTTCTCTCCTGCTTTGCGGCAACTGAAAGCTAGGGGGCGCCAATTCGAACGTTTGTACAGGAAACTGGCCCACAATTCACAAAAATCTATATGAAACTCACATCAAGCACTACAGGGATTCCATAAATTCTACCAAATCCATTTATCTTTCAAACCAAATTAATAATAGTAAAGGCAACACTAAAGTTCTCTTCTCCATTGTTAATTCTGACTTAAAGGCAACAAAACTCATTCCCTCAACATCTTCTTTCTAACTCTTTCTGTAACTCCATAATGCATTTTTTCAATGATAAGATTCATAAAATTCATGACCAAATCTTGCAAAATAATATGTGTTGTACTTCTACTCCAACTTTTTCCTTCTCCCTCCCACAGTTACTGTCTCAATTTACTCTTCCCTCTTCAAGCGACATTTTTGATTTGATCATGAATTCTAAACCATCTACCTGTAAACTTGACCCTCTTCCAACTTCCATTGTTAAAGCCTGTCTTCCCTCACTAATCTCTACCATCCACTGCAATTGTACACTCATCTCTGTCTACTGGGTATTGTTCCTTCTTATTTCAAAATGGCAGCTATTACCCCCATAATTAAGAAAACTGATGCTGATCCAACTGACTTTACTAACCTACGTCCGATCTCCAACTTACCATTTCTCTCTAAAGTAGTCGAAAAAATTGTTGCTTCTCATTTACATACTCATCTCACAACAAACAATTTGTATGAGCAATTCCAGTCTGGTTTCAGACCCCTCCATAGCAAGAGACAGCTTTAATTAAAATAACTAACGACCTTCTATTGGCTGCTGACAAAGGACTCCTTTCCATCCTTATTCTTCTGGATTTAACTTCCGCATTTGATACTATTTCTCACACTATTCTGATCGAACCGACTGATCTCTATTGGTATATCTCACACACTCTGCTTTGGTTCAAATCATATCTCACTAATCGTTTTCAGTATATTCAACTTGGTCCATATTCATCTCACCCTTCCTCTGTTTTTTCCGGTGTCCCACAAGGCTCCGTCCTCGGTCCGCTATTATTCATTGTGTACCTGCTCCTCTTGGTTCTATTTTCAGAAAATACAGCATTAATTTCCATTGTTATGCAGACGATACTCAGCTTTACATCTCCTCTAATTCCACTGACACTCTTCCTCCCTCCTCCCTTCTGCAGTGTATTTCAGAAATTAAATCATGGTTTTCAGATAATCTCTTAAAACTCAATGGCAATAAGACTGAAGTCCTACTTGTTGGTACAAAGTCTACAACCACTAAAACTTCCACTCTCTCAATACCCATTGACAATTCATCCATTTGTTCCTCCCTCAGGTAAAAAGCCTAGGCGTCATTTTGGACAGTACACTTTCATTTCAATCTCACATCAACAATATCACCAAGTATGCTTACTTCCATCTTCGAAATATAACCGCCTTCGTCCCTCCCTTTCCACCCACACGGCTGCCATCCTCGTTAATAGCCTGGTTACTTCTAGACTTGATTATTGCAACTCCCTTTTACATGGTCTGCCTCAAAAATCCCTTCATAAGTTACAACTTCTTCAGAACTCTGCTGCCCGAATCATAACCAGAACCCCTTCAATCAATCACATCAGTCCTGTGTTGCAACAACTTCACTGGCTTCCAGTTCACTTTCGTATCCAGTTTAAGATTTTATTAGTTACATTTAAATCTATCCATAATCTGGCCCCCCACATATCTGTCTGATCTCCTGCAAGTCAAGACCCACAGCCGCTCTCTTCGCTCCTCTTCCTCTCTTCACCTCTCTGTTCCTTCAGTCCGGCTAGTCACTATGGGAGGCAGAGCCTTTAGTCACTGTGCTCCGCAGCTCTGGAACACACTTCCACCAGACATTCGCAACCTTGACTCACTCCCTGCATTCAAATCTAGTCTCAAAACTCATTTGTTTAAATTAGCCTATTGCCATTAATTTGTGGATTTTTATTATTGTCTTGCTGGTGTGTTTAATTGTTTTGTGCTTTTAATCTGTGATGTACTGTACGGTGACCTTGAGTGTCAAGAAAGGCGCCTTTAAATAAAATGCATTATTATTATTATTATTATATTTTTAGCCAAACAATTCACTTAGCTTTTATTGTTTTGGTAAATTTAGTTTGAAGGCAGTTAAAATATGCTCAAACAAAGATAATTTTGAGCACATATTCACTCACTATCCAATTTGATCTATTTTTATAGTTTCATAGTTTCATAGTTGTATATTTCAGTCTTGATTTAATTTGCTTTAGATCTTTCGTTTAGGTCTGGTTTAAATCTTGTTTAATGTAGAGATTCTTTCGGTTCAGATTTGGTTCTATGGTTTAAACCAGATTTAGACATTTGGTAGAGCATACAAAATTGTTGGTATCACTATGGAAATATACTTTTGTACATTGTCAAAAACGATGATGTATTGTGTTTCTACAGCCGCCCCAGAAGAAGAAGAAAATCTGGCCCTCTGGAAAATAAAGTTGAATAGCCCTGCAATAGTCTAACCTACTGGAGACAGGGCTTAATTTGAGCCGGAACAAGCCGGAATAAGATCCGGGAACTCTTGTGGGGCATTCCGGCAACAGTTTTGTCTGCTCCGGTAACCACTCTAATAAGCTTTTTGTCTTACTTCTACGAGATGCGGCTCTGCTCCTCTCCCATCTCTCATTCACAGAAACAACAGGCTTATGTGTGGGGAAAACGACGTCACAGACTGTGATTGGTTAAAAGCGAAACTGACAGGAAATGTGACCAATCAGAAGCAGCGCAGGCGGGTTTAAGACTTTTCATTGGTTCCAGGCGAGCCGCGCTCTTGTATCTCTTCTAAAACAGAAAATATGCGTAAAGTGGATTTCGTGGATATTTGTTGTTATTTGCGACTTGTTTTGATGGATTAAAGGCAGCGGGAGTGTCACATGTGTTTGGAGTGTCACATGTGTTTGGAGTGTCACGTGTTTGGGTGTCACGTGTGTTTGGAGTGTCACGTGTGTTTGGAGTGTCACTGTGTTTGGAGTGTCACGTGTGTTTGGAGTGTCACGTGTGTTTGGAGTGTCATGTGTGTTTGGAGTGTACGGGACGATAAAGAGGTGAGAACCAGCGCGGATGTAGCGGTCGCAGTTTCTCGTAAGTGTAACTAACTTTACTGTGTTACTTTAACGTGTATTTTAGCGTCACGTTTGATGTATGAGAACCATGTAGAGGCTGTTTATGACCCGTGTTCCTGTGTAAAAGCTGTTTGTCCTGCGTTGTTGTTGTGACTTGTGGAGAGTCAGATATGACGCGGAGGCAGTGCGCTGAGCTGCAGGACGAGCGTGTGTGGGATGGCTACTTGTTGCTGTGGATCGGATTTAGCGGCAGGTGCGCTGATTTTTGTCAGAATGAATGAAAATCTTGTGTGACATGAAAAGAAAAACGGACAAAATTACTTTTATATCGTTTAACATCGAGTAGGATGGACAGTTGGGTTGTATTTTAGCATTTCTAAGCCTCTATGTTCACTTATTGTGTGCGCTCCGGTAAAGGTTTGACCTTGTCTGGAGCCCGGTCCAAAACCCACATTTTGTTCTGTTTGAGTTACAAATTAAGCACTGACTGGAGACAAATGCGTATAAGTCTCTCCAGGTCAGGCTTTGACACTATGCCCTTTTTTTGGCCATGTTTTTTAGATGGTAAAAACCCGCTGTTATTGACTTGATGTGGCCGTTAAAGTTCAAGTCTGAGTCTTGTCCGAGTTTATCTGGAGAAAGTTGTTTTGCATCCACACACTGACCAGTTAAACGTAGTGACAGTATGTATAGCAGCTCGATGTTTAACCAGCCAAATGACCTTGAAAATGTTCCATCAAAGCAAAATAAAATCCGTCAAAGATGAAAAATTGTTGGTTAATGCCATTTCGGATGGAGCCACTTGAGTTCAGTCCTGTAATTATTATTTGTCAATTTCTTTAGTATTTACAACTTCACTGCTGTAAAACTATCAAACATATTCACCACAAGGACTGTCGCAACAAAAAAAAGCACTTTTCATTGTCATGTTGCCTTTCAAGTTGAGTCAAGTTCATTTACTTACTTTTCATTTCACTGAATTCTGAGGCCGTAGGTTAGAATTTGATTTGATCAGAAAAACCACATCGTGTCCTTGCAATCTCGCGTCTTTTCGCTAAACTCAGAATTCAGCTTCGGCCGCTTCTTTTCTTCAATTCCTCCCAAAATCGAAGGAACGATCCGCAAATTCCTCGCTCACGGTTAAAAAAACGTGTGTCGTCATTTTTTAATAGCTTTGAATTCTTTCGCTCCGGAACGAAGATTGTTGGGTCACGTATCAATCTGCGAACACGTCAAACAACCCATTGAGCGTTTTGTATGTTGAAATAGCTCGGTGGGTATAAATAAGAAGGATTTGCTTGGGTGTGAGTTTTTTTTTTTCTCTCTCTGGCGGTGAATAGCACAGTTCTTTCTCTCCCTCTTTTCAACAGAAGGCTCACTATGCCATTGTACACAAGTGGCTGGGCCTTGATAGAATGACCTAACATTTTGACAGCAGCAAATATAAAGCCTTTCTTTCTCCGGCAGTCATGGGAATGGGCTTGGTCCGGGGAACGTGGGTGAGGGGGGGGGGGGGATCTGCTGGGTGCTCAGGAAGGATTTCAAGTCTTGTTTCGATCGAGGGACGCAACAAGTGAACTGATAAATCACGCAATAACTGATGTAGTAATCGAATAATCATGAACTTATTGTCACAGACTCAAGTGCTGAGAGAAGGTATTTGAGGAAAAAAAAACAGACAAATGGGAATTTCTTTAAAATGACCAAGACTTTTTTCGTCAACATGATATGAAAAGACAAAACGTAAAACAGGTCAATTCAACTTAAGGCCCGGGTGCCAAATCGGATCTTCAAAGATATGATTTGGCCCTCGATTCATTTTCACATATTTTCACTTGTTAGTATTTGATTCTGGGTTATTACAGAAGAATTAGTGGCCAACTTAAGTTTCTTAATGTGCCTGAAAATAAGATTTGTGTGTTTTTTCTTGTTTCCTTTCCAGTTGCATTTTCTGACTCATTTCCAGTGAGGAAAAGCTGTATTTTTCTTTTTTTTTTTTTTTTTTGCCAAATAATCCATTTTGCTCTTGTTCTACTGGCAAATGAAAAGTTGCTTTAAGATAAAATATGACTTATATTAAGTTATTTAATTTATTCACTCATAAAAATGTTATTTTACAGTGTTTATTTCAGTCCTGATTTAATTCCCTTTTAGTCCTGGTTTAGATTTGATTTACAGCTCCTGATTCTTAAAAACAGACTGCAGCATTACTTGGTGTCACAAAAAACGATGATGTGTTGTGCAACTACCCGGCCCAGAAGCCATGGTCCTCAGTACAATCTAACCCTCTGGAAAATTAAGTTGAATAGCTCTGAAGTAAAATAACCACAAACTTTGGTTGAAGCCACGTGAAGACATTTTCTTTGGGTAAGTTTAGGCTTCAAGTTACTAAAATGGGTAAGTTTAGGCTGGGGCTTGGGGTTAAGATAAGTTTACTCGATAACCCCATAAATAAGGGGTGCACGGTACAGAGTGGTTAGAGCTCTGGCTTCCCAACAAGGAGGTCGTGGGTTCGACTCCCGGGTCGAACCATATCAACATCTCACTATCTCTGTGGGTAGAGTTTGCATGTTCTCCCCGTGTCACCGTGGGTTTTCTCCAGGTACTCCGGTTTCCTCCCACCTCCAAAAACATGCATGTTAGGTTAATTGGGCATCACTGTAAATTTCCCTTAGTGAGTGAATGAGAGAGTGAATGTTGTCTGTCTAACCCTGCGACGAGTTGGCCACTGTCCAGGGTGTTCCCCCGCCTAAGGCCCAAAGTCACTGGGATAGGCTCCAGTCACCCACGACCCCTAACGAGATTAAGCGGTAGAAAATGAATTACCCCATAAATAAATGTTGCCACGTGGCTTCAACCAAAGTTTGTGCTTTTTTTACTTTTTCTAATACGTTTTCTTACAACTGACTTATCAAAAGAAAGTCATATTCTAAGTTATCAAAGTAGACAGAATGAACTTCCAAAAAAATAAAATAAAATAAATCATAAAATGGGTTGGTGGATCCTAGTTGTGACTGATGTGTCCAGTGTTATGTTTGTCTGAGTGTAACCGTTTAATTTATGTTATACATAATTACACAAAATTGTCTCTGTTGCTGTTTATTCTACACACCTGGCATCCAGTCGCTATGCTGTCACGGTCCGCCCACATTTCTTCTTAGTGTGTCGTAACGTTCTCTTCCGTTTTGCAAACTCCTCAGTGGAAGAGGTTGGTCATCTCGTGTTTTAAGTGCATTTAATCAACGTGTTCTCATGGATTGCGTGTAAATTGCGTGTCATGACGACGCCCTCAGCCTGTTTTGGCGTGCAATTACAAGTCCGTTTTCTCTGGCGTGGTCTGGATACGCGATTTAGTTAAGAACAAAAAGGAGGTTTTTAGGGAGGTTAACAGCTAAGTTTAGGTCTGAAGTGAGCAAAAATGGGTAAGTTTAGGTCTTGGGCTTGGAGGTGGTTAAGGTTAGGATTGTGTTAGTATTAATGAATAATAATACGCCTATACATTCACCATAGAAATGAACAGGGAAAACAGACTAACAAAAAGACTTGGTTTATAGGCTGTGTTTGCAGTTCTTAGCGCACTATGTTTTACAAGCCTTTAAATATCTAGTTTGCATCATTTTAATGGGTATAAAGACACCCAAGGTTACTATGAGAAAGGTTTTATACATTGCAGTAATGATTCAGTCAGCAGATACCATCAATCAACAGCTTTTTGTGGCGGTAGCTCAGTGAATTGTGTCAGAGTCTTAATTTTGGCTTCATTCGATGACAAACTGAGGCCCCCTGGCCCCTGGCCTCAGTTTGTCAGGATGGGGGGCAGCCTCTCCAGCACCCTTTGCTGCAGTGTAGGAGCACCTCAAGGTACAGTGCTTTCTCCGGTGCTGTTTACACTGTACACATCCAACTTCCACATGCAGAAGTTTTCGGACGACTCAGTCATAGTGGCCTGCATCAATAAACTGTAGAACTTGATTTTAAGTCATGTCATCATCATCTATCCATCTATCCATCTCATCAACATAAACACTCATAGTAAAAGACGTAATTCTACCTCACAAAACTGTGGTTAAGTGGCTGCTGGGTTTGTATTCTTTTCGACTCTTCGACCTGAAAACTGGGACAGGACTGGTCTGACAGATTCTCTCAAGAAACTAGACAAAAATCCGATTCCACTTTCAGCATTTCCAGCAAGACAAAAGACTGGAAACAAGCCTGGTAAAGGATCAAAGTTAATGAGTCACTACAAAATGGTATGATTGGGCATAAATAACAGCATTTGTGACGGGATAAAATCTGAATCAAACAGCGAGCACATCTGGAAGGCAGCCGAGCGTGAGAAGAGAGAGAGAGAAAGAGCGATTGTTTTGTTCCTGTTCCGTGCACAGATTGCTAATGTCATTGGATTTGGACAAACTTTTCTGTCGGTTTTGAACTCCAGCTCAGACCATCTGCTTTGCCGGTTCTTATAGAGACACTTCAGCAGCTGGAATAGGCCTTATAGTATTGGACACATCTGTTTGGATAATAATTAATTTAATACGACTAATAAGACGTCTACAAGCTGATGTATGACTACTGCTTATGTTTTAGTTCTCAATATAGTGTCAATTGGCACATTAATATAGCTTATATTGAACACAGAAAACAGATAAACATACGATAAGCACATTTTCACACATTTTTTACATCATTATGGAACAAAATGCAAGAACATAACCACAAATTTAGTTTGAAGCCACGAGGCGACATTTTCTTTGGGTTTATTGAGAACGTTTAAGGTAAGTTTAGATTTACCCGTTAAACCCAAAGAAAAGTTGCCATGTGACTTCAACCAAAAATCTATGCTTATTTTACGTTTTGGCTTTTCGTTCCTTATTGATGTTTGAGATTTTGTTGTAAATACTGTAAATGGTCTATTTATATAGCGCTTTTCTCCCGGCACTCAAAGTGCTTTACAATCTAGTATCCACTCACCCAGTGTACACGAGCCCGATCTCACAAGAAAGCGTACATTTACCACGACATTACACAACATGTAAATGAGGTATGATTAGCACGAGTTCACAGCTGTTTTGTGTAATTATAGTACACATCACAGTCCCCATTCATTTTAATGGTGGTTGTTAAGACGTGTTCTTATTTATGAATATTAATGAATTCCTGATTCTAATCTTAACCTGCCCAAGCTTCAGACCTAATCTTACCATTTTAGTAACTTTATGCCTAAACTTACTCGTTTCACCTGAAGAAAACGTCCCCACGTGGCTTCAACTAAAACTCGTCCTATTTTGACTCTGTGAAATCTTCTGTCATACTCTTTTTCATATCGTGCTAAATGCACGGCGTAACATAAGTACTCAAAACAGCTGTGAACTCATGGTCAAAATACGCTGTTTTTGTGTCGTGGTAAAAGTACACCATTTAGTAAGACTGTGTTGTGTACACAAACACAGAGGCAGTGTGGTTTAAGTGTCTTGCCCAAGGAAATAATGACTTGTCCAGTGGTCTCCCATCCAAGTACTAACCAGGCCACAACTTGATTCGCTTCTGAGGTTGACAGGATCAAGCTTTAACAAGCAGGTATGGCCTATCTAGGTTTTCTGAAGACTGGGTTTTCTGTAGCAAAGACATTTAAAAAAAATCGAGTGTCATATTATTACAGCCAGCCTTAGTCGCACTTGTGCAATTTTCATACCTAATCAGCATTTTGATGAGCCTCACCTGTGAGACTGAGGACTGGATTATCGCAACACATTTTTCATGTATTTGTAATGTCTGACATCAGTCAATCAGTAAATTACATTGAAATTAAATGTGTTCATTGTAAAGCACAAAATGAATTCAAAACTGCTTAGAAATAGAATCTTGAAGGATTTTATCGACATCCCTTTCCGCTCTACTGTTGCCTGCAGAAAGAGACGTCTAGTTGGGGGGGGGGGGGGGGGGGGGGGATTTCTTGAACAGCAAAACAGCTTTTAATTAGACATAAATTTAATTCATTTTAGGTTTCAAATGCATCAAACTGTTTGGCATTTCCACTATGATAGAAGAATGCTCAAATTTGACATTAAAACTCTACTTTTTACAATTTGGGTCAATCTAGCAGGAAGTCTGAGGGCCAAAAAAATGGTTCAAAGCCGCATTTGGCTCTCGGGCTACAGTTTAGACATGTCTGCTCTATAGTATCACTTATTTCCTGTTTCATTCATTCATTCATAAGGTGTGAGTGGACTATAGACAAAATCATTGCTTTTCCTTCTTCACAGCCTTCGAGAAACCCCAAGAACCTCAGATTGTTCCTTCTTCCACGAGCTTCTAAGTCATCAATCCGTTTGCGTATTGAATCCATCTGAGACACGGTGACAGGAGGATCACTCTTGGCTGCAACAACTGCGTCGTCCAGCGCCCCAATCCAGGCCTCTGCGCTATCCATTCTGGCTGAAATTGCCATGTTTTTTCAATCGCCATAGTGACTTTTTATTTCATCCAAGGATTTTTTCAGATTTGAATCCATTCTTTTAGCTGTTTATGCATCTGAGCCATCTCTGTAGCAAAGCAGGTGTGGACAATGTGTTACCATCAAGTCTCTCAGCTGTTCTTGAAATTTAGCTTTATTTATTCTGACTCTGTGATGACATCTTGAAAGGATATGTCAGTAGACTTTAAAGACATGCTTGTCAGAAGCCACAAACAAGTGTTGTTACATAGATTTAAAGGGTCTTTTGTCTGGTGATGCCTGCAGCTTTTTGTCTTGGCAGCATCTTCACGTGACATGAATGAATATTTCATTCATTTATTTATTTTGTTGGTGGGGGCGGGGTGATAACATGACAGTTTTGAATCCTACATGTTTTACTCCGAAATCTGAAGTTTCTGAAGTCAATGCAGACAAGTGGGCAAACATGCAAAAATCAATTCAAATTCAACTTTAAATAAGGAAAATGCAAGCGAACACAGTTAAAAACTCAGAAAGGTGGTTACACATGAAAGGTCACCATTCAAAAAAACACATGAAAGTACCAGAACTATGTTCCCACATTCTTTTAGCCCCTGTTTAGTCAGAGGAACTACCTTGTCCCCATGTTTGTGTTCACACAGCAAAAGTTTCTGAAAGTGGGTCTAAAAAGTTCAACATTAGCAGCTGTATAATTTGGAAAATTAGAATATGTAATTTGTTGGTGTTAGGATAACAAACATTATTTTTTCCCTTCCGCAAAATATTATGTACAAACTATGATGTAAAAAGCTAAAGGCATTACTGAAATGAACAATAAAACACCGTGGGTGTAAGGAGGTCGTGGGTTCGACTCCCGGGTCGGACCATATCAACATCTCATGATCTCTCTGGGTGGAGTTTGCATGTTCTCCCCGTGTCACCGTGGGTTTTCTCCGGGTACTCCGGTTTCCTCCAAAAACATGCATGTTTAGATTAATTGGGCATCACTGTAAATTTCCCTTAGTGAATGAATGAGAGAGTGAATGTTTGTCTGTCTAACCCTGCGACAAGTTAGCCACTGTCCAGGGTGTTCCCCCGCCTAAGGCCAAAGTCACTGGGATAGGCGCCAGTCACCGCGACCCCTAACGGGATTAAGTGGTAGAAAATGAATGAATGAACAATAAAACACAATTATTCCTAATAATAGTTTCTATTTACAAATGTATTCATTTATTTTGAGAGTTACAGCTTTTAATAATTTTTTTCTCAAGGAAAATGGAAGTTTGTCTGTCTTGTTTGTGTTGTAAATATTTTGTGTACCTGCCCTTGAGCAGGAGCTAAAAAAGTCCCTAAAGTGTGTCCCCGGTCCATAGTTCCGGCTCTGTATGAAAGCAACTAAAATGAGGACTGGAACTGAAGGCCTATACTTGATTATCTCAACACACTTTCACTTCTTCTTCTTCGCAAAACTGACTGACAAGCACGCTGCAGTCCCCCATCATCTCCACCCAGATCTCCACCATAACCTCTTAAACGTCCTGTTGACAACATGACATTAGACTTTATCTTGTCCGACGCTCTCCAGATCTCCATAAACAGCGCTGTGTAAATTATTCCCTACTTTCCGCCGGCTCTGACATTTCCCTATCTCCGCTCTTTGAAATGACAGCCTACGTTACACCCCGAAAAAATGCCATCGCTCCTACCAAATCAATTTGCATTTCCCCCCTTCGCCAACTGTCAGAGAATCCGGTAGATGTGCGTCCGGATAATGACATTAGCGAGCGGGATTGAAAGAGTGATGGTGTGTGTTTCCCATGATTGCCCTGACGTGTGCTAGCCCGTCACTGCTAGCCCATTAGCGCCTCTTGTTCCTTCGCCGAGGGTTAAGGATCCGTCGGCCAATCCCGGACCAGCTACGGCGAGCTCCCGCGAACCGTCCCGAGTCTTCGAACTTCCAAAGAACGGAAAACTGACAGCTGGTTAATTTGAGGTGACATTTCGCAGCCCAAAATGTTCCCTTTACAAGACGGTGTCAGTGTCCTTAATTAAACTTGACACTATTTAAGGCAAGTCGTCATCGGATGAAATGAAATCATGGCCGTTATTTCGACAGATGAAAGACGTTAGGGTTTTATTACGGGAGTTAATGGGCCGATCGCCGATATAAACTCGTGACGGGTCGTTAAAGCTGGAATCAATGGAGCCAGAAGTTATTTCCATATTTGGGAAAAGGTCAAGATGGATGGGGATTTACTTGGTTGTCAGAGCAAGTGGAAGTGCTGAAGAAAGAGAAGCAAGAGAAATTAATTGTTTTTTGACTTTAGAGAAATTAATGAACCAACTGGAGATTTTGATTATTTTATAATTTCAGAACTAGTTATGCTGTAGCAAGAGTGAAGTCAGAAGTTGGAAGCAGACATGCCCCTTCTTTTTGTTTTGTTCACGATTGTTTGGTTTTTAAGGTATCTACTTCAAATTGTTGTGTTCTAGCTTGTTATGTCATTTTAAAGCTTACAGTTTGTTTGAGAGGTGAGATCAAGCCATTGTTTTAAGTAAAGTGTTTGACCCCAAGTCCAATATTAGGTTAAAGAGAGACAAGTCCAAGTAAAGTCTCAAGACCTTTGCTTTGAGTGTCAATCCTTTTATATAGTGACTGAACACAGATTGTATTTTCAAAATTGTATACAGTTTTACTTTAAAAAGTGAGGAGCTGCAGTTTGTCATAATAAAATATCTTTTCTTTAGCAGTCAAGTCGTCTTAAGTTAAAGGGCTTGAAGTCCAAAACTAAGCTTCTATAGGCAGGTACCCACTTGATGGGTTGGGAGTGAGGGTCCTTCCAGAGTGGACCCTGAAGGAGGCTCTCCCACGGCTCACTTTGAGGAATCCCTCAAAGCTTGATGATTGGACATGGTAAGAGAGAAAGCAGGCAGGTAAACAGGAAGTATAGTGTTTGTTTCCACCAGCCTGACCCTTGTGTCACAGGCAGTATAGAAGTAACAGATGTTTTTGTGTGAATTACATAATGAACACAAATAACGAGGTACCTCGTTTTCTATTGGTCAACGTTTTACTGGCGTTTATCATGTCCAGTTTAAATTATTTTATAAATATTTTTGTTTAGCATAAGTACAAGGCTGTTACAAATCTATGCAACTGTTTTTGACGAAGACTGAAAACAAACAAATTTTAAAAATCCTCATACAACCTTTAAGGAAATGTGTTATGTATGAGTGACGTCAGACCTGTGAGCAGAGATCTGCTGTAGAAACACACACTGTTCCAAAGTAAGTAAGTAGTACAGACCAAAAGTTTGGACACACTTTCTCTTTCAAAGACTCTTCTTTATTTTCATGATTATGAGCATTGTAGATTCACACTGAAGTTATGAAAATTAAAAAAAAAGTATTTGAATGAGAAGGTGTGTCCAAACCTTTGTCTGTACTGTGTATGTATATAGCACATTTATACAGACAGATGTCTGAGGGATCCTGGAAGGCAAGTCAATCTTCAAGTCCAAGTCTTGTCCCAAGTCTTAGTTGATTAATTCAAGTCAAAGCAGTGACTAGAGCAGACTTGAGCTCATGTAGTTAGGACTTGCAAATCAAATCAAACTTTATTTACACAGCACTTTTCATACAAAATGTAACACAAAGTGCTTTACATTGCATTTTAGACAGTCTCACCCAACGCCAGACAACTCACCCACAAACACTTCAATAAACACAACCAACCCCTGAATGTGCTCCCCAGACTGTTCCACAGATGACCCCAAAGTCCCATTGCAGACTGTTCCACAGACGACCCCGAGGTCCTCCTGCAGACTGTTCCACAGACGACCCTGAGGTCCTCCTGCAGACTGTTCCACAGACAAGGGCATAAAACCAGAAAAACGCCTCGCCGTGAGTGTGTGTGTCTGCAGGGTCCATGAGGGTTCATAGGATAAAAGCAGTTCTCAAGACAATTTAGACACTTAAAAACAGAAAAGAAATTTAAAATCAATCCTAACATACTTAGTCAGGACAATTGAATTTTGTAATAATTGTAAACCTCCACACCTCTGCTAGTCTAATGGGTATAGACTAACGGTGCACTAGAACAAATATATCTTATATGATGTGTCTACAGCCCATTTGACCCACACTGGGCCAGTCATATTACTAAATGAGCAGACATACTTTTAGCCCTGGTGAACTGTTATAGTATATCAAATACTTTTGTATTTGACATGTTTTAGTTTGATATCAACATGTAGGGTAAAGATTCATTGTGTAACTTTCTGGAGGTGAAAAAAACTCAAATACACAATTCAGTAGAAATAGGCAGTTAAAGCATGCTTTAGGACATGTCAGGGCTAGTCAAGTCAACGAATGATTCTTGAGGGTAAATTTTACCGAAAACCATGGCCTCTGGGCCGGATAGTTGCATAAAACGTCAGCACTTTTTTAGGGTTACGCCAAATATCCACAGTAATGAGAATAACACTGCTATAGTCCAGTGGTTACCAAAGCGAGATGATTCAAAATGTATTTTTACAATTGTGACTTGGCATTTAATTAGGTTTTTGGGGAAATGGGGTTATATAAAGCAATACATCACTAAAATAAAAACAATTAAACCATATTTCATGGTTTTATAACTTAAATTATTACAAAAGTATATATTTTTTGCTTTGGTTGCACGGTTATTTTGGGGGTCCTGGGTTGTGTTTGCCCAATGCTGAACCACTATTAAACAAGGGCCAGAGCAGCACTAAGAAAATCTCAGCATTAAACCAGGTCTAAACCAGGTCTAAACTAGGACCGAACAAGGTCTAAAGCAGCATTAAACCAGGTCTAAACCAGGACTAAACTAGGACCAAACAAGGTCTAAAGCAGCATTAAACCAGGTCTAAACCAGGACTAAACTAGAACCAAACAAGGTCTAAAGCAGCATTAAACCAGGTCTAACCAGGACTAAACTAGGACCAAACAAGGTCTAAAGCAGCATTAAACCAGGTCTAAAACCAGGACTAAACTAGGACCGAACAAGGTCTAAAGCAGCATTAAACCAGGTCTAAACCAGGACTAAACTAGGACCGAACAAGGTCTAAAGCAGCATTAAACCAGGTCTAAACCAGGACTAAACTAGGACCGAACAAGGTCTAAAGCAGCATTAAACCAGGTCTAAACCAGGTCTAAACTAGAACCAAACAAGGTCTAAAGCAGGATTAAACCTGGTCTAAACCAGGACTAAACTAGGACCAAACAAGGTCTAAAGCAGCATTAACCAGGTCTAAACCAGGACTAACTGACCAAACTAGGTCTGAAGCAGCATTAAACCAGGTCTAAACCAGGACTAAACTAGGACCAAACAAGGTCTAAAGCAGCATTAAACCAGGTCTAAACCAGGCTAAACTAGGACCAAACAAGAGGAAGTATATATATTTTTATATTTTTTTTTTGTTGTAACGTGGGAAAATGGGGTGAGGGCCAGATTAAATCTTTAGAGAGCCGATTTGGCCCCAGGGCCTTCAGTTGAATAGGCCTGTTTTACGCCATAATGTGAAAAAATAAAAGCAGATTTCTATTATTTCTTTACCACATCAAGAAATCCAAATTACACAAAACATGCTTTTACTCAAGTCCATTTTTTGCACCTTTAAAACTGTAATTTGACACTTTTGTTCTGAAATAGCTTCCCAAATTCCCTAAAAATCCCTTTACAAACAAGAAAATGAATCCATCTCTGAACTGGAATTGAAATAACAGCGTTTTCTGACTAAATCCACGCTCCGTTCAGTATTCTTCGTCCAAACCAGTCCCTATTTCCACGTCGAGAATTCCTCTTTACACCATTTGTAATAAAAAGTCTTATTACACCGATGATGGTTATTTCCGACAAGTGTTAGCGTGAATTGTCGGCGGATATTACGGTGCGCCGGCTCAAACGCCGCTCTAAACACATCTCTGTGGAGGACATTCAGGAGCGATCACAGCTTGTTATCTGATGGTGAAATGGAAAGACACTTCTTGGACACAGCCGGCTATAAATAAAGGTGATTGGGAAGGATTTTGTGCCGGGCTCCTGTCTGCGGCTGTGAAAACGTTGACCTGTGGCTCGTCGGGAGGGCACAGCTTCTCTCTCCGTTTCGCTGCAGCTGGAGAAAAAGGGGAAGGAGAGGTAGGAGAGGGAAAAAGTGGAGCTGGGTGTTAATGAGGAGACAAACAAGAGCAGGTAACACACGCCGGATGCAGGATTCTGCAGAGGTGTTGGAATATATACGAGCTGGAATCATTTGTGTAAAGGGAAGAATGTGATACGTGTGTTGTTCATGCGTCATTCTTGTTATTTAATGAACCAAGCTGATCAAAAAGCTGTTCATGACAAAGTAGAGGGATGGGAACTACAGTTGAGTAAGTTTAGAGCAGATATTTGATCTTTAAAATGAAGAAAAGACAATCCTGCTGGACTAGGACTCTGAGGAGAACGGCACATGCAGGCCAAACTACTGGATTTCTTCAGTCTAATCTCTGCTCCATGAAAGAGACTGAATCTAGAGAATCTGCATCAGAAAGTAGAAAAGTGTTTTGCTGCCTTCTCGTCTGTAACACAGCCACAGTATTCACAATACATAACAATAGTAATAATGTTTGGACCAGATGCTAGGCTCGCAAGGGATACATAAGGAAAACTATGGTGAGTGTAGAAATGAAGTGGCTGGAGACAGAAACAAGTATTATTGTATTGAATTGAATGAATAGGATGAGAAAAAGAATGTTACAATTTAACAGAATTTGGCTGAACAATGGTTCACAATAATCAAAATTAAAAAAATACCCCAAAAAGTCTATGATTGAGCTCAGTTTCTTTTAAGAGTCTTTCACACCGACACAACTCCCAGTCGCTATAGTAGGAGTGACGCACCGTCTGTTCTGGTCTCTTTGGGGTGCATCGCTATATAAAAAAGCATTCACACAAACACGATCCAAGCAGCCAATAGTCGGCAAACAAATGCCAAGTGAGCATGCGCCTGATGTAATGCTTGACGAAAAAGACAAAACATAAGTTGCGTATGAGTAGTTTTCAAACTCTTCTATCTTACTTCATGGATTAGGCTCAACTTCTGTTTCCTGTGACAGTCCAGCCTTCGTACTACAGCTGCTACTCCTCCATCTTTGTTTTTTCGAACCAATAGTAGCCATTCTCTCGTACTTACATCCCGTTTGAACCCGGCAAATAACAACAATCCATGCTCAGATAAATACTTTTCGATAAGCGTCATTTTCAGTTTCCGCACTATTTTTTTGCGCACTGATTCGCTGGTTCACTAATCAAACAGCTGCATACGCGGCTGCTGGTTTATTTTAGTTTACTTTATTTAAAGGACAATGTACAGTGTCATTAAAAAGATGGCTGCACCAGAGTTAGCACAGAGCTACTTTATATTTGTGAAGTCTTCAAAATCTCGCCTCCACGACATCTTCCATGCTCCTCTGACCCCGACAGCACCATTCACACCAAACACATGTGAGCCACCTGTTGGCAGAAGTTTCCAAACCGGTTCAGACGGGCTTGGTGTGAAAGACCCTTTAGTCGTTTAGACAGAGTCAGTGTTCTTTTCATTTACGTAGTTCGTAGAATTGTTCTTTTATGTTGTTACCACAATGATGATTTGTCATGGAGAGAAGAGTAGTTGTTCTCAGTTCACAGTTCTGGGCATAGGCTAGCCTTGATTGGACAAGTACTGACTGAACTATGCACACAAAAACTGATGAACTAATACGGCTGCGGATATAAATTACCGCGGCGAAATACAGCGGATTTCCTGCACATTTCTGTTGAATTATTTCAGAAGCTTCATAAAACATGAGGCTGTTTGTCCTGAAAAAGTTTTAAATGTTGATATTTCTGTTTATAAATTCAAGCGTGATGATGCAGCCTATCATCTGTGGACTGCACCAGCGCACATGAAGAGAACAGAGGCGGAGCTTACATGAAGAGGGAACAGAGGCGGAGCTCACAGGAAGAGGGACAGGGCGGAGCTCACAGGAAGAGGACAGTGCTGGGGCCCCACTAGGAAAAGTTAAAAAGAAGAAGAAGCAATTATATACTAATAATAAATTAAACATGAAATTAGACATAAATTGAAAAATGTAAAAAAAAAAAAAAAAATTGAAAAAAAATTAATTTCAGTTCACTCCAGATTTAGGGTAATGCATCTGTTTTCTCTTTATTTTGAAAATATTACTTTTTATATTACTACAATCATTTTTTCTGTTACTTTGCGTACGTTTTATAAATTATAATAAAAAAAGATAATTTTAATGCTACTTTGACTTGACTAATTACGGTTCGTAAAAGACTGGAGGGGCCCCCAAGCTGATTTTTGCTTAGGGCCCCCAAACAATTAGATCCACCTCCTCCAACGAAGGGAGAATCCAGGATCCAGTCGGTTGTCGAGTGTCCAGGCGCAAAAGACCGAAAAACTAATGTGAGACTGAGATCGCGTGTTAAGAGGCGGGACTTATTTGGTCTTGACAAATAAGAAGGTCATTATCACCCAACGTGACTAATGAACAGCAAGTCATCTGAAAGAGAGAGGATACACTTTTCTTCTTACCAAAAAGAGACAAGGAGAGAAATAAGGCATGTTTTCTCTGCTGGGTTACAAATACAGTAGATTCAGTACATTTATACAAGGAATATTAAACTTTTCTCAAATGAACGACGCTCTTGGAGGATGGAACAGTGACCCTCATTTTTCATTTAATTCAACGTTTTATTCAGGTTAAAAATAAACACATAAAAGCAGGATAAGGCCTTTCAAACTTCCTGTTCTTGAGGTAAGGACAGAAAACAGACGGATGAAGAGCACGAAAACACAACACCCACACAGACACACCACCTGCTCATGCTCAGAGCTGTCAGGGCAAAGTGGCAAAAATACACACAGAAAAGGGTTTTTTATTCCTTAAATTCAGGTAATGTGTTGTGAATAGATGCACTTTTTATTACTTGTGTGACACTTTGACAATTCAGACTTTGCTAAGTGTGAGAAAATGTGTAAAAACAAAAACAAAGAACAGGAAAACCATAGGGAAAGAATTCGTCTCATTGCCTAGTTTGAGTCACCGTCAAATCTGAGTCATAAGTTAGATAAGATAAGATTTCAGCCTTGAGATGTAACCATGGAGATGGGACATGAAGCTATGAAAGCTAACTTTGCTAGCTTTAGACATTTGAAAAGCTACAGAACTTTTACTTCTGCTGCAGCAGGAGATTTTCCAGAGAAATATTTTTAGGGGATGGTCTCATCACCGACTGAAACAACAGAAGTTTAATTTGATCCACTTGGACCTGTGTCATTTGTTCTCTCACTTCAGCTTCCACCTCCAACTGCACCTGCTCCTCCAGCTAAGACCCTGACCGAACCAAACCTCCAACTGCACCTGCTCCTCCAGCTAAGGCCCTGACCAAGTCAAACCTCCAACTGCACCTGCTCCTCCAGCTAAGGCCCTGACCGAGCCAAACCTCCAGCTGCACCTGCTCCTCCAGCTAAGACCCTGACCAAACCAAACCTCCAACTGCACCTGCTCCTCCAGCTAAGGCCCTGACCAAGTCAAACCTCCAACTGCACCTGCTCCTCCAGCTAAGGCCCTGACCGAGCCAAACCTCCAGCTGCACCTGCTCCTCCAGCTAAGGCCCTGACCGAGCCAAACCTCCAGCAGTGATGAAAGATGGCCACGGCTTTGTATCAAAGCGAGTTAGCTAGCTTGGATTCAGCTAACCTCCATCCACCAAACATGCGCATGCGTGAACGTGCATCAATTGCGTGGACATGAGCGAGCAAAGCTGTAGCCAGAGCTAAAGATTAAAAAAGCCAAAAAAGCACATTTTTTTAAACATATGCTTCTTCATCTAGTATTTTTACCTTTTATTGATAGACACCAATGCCACGTTTATATTATCCTCAGAACTAAAAATCTTTGTCCTCAATGAAGCAGCTGAAACTCTGAGTGTAGAGGACGCTGCTCATCTTTAAAGGAGACCTATTCTGTCAAATTCACTTTTCTAAGTTTTTAACTTTATTATGACGGCCTTCCTTCATCATTAGTTTACTCAAAGTTATATTTGAATTGATTCATGCATGTTGGAGTAATCTAGTATTGTTCTTCAGCTGGAACTCAAGTGCTTAGAAATCCCCGTTCTCACCTACCACCTATCCCTCCCACTTGTCTGTATTTACTTGACATATTTCAAAAAATGAATACTTAAAGTGACACGTTTATGGTTCAAAACTGTCCCAGAGCCACTTTCCAATAATAATAGTTTGTTATTTAAAATCTGTTGCTTTTTACAGTTACATTTTAAAAAGAAGAGGCGGGGCTTATCAGTTCTGCAGTTTGTAACAGGAAGTCAGTTGAGCTGTTTCTATCTTCAAGCTGTTTTAGATCAACTTTGTGTTTTACAATGAACAAAAGGTAAATTACTGATCTGCATGTATTCTAGTTTCTTACTAAATATTAAAAAAACACAATAGGTCTCCTTTAAGAATCCTTTGGGACAAGCGCTGTAACTGATGAGCGTACAGAGAATGCAGAGTATTCTGAGGATGGCCCACTGAACAAGCTGATTGAGAGAGTTCTTATTTTTGACAGAAACGCTCCCAAACCATGAGACCAATGCAAAGGTCAAGACCGATTCCGTAAAAGCCCTATAGAAAAGTCTCATTTTGTCTATTTGAAAAAAGATAATTTCCTTTGACAATAGAGACACTGGTGACCTGGTCCGATTGTTGAAGACTTTGTTATATCTATACTTAAATGTGTCTAAAAACCAAGGACATGAGCATAGATTTTCAGAAAAGTGCTCTCCCACATAGTGTCACAAACATAAAGAACAATGAAGACGTTTTAATCACTACTGTCACGATCTTCTGCTAAAATAATCAGCGTCCTTTTGAGCCGAAGCAGGAAAAAGCTCTTAAGCCCCGGCGCCTCCTGCAGTGAAGCGTCCTTGGTTTAGTTGGGTAGGTCACACAAACAGAGCGTCCAGCGAGGGCCAAACACTGATCGCGGTATTATTACGCTCATTACCACGCACGTTACACAAAAGGCCCGCGCTCATGGGTCTGACAGAAATATTCTAAATGTTTGGTTGTTTAAGAGGTTTATTGACGGTTTCTTTACGGATGGAGGAGGATAGATACAAACAAACAAACAAACATAGACACACGTTCTTTTATTCTTCTGTTTGAACAAAGTTTTGTAAAGAAACATGAGCCAACTCCAGGCGTGTTACATGTGATACCAAATTATTAAACACCAGTTGTCAGGGAGCAGTGGTCTGAGGGCTGGTAAACAAAATTAAAATACAATGTTTTATATGTTTCTTCTGTTGATTTAAAAAAAAACATTTAAGCACAACCTTAAAAAAAATAACAACAACTTGGCAACCTTCAAAGCATAAGGAACTCACATTCTATAGAAGCAGGAAAAATGATATTGCCACACTTCTCATATTGCATCTTAAGTGAGCCCGATCTCACAAGAAAGCGTACATTTACCACGACATTACACAACATGTAAATGAGGTATGATTAGCACAAGTTCACAGCTGTTTTGTGTAATTATAGTACGCATCACAGTCCCCATTCATTTCAATGGTGGTTGTTAAGACGTGATCTTATTTATGAATATTCATGAAATCCTGATTCTAATCTTAACCTGCTCCAAGCCCCAGACCTAATCTTACACATTTTAGTAACTTTATGCCTAAACTTACCCGTTTCACCTGAAGAAAACGTCTCCACGTGGCTTCAATTAAAACTCGTGTTTTTTTGACGCTGTGAAATCTCGTGTCATTTTTACTCTTTTTCATATCGTGCTAAATGCACAGCGTAACATAAGTACTAAAAACAGCTGTGAAGTCGTTGTCCAAATACGCTGTTTTTGTGTTGTGGTAAAAGTACGCCCTCTAGTGAGACTGTGTTGCTCAAGTTGGGGACAAGCAAGTCAAACTACTTTAAAGCCATTAGAATCCATATATATAAACAAGCAATTACAAATCTGGAAAAAAACTAAAAAACTCAATTGTATCATCATTGTCATGAGAAAATATCTTATAAATCAATTGAACTTTTTCCCAAGTTCAATTGACTTATAGCAGTGGTTCCCAACCTGGGGGGCGGAATCCCCCTAGGGGGGGCGCCTGAGATTCCAGGGGGTCCCAGAGCTTTGTCTGATCAGAGGGTCAAGTTCTAAAAGTAGTTATAAGTGAAACTTTATTAGTAAAAAACACAAATCTAAGCACCAAAACACCACAGTAGTTGTTTATTTGGCTGAAATAAAGGTTTTTAAGTCTAATTTTTATCATACAATAACAATTTAAAGGCCACCGGTTTAAACAGGTAAAAAGGTTGGGAACCCCTGATTTATAGGGTCATCCACAATCTGGCTTCGCCTCTTAAAGGGTTTATTCATCAGACAGAAGTAACGGTTATGGTGCGTTCTGACCGGACAGCTTATTTGCTTTTTCACGTCCATTTTCAATTTTAGGTCAATGTCTTGAGCGTTCAAGTGAATTTGCGGTGCGCTTTAGAAAGCCAAAACAAAGGCTACGTTCACACTGCAAGCTCGGATTCTCAATTCCGATTTTTCAATGTGGCCGTTCACATTACACAAAACATGCGACTCCAACTTGTCTCTGGTGTGAACGGGATGCGGCCCAAAAAGTGAACCTCATGCGCAGTAAAGAGCACCACGTTACAGGCACAGAGTGTAATTACACAGCCAAGACACGTTTGTGACTGTTTCAGGCTGTTTAGTGCAGAAACGGAGCCGCACAAACCAATACTATCAGTGAAAAGTTCTGCTAACAAGCTAGCGCACATTAGCATGTTCTATTTCCTGTCCAGAATAAAGTCGGTCATTTTAAGAAGCCCAAAGAGTTGAAAACATTCAGAATACTACACGACTATAGATACACGTCTAAACTATGTGTAAATGTGCCGCAGAGTCACAGAGAAATGTGTTTGAAGCAGAAAGTTAGCGACGCTGACAGGAAGTAGTCCAGTGATAACGACGTTATTATGACTTGACCAAGCCGTGCCGCGAATAAACAACAACACAAGAGGACTGCTTCGCACTTTTGGGCTTTTCTTTTATCAAACAACACTTCTAAACGGATTTGCAGCGATGTTCTGTGGACTTTATGTGACTGATTTGTGCAGAATGAATGAAAGGATCTGGATAACACAACAGTTTAAGCTGTAAACTTTCCAGAAGTGAGTGAAAGATTCTCCACCGTGTTTGTCCTGCATCTCTCCCTCTGACTGATCTGATGCTCTGCTGCAGTAGTTGTGATAATAAACAGGTTGTGTATGATTAGTTTAGCGTTGTCTCTTGTCTGGCTCACGTGGAGTTTGTGAGTGGAGTTTACCGGGCGGTCCAGCTTTATGTCCAGCTCCTCCATTGACTTCTGCTTTGGTTTCTGACTTGTTGAGTTTTGTGATGTAAATGTCGGATGAATGCAACATGAGCGTTCAGACTGGAGTCGCATTTGAAAAGATCCGATTTGTTTCCACATATGAAAGCGTCGCGTGTCGCATTGCATATAGGCAAAAAAATCTGAATTGACCAGCAGTGTGCACGTAGCTAAACTCATGTGATAATCAACAGCTAGAGCTGAAAGAGAGTGGTAAACCACATCTAAAATCTGAAGTGGGACTGAAACAGGACTCTAAGGCTACTTTCACACCGCAGGTTGAAACGACCCAAATCCGATTTTTTTGCCCCAATGCGACCCAAATCGGATCTTTTTATGGCTGTCTGAACGACACACATCCGATTTTTTTCAATGCGACCCAGGCCACTTTCATATGTGGTCCTAAATCCGATACATATCTGATCTTTTCAAATGCGACTCCAGTCTGAACGCTCAGGCCGCATTCATCCGACTTTTACGTCACACAACTCAACAAGTCAAAGCAGAAACAGCGGCAGAGGAGGAGGAGGAGGAGGAGGAGGAGGAGGAGGAGAGAGCATCCGCGCCAGCGTCTGCTAAAGCCTCGTAAAGCTGGACCGCCCGGTAAACTCCACTCACAAACTCCACGTGAGCCAGACAAGAGACGACGCTAAACTAAACACACACAGCCTGTTTAATAACCGGGCTTATCATACAGTAATAGGCTACTGCAGCAGAGCATCAGGTCAGTCAGAGGGAGAGATGCAGGACAAACACCGTGGAGAATCTTTCACTCACTTCTGGAAAGTTTTCAGGTTAAACTGTTGTGTCATCCAGGTCCTTTTATTCATTCTGCACAAATCAGTCACATAAAGTCCACAGAACATCGCTACAAATCCGTTTAGAAGTGTTGTTTGATATAAGAAAAGCCAAAAAGCACGATGCAGTCCTCTTGTGTTGTGTTTGTTTATCCGCGGCTCGGCCTGGTCAAGTTATTATAACGTCATTATCACTGGACTACTTCCTGTCAGCGTCGCCAACTTTTAAGCTTGAAACACATTTCTCTGTGAGTCTGTGGCACATTTTACACATGAATGAAGAGTTTGTATCTATAGTAGTGTAATGTTCTGAATGTTTTCAACTCTTTGGGCTTCTTAAAATGACTGACTTTATTTTGGACAGGAAACAGAACATGCTAATGTGCACTAGCTTGTTAGCAGAACTTTTCACTGATAGTATTTGGTCTTTGCGGCTCCGTTTCTGCACTAAACAGCCTGAAACAGACGCAAACGTCCCCTGGCTGTGTAACTACACTCTGTGCTTGTAACGTGGTGCTCTTTACTGCGCATGCGGGTCACTTTTGGGGCCGCATCCCGTTCACACCAGAGACAAGTTGGAGTCGCATGTTTTGTGTAATGTGAACGATCACATGAAAAAATCGGAATTGATGAAAAAATCGGAATTGAGAATCCGACCCTGCGGTGTGAACGTAGTCTAAGAGCTTAACCATTTAAATTGCAAAACTAAATTTGGTTCAAATGATGCATAGTAGAGTAAGTAACAGAATGAAAACTAACATAGTGCACAAAGAAACACACTGCTATAAAGGCAAATGGTCCACTATGATAGGGATGTCACGATATCAAATTTTAGTATTGCGATTATTTTGATGCAAAATATCACAGCAATTAGCAATTATTCACGATTTCCACGACCAAACAACAATCAATAATCATTGTCTACCACGTCACTTTTTATGAAATTAAACTTTCTGAATGAAACAATCTTAATGGGACAAAACATTTTTGCTGCATTTGTTTAAAAAAAAAAAAAAGATTGTATCTGAAAAAAATATTATAAACTTTTTTTCTAAATTTGGTGTTTTTTCTATATTTTAAAAGGTCCATCTCTAGTAAAAACAAGCAAAACGTTCAGTGAAATCTTTTAAAAATATTTATGTTTATGTTGTTTTTGCAAAGACAGTCTATCTAACTTGTCATACACCCTTATGGTCAAACCAAACAGAAAGTATTTCTAAACACAACAATCTCCTTATATTTAACTCAAAAGCAGACATAATCACTAACAAACAAAGTTGCTTCTTCCTCTTCTCTCATGGCCGTGATGATTATTAGCGTGCGTTTGGTAAATAGCAGGACATCCACTCACTCGCTGCCGCTTCATTTGCATTCTGATGAAAGTGGAGTGGCTGCGCGAACCCGGGGTTATCTGTGCCGCCGACCAATCACGCTCTTCCGCTCGAGAGGGGTGGGCCGCGGACCTCTCTCCAATCACTTCCTTCGCAACAATTAAAATATGCAAAGTGATCATTTTCCTTAAGTAGCCCTAAACACGCGCTCTATCTGAGTGTGAGCCAAAATTGCCTATGGAGCCCGTGCGGAAGGGGCGGTCGGGCGGGGGGAATAAATTATGCAAATGCGACAACAGACTCTTGAAAGCCTCATTTTTCCGTAATAAGCGTAGTGTTTCATTTAATTCCTGCCTCTTATTAAAAATGACAGTTCTTTTGCCGGTTTTGATGGTTATATCTGACACAAACCCCGCGCCACGCTAGCGGCTAAAGCGCTTTTAGATGACGGTTACATTGGCAAAGTAATTATGCACTCCAGTGTCCAGAAATAAGGTTTAATTATACAGTAATCGCCGGTGATGGACACTGGCGAGTGCAAAACGCAATCCATCAATGACAAAACTCCGCGCCGCTTTTTTAATTCCTCCTTCATTTGCATCGTAACCCCGGCGACAAGTGCGCGGAACGCCGCTAAATGTTAATAGGACCTGTCTCTCCGGCTCAAAATGGACGCTTAAACCATTTCAATTGCTTTTTCTCTTCTTCTGTATCTACGCCCGGCGCGCCAACAGTCGGGGGGGAAGCGCGTCAGACGGTGAGGCGGTCAATGCGGTGCTAATTGGAGCAACATGTAAAGTTTTATCTCGCCGGAGCTAACAGACAAGTTTAATTCGCGCCGTTAGCTGAGTGTTCTCGCCGTTTGAAAAGGCACTCGTGAGCGGCGGCCCTCGAGTCGCGTCTAATCCTCGTCCCCGGAGAGCCCAAAGTGATGTTTTTGGTAATTGAAAATGATTATTGGCGGGCACAGATGCGTTATCAGGGCGGTGGGACGGAGGGGTGGAGAGGGGATAGGTAAGGGGACTGTTCTGTTCTTCTTTCTGTTCTGTTTTTCTTAACAATAAAATAATGAAGAGGGCTTTTGTTATGTTATATAAACGGTCTAAATATACTCAAAAAAATATAAACGCAACACTTCTGTTTTTGCTCCCATTTTTCATGAGATGGACTTAAAGATCTAAAATTCATTCCAGATACACAATATTACCATTTCTCTCAAACACTGTTCACAAATCTGTCTAAATGTGTGATAGTGAGCACTTCTGCTTTGCTGAGATAATCCATCCCACCTCACAGGTGTGCCACATCAAGATGCTGATCTGACATCATGATTAGTGCACAGGTTTACCTTAAACTGCCCACAATAAAAGGCCACCCTGAAATGTGCATTGTTTTTGTTGGGTCTTAGAAGGCCTAAATAGAAAAGTTTGAAATCCCAAAAATATTTTCAATTATGTAACACATTCGGTGTATTTCTTCTAATGTTCTGTGATTGAAAGGTAGAATTCTCTGTGCATTCTTTTTTTGTCAGTTCATTAGATTGTTCATAATTGTAATATATTTCAAGAAGCCCTCTAAAAAAGAAGCAACATTCTGAAATACTGTAGGTTACGACTCACAAATAGGTCTTCATTTGTTTGTTTTGTGGTCTTAAAAGGTCTTAAATGTGACCTCTTGATTCCCCCCCCCCCCCCTTTCTTTGGCAGCAATAACTTCTACCAGACGCTTCCTATAGTTGCAGATCAGTCTGGCACATCGATCTGATCAATCTTGGACAATTCCTTTTTACAAAATTGCTGCAGTTCAGTCAGATTCTTTGGATGTTGGGCATGAATTGCTGTTTTGAGGTCATGCCACAGCATCTCAAGTCAGGACTTTGACTTGGCCACTCCAGAATGTGTATTTTTTTCTTCTGAAACCATTCTCAAGTTGATTTACTATTGTGTTTTGGATCATTGTCTTGTTGCAGCTTCTTTCCTCTTTTAAGCTTTGACTGTCTGACAGACAGCCTCAACTTTTCTTGTAAAACATCTGATAAACTTTTGAATTCATTTTTCCACTAATGATTACAAGTTGTCCAGGCCCTGAGGAAGCAAAACAGGCCTAAACTATAATTTTCCCTCCACCAGGCTTCACGATGGGGATGGGGCGTTGATGTTGGTGAGCTGTTTAATTTTTCCTCTAAACATGACGTTGTGTGTTTTTCCCAAATATTTCAATTTAGTTTCATCAGTCCACAAAATATTTTGCCAGAAGTTCTGTGGCGTGTCTAGGTGATTTTTTGTGAACATTAAACGTGCAGCAATGTTTTTTTTAGACAGTGTGGCTTCCTCTGTGGAGTCCACTGATGAGCACAATTCTAGACTGTTCTTTTACATGTAGTCAGTGTATGCACAGAGATACTAGACTGTTGTTTACATGTAGTCAGTGTAAACACAGAGATATTGACTGTGCCAGTACGTTCTGTAAGTCTTTAGCAGACACTCTAGGGTTCTTTTTTACCTCTCTGAGTATTCTGCGCTGAACTTTGGGCGTTATTTTTGTTGAAAGGCCACTCCTCGGGAAAGAAGCAACAGTGACAAGATCTCTCCATTTGTACATAATTTCTCTAACTGTAGACTAATGAACATCCAGACTTTTAGAGATGGTTTTGTACCTTATCCAGCTTTATACAAGTCTACAATTCTACAGTACCTTTACAGCTGCATGATGTATACAAGCACTAATGAAAATCAAACAAACAAATAAACAATTGAATTATGCATCAGTGGCCCAGCCTAAAGTTTTGCTCCAAGAACCCAGAATTCAAAGCTTTTCCATGCATACTGTGTTTCCTTCCACTCTTAGACTTAAGGTTGATTAGAGGCAAGTCTCTCCGATATCGAGTCATCTCCTTTATATATATTCTTTATTAAACGTGGGACATCCCTAAACACAGCGGCGCGGTCAAACGCACACATCTCCGCCCACTTTGGACCAAACGGGGCACTCGACTTAAGAAAATAAAGTGTTTATTTACCGTAATAAGTCCTGGTGAGCGTCCATCAGCGCTATCGCCGCACCCTGCTCCGAGATACTTACAGCTTGACCTCGCTAATCCCCAGGTAGTCCAGGCAATTTTAATCTTGATTTGAAAAAATAATGAGATGTATGGAAACAGAGAGAAAACATATTCGGCTGCAGTCAGACTTTGACCCGTGAATATAATTAGAATCAAGAGCAGGGTCTGTCTGCGCGGAAGCGAGGGCTTGGCTCCGGCTCCAAAACACTGGAAATTCCACTTGTGTTGATGTAATTGTCAGAATATCGCGCTTGTTAGTTTCAGTGAATGTGGTTGAATTGCTTGAATAAAGTTGTGGAGTGAAGCTGTGTGTTTTATCAATCTTTTATTCCTCGGAGAGCTGCTTTACAACACACAAATGTTATCATTTTAAGCTTTCTCACGTAGCTGCTCATATAAAGTTCAGTTAGGTGAGTTTGTATTAGTTGAGCAGTTCTTTTATGTAAATTGGAGGGATTTAAAGTGCGTGAAAAGTATTTGGACATTGAGCAAGTGGTCCTTCTTGACTCTTTCCCTGCCAATGATAAAAATATCCGTCATTGCGCGGCAGTGGTCACCGTTACGGTCAAGGAAACAAAATGGCTGAATCTCTGCAAAAAATAGTTTAAGATGCCTTTAGGCGTATCTGCAAAAAATGATTCTTCCTTTTGACATTTCAACAATCGCAAATGTGACTGAGGCGAGGCATTTCTTACCTGAAACACAGAGTTCTTCACATTTCACAGTTAAATCTACTCTGTATTTTGTCTGATCTGACAAATGTCAAACCAGAAATTGCAGGTGTGACTTTTGCTAATTTATGAATTTGACTAAACATCAGTGCTGGTCTGTCAATCGATTGTGGTCAAAGGAACGTATCCTCTGAAATCAGACCAACACAAAGCTGTCTGTCCTGTTATTTTTGTGGAATGCTCCCTGTAGCTAAAGTGAGCTTCGTTAAACTGCAGTCACGTTTACAGATTTATAAACTACGTAATGGCTCAAGCGCATCACAGCTGCAGGTGTCAGACTCACGGTGACACTGGAAGGAAAACAGCGCACATGAACGAGATTCAAAGCAGCATTTGTCCCTCGCTGCGTCCTCATTTAGAGAGCAGGAGAGGCGAGTCCGGTCAGGATACAGGTCTTTAGCTCAGTAGGCTATATCTAAAAGCACAGCTTTGGAAAGTTTTTGGAAATTTTCCGTCAAGGCAAAATATGATATGTCAATGATCCTCCGCATATTTCAAATCTGTCAGCTTAACCACAACATACTCTCTTTGCAATGGCCGAGAGTTGAACCTGGGTCAACTGCTTGGAAGGCACCTCTGCTCACAACTGTACCACCATCACAAGTGGGTAATGCCACCGCACTATGACATCACAGTGCAAAGTTATGTGACCTCGCGGAGTGACATCATTAATGACTTCATGTGACACCAAAACAAGCAGCTAATATGTGTGAACACGTGGAGCAAAAATTTCAATTAAAAAAGTCGTGTGGCCGAGTGGTCTAAGGTGGTCTTAAGGCTCCAGTCTCTTTGGGGGCGTGGGTCGAATACTGCCAATTTAGTTTCTATATCTAGGCAAGATTTAGGCTTTCATCAATCACGTTAGCCACATGTCTACCATAAAACAATCCAGACACACTTAAAGACCAGCACAGCAACAGTCTCCACTCATGGTCTGGCCATATAAGAGTCTGGTACCCCGGCGCCCTCTAGAGACATTTCTTTGGATAGTCCTCTATCGTCCCCACCTAACATGTTTGCTTCCACCCAGGGTGGCACCATAATTGTCCTACTACTCATTAAGCATTGATTTCACCTGACTTTGCACCAGACCTGGCAGGCGGGGAGACCCCAATGGATTTCGAGTCCATAAGCCCCACTTTCACAAACTGTTGCTGTGGAACGCAAACATGGGGCCAGGGTAGTTCCTCTGACCAAACAGGGGCTAAAGGAATGAGGGACTTAGTTCTTGGTACTTTCATGTGGTAAAACGCCTCATGTCTCTCGAACCGACTTGTGAATGCTTTGGGGGTTTCCACTTCAAATAAAGTGCAAGAAAATGGATAAATGGTGCAAGTTTTCTCTGTGTATGGCACATTTTTTTAATCATGTACCTACCACACGTAATAAAAGATTATAGATTTAGATTTATTTATTATTGTCATTGTATAGAACAAAACTGAATAAATATTAATAAATACCCTCGCATTCCCACATTAATACTGGATAAAAACGGTTATTAAATAATGAATTGTACTGTCCCTTCAGGCCTTTTATCTGTGCCTATGTGCTTGTAGTATGTCCACAGCTCGTGGGTAGAAGCTGTTGCGTAGCCGGTTTGTGCGAGTAATGGGTGTTTTTAAGCCTTCCAGAAGGCAGAGTGGAGAAGAACCTGTTCCCTGGATGTGTAGGGTTCTGCAGGATGTTGGAGGCGCATGTGAGGAGGCGTGTGGAGTAGATGCTGTCCAGGTCTACCCTTTCAGCTGTCCTCACCACCCGCTGCAGGTCCTTCTTCTAGGCAGCTGTGCAATTTGAGTACCATGATGTACAGCAGTATGTTAAAATGCTCTCTATGGTGCATCTGTAAAAATTGATCAGCAGCTTCTGAGAGACCTGTTGCGGCGGAGGGTGCGTAGAAAAAACAGTCGCTGTTGGGCCCTTTTGATAATATCAGATGTATTTAGGCTCCAGCTCAAGTCTTCAGTGATCTGCACGCCCAAGAATTTAAAATTTGGCAGCCGCTCTACCTCTTCACCATTGATGTTTAAGCCACTATGTCGAGTTTTATTCCTTCTAAAATCAATGATGATTTCTTTTGTTTTCTTTGAGTTTAGGTGAAGGTAAGTGCACCAGGTGGTCAGTCTCAGGACCTAGGGTTAGGGTTAGGGGTGAGAAACCAAGAGTAAACTGTTTACGCTTGGTTTCTCACCCCTCTTGTGTTACTGGATACAAGATAAGACAACTTTACTAAACTTTATTTGGCTGTATTACAATGTATTACAATGAAAAACACAACCTAGTTATCTAACAAAGTAAATAAGCCCTTTTCGTACAAGAAAGATTCTCCAGACTTGATTCACACCATTGTAAATTTAATCAAGTACAAAATGCATCCAAAAACATCTTTATTTCAGAATTTCCATACCATTATTTTCTGCAGCGTCAACTGAAAATACATGAAGAGACCGTACTGTTTACACTCACACACATAAAAACATGGTGCTTTCCACGGCCGCTGTACAGCATCAACCAATGTACAATACTTACAGCTATGTGCAACTTTTACACAATATGAAAAGTACAAACTCCGGAAAGTTCCCGTGCCCTCGGACTCGCGTGGGAATCACAACGGGGGATTCTTGTATAATCTTAAAGCGACGTTCCATGTCGGAGACCTTGCAGAAGTCCGCCGTTGAACGATTCACTTCTCTTCGTTTGTGCGACTAACTGCCAGTGTCAAGAGTCTTTTTTTTTTTTTTTTTGAGGTAGACCGCTCCGATCCAAGGGCAAACCTCTCTTTGTTACTCGTATTTTATTCACAAACGGAAACACATTCAAATGACGGAACTGACTGTACAATCAATGAGGTAGAAATGGTTACGAGCGTGGGATTAAAAAGAGTTTGAACACAATGCAGCTACGGTAAGATGTGAAAAGAGGACTTGATGGAGTTGGTTTTGTGCTAGCGTCGTGTGTGTGAAGTCGAGTGTCCACTGCGCGACTTTGACGGTCTAAGGTTTGAATGTATAGTTGTAGGTCAGGGCTATTCAACTTTATTTTTTCAAAGGCCAGATAATTCGGCAAACAGTGACCGAATTAAATGAGTAATTGTCCACAACAACAAAAACATCGTAATTGTTTTCTGATAATATTAAAAGGACTGTAAAAGCCACACAAAACACACTTTCATAGCTAAGACCACTGAATTATAACTTGACTCACGTTAGATTCATCTATGTTGAACGTTCAATGAAAAACATGGAGCTGATTGGGTCTGCGGCTGAACCAATCACAGCAACAGATCGTAATGATGTATCCATGGTTGCGAGGGATAAAACAAGTGTCACGCACACCTCTGCTCTTCTTTCTACTAAAACAGAATCAAACGCAGAAGAAACATGTACATCCATGGGAGCAGCCATCTTTGTTTTACTTGATTTGGGCAAAAGTCGTCATTGCAATCAACCCCCCTTAACCCGCACACCGCTGTGTCAGACTCCAAACCAATCAGGCTGCTGGAAGGCTTGATGGATTATCTTGAGATTGTGAATTCACAAATATTGTAAATGGTAAATGGTCTATTTATATAGTGCTTTTCAAACCTTTCCAGGCACTCAAAGCGCTTTACAATCTAGTCACTCACCCAGTGTAACAGACACTGAGGCAGTGTGGGTTAAGGGTTTTCTCCAAGGACACAACGATACTGTGGCTCCTGGTGTTCCAGCAGTCTCCCATCCAAGTACTAACCAGGCCCTGACTTGCTTAGCTTCAGAGATCTGACGGGATCAGGCTTTGACAAACAGGTATGACCACTTTGTGAGATAATCCATCTGCCTGGCCAGGTTAGCTAAATTACTAAAACAAAACATAAGAAAATCTAAAAATCGAGCATTTTTTGTATTAAAACATTATTTGTAAATATTCTTTAATAAGCCTTGTGTAACCATATTTTAACCTTCATTTATAATATAATTTATACATTAATCCACAATTTAAATTATTGTTTTTTATTAAAAAAAAAAAAAAAGTGGGACCACATGAAATGTAAAATTTTCAACATTAGATCTGCGTCAGTATTGGAAAATATCTACTTTTCCATTAGATTTTTGTGGAAATTACAAAAAACATGTGGACACTGATAAAACTACAAGACCAGACACTAAGACACCAGGTTAAAACACTGTATATGTTTTTATGTATTTGTAATGTGGGTCTTGGGCTGGATTTAATAGGTTTTAGGGACTGATTTTGCCCCCAGGCCTTATGTTGATTAGCTCTGTTGTAGGCTGTAGGGACAAAAAGTACATTTAGAACATTAGACGAGATGCAGTAGTTTGGTTGCTGTTGCTTAGTTTAACCATCATAAGTCTATAAAAACAAGATGGAAAGAGTGTGTCATGTCAGAGTATTCTGGATCACTGCTGGATGAATGAGGGTTTACACCGACTTGTGTCATGTCACAACATTTTCCTTTTTCTGACGTGTCTGTAACATGGCTCTGAAGTGACACACTATCAAACACACTGATCATGAACAGTATTCTCTACTTCTGATAGACGACTTTTCATTTGAGACTCAAGATCTAAAGTTACAAATACTGACGTGAACAAGGTCGTATTTCTTTACTTCTCATTCATTCAGAAACTTTTGTGACCCTGCTAGCATGCCGCTCTATCCTCAACTGCCTGATTTTTTTTTCCAACCCAGTTATGCCATACACCATCGCTTTGCATTGGTGGCTATGCTAGCAAAAGTTTATAATTTAAAATATTTACCTAAGGGATTTGGGTAAGGTTAGGATTAGGGTTAGGTTAAGTTAATTTGGTTAAGTTTAGGGATTTGGGAAAGGTATGCTAACCAGGAAGCGGCATAACTGCGTTGGGAAAAATAAAGACTAACGCTGGATGTACACAGACTGCGAGGCGGGTGCGGGTCGGGACACGTGCGGGTTTCTTGCTAAGTGCCTGTTACACCAGATGCTGTCAACTGCGGTCCGGTTTCGTCCAAAGCCACGCGGAGTCACGTAGATTCTCGCGAGAACACTCGTATAATGAATTGAAAGCCGCACCAGACCGCTGCGGTGTCCGGGATTCATGCGGATTCTTTCCGCTGACCCGCGCGGCTCCCGCACTCGCATCCGCACGCCTCGGAGGTCCGTGTACGTGGCGCATTGGTTTTAAGCACTTTCTAAGTTCTGCGGGACCCGCGCGAGTCCCGACCCGCACCGAACTTGCAGTCTGTGTACATCCAGCGTAATACGTAAACCTTCTTCAACGTGGAGCCTTAAAGTGCGTATGACAGGTTTAAACGTTTTTCAAATTTTTATTTAGTTTGGTAGATTAATACTTGTTGTAATTATAGATGATAGTTTTAAGTTAATCAAGAACAAGTTTCTGGAGAAAAAAATGTGAAAATCTGTTGAAAATACCAGGAATTAGGGCAGAGTTCTAAACTGATGACATCACACTGGAGAGACGAGGATATTTTAAATTTTCTCACAAGAAACAGATTTTTATGGCCCTGTAAACACACATTTGACAAAAAAGTAAATTCTCGTGTGTTTTTATGACTCAAGTAAAAAAAAAATAACTTACATTTGAGGAGTGATGGCCTAATTTATGACCTGGTCGCTAGGCAACTACCTAGCGTGATGTCATCATTGATGAACAGGAAGTAAACTTTTAATGCTAAAAAATGGCCAAACTGGAATGAAATTTGAAAAATGTTTAGTAAAATCTTAAATATATTGATCTTAACTACGTCTTTGTGAAATGAGTAGTTCAACCTGTCATGGGCACTTTAACCTCGCAGCCTCTCGTAAAATGTGAGTTCACAAACGTTTGCCGTACTGCTACAGATGTGTGGCAGACTAATCAGGTACTGCATGGCCTGGTTTAGGCAGACTTGGACTTGGTTGTGCATTTGTGATGGGAAAGATTAGCCTAATACTTTCTTTTCATTGTCTGACGTTTGTTCACTCCACATTAGGCCCGAATACATTAGTGTCGTCCAGGAAGTAGTGCTTTAAACAAGATATAACATAACAAAAAAGATAATATAACAAAAAATGAAGTGAATCTTAAACACGAGGTAAAAGAAGTGATATCTCTGACTGTATTCTGGGTTTTGGGGAACAGTCGTAGCAGTTTGAGTGAAATGAAATCAAAGAAAAATGGCTCAAATTCTTCCGCTGTTGTAAGCTTTTCAACACTCATCTTGATTTTCAGCGAGAATCATTCCAGATTAGCAAAGTGACACATGAACCAGTCTACTGTGAGTCAGGTCCTACAGATAAACCGTAGCTACAACTAACCGTATGAAACATGGCTGTGTGACCGTAGCTGTTTTTTAGATTTACAGTTCATGTTTTGTAGTGTGACTTCCAGAAAAAGTATAGTTTGATCGTAGACGGACAAAACTGTGCAGTGGACACCAGACTTCAGGTCGTACAAACTTAAAAACAGAAACAACTTGAACTAAAACATCAAAATGATTCATAACATGCTGTAGTTTTTGTAGTTCTTATCTGTTTGTATTTGACATCATGAGTTAAAACACAAATACAATAAAGTAAATGTACCCAGAAGCACAAAGAGGATTCACATTAGGTGAAGCGACTGTAAAGAGGCGACTGTCAATGTTAACTACAGGCTCCACACACAGACTGGAGTAGCCATCTTGAGTAGGGAGAGTCAACTAAAGATCTCATACAAACTAACTTAAATACTTGAATTATTGAAGCTTTTCATATTTGGACATTTGTTTCTGTTCAACCAAACTCCTGTGAAAACATCTTGGAAAAACGTACTTTTACTTTCAGCGGTTAAATTGTTCTTTTATAGTAACAGCGGTGAGGTAAATACAATAATGAAGAAGTTTTGAGCTAGCTTATGTAATGACATATAAATTAATATATTTAAATTTTGTATCAAATCCAGCCCAGTGCAGTGTTTTTAGGTTTTATTATGTATCCTCACAAAAAGTACCGAACACAGAGAGAAAACAGTTTTCTGTATTTGGACCATTAAGGTAACATTATTCAATTACTCCCTTTAGTCTAGGGGTCTCCAACCTTTTTCACCAGGGGAGCTACTTTTGCAAAAGAATACTGGCGGCGAGCTACTACTTTTAGAGATGACCAAAAATTGAAGTTAACTGTGGCATAGTTAATAGACCTATGTAAAGATTTAACCTAAATATCTAGTTAGAAGTGGACACAATTAGGCATCTAAAGATAGATTTACAGTAGAAATAGATGTAACAAATACCTTTTGAGTAATAAAGCATAAATTGTATGATTCTTAAATCCTTTGGCGAGCTACGGTAGCTCTTGAGCCAGAGGTTGGAGACCACTGCTTTAGTCTATGAATCATGTGACCTTGTATTTACATTATTTTCAATTAGAATTTTGCTGCCTCTCCCATCACAAGATGGCCACCGCAACTGCCACAACAGGCTCAAAGCTTTTTCGAATCGTTATTCATCTTATTTTGCCCCGTCTACTTTTCTTGGCAGGACATTTCCGGTTTAGCTGCGTTACTGTTACTGTATATGTATTTGGAATGGCCTTGCAAGAGAAACAAGCTAACATGTTAGCTACAAGGGGAAATGTTTAATATTCAGTCTAGAGGGACGATCATTACGTTTAGGAGAACAGGTAGGTTTTGGCAAAGAGTTGGTGTAGTAGTTAAGATTAGGAAAAAGGTTTGAGTAAAGTTTAAGATAAAAATGTAACAGTTTAGGTCTGTTTAGCAACAGTAATAAACTCACTGACATGGCAAGCCCCAGTGATGAAAGATGGCCGCCGCTTTGCGTCCATGCCTGCGCTCAGTGGTGCTTTGTTGTGAGTTAGCTAGTTCGGATTCGTCCACTGAACATGCACAGTTGTTCTTTCTCTCACGAGGACGTCCAACCTTTGAAATGTAATGTCATACTTTGTGTCCTCAAATACATTTTCTGTTCATTCATGACAGTGGTAGAACAGAAAAGTGACTGATTTCCTAAAAGTAAAACATAACTTCAAAATAGTTGCGTATCAATAAGCTTGTGCACAATAGATCTACCATGTCTGCCTGTTTTTAAACTTACAATTCACCCGTTGTCTTGTTTATATGCGACAGTTTATATGCGCCACTGACTCATTTTTACTACAAACTCCTCCGTCTTCCCAGTGATTTCATTCACGATGGATTTTCCGTCTCTGTGAGTTCACTGTCCTCAAACACACCTGGCAAAGACCTGACATTTGGCTTTGTGTAAATTTGTCTTTGCAGATAAATCACCGACGCGGGAGAGAGAAGCCGTGTAATCCAGCGCTTTCATTAGTGATAAAACAGAAGCCGATGAAAGGACGGCGCTCGCAGACACAGATGTTTGTCTCGGACCTGTTCGGACTGGGATAGAAGCCCCGAGGACGTCATTTAAAATACGGCTAAATCTGTCATCTGTAATCCTAATCCCAGTGGTCTGCTGAGGTGTTACTGTACGGACGACTCTGATCCGGACACGCTGCTGTACCTAGGGTGACCAGATGAGATTGTTCAAAATTCGGGACGCTGATATATATATATATATATTTTTTAGAGCTGGGCAGCGATTAAAATTTTTAATCGCGATTAATCGCATGGTTGAGCTGCGATTAATCGCGATTAATCGCGATTAATCGCACTTTACACACAAAGTTCATTAAATAGCTATTTAACCTATTTTTTTCTCCAAAATATGATTTTTTCAAGTATATTTAAGGTTCTTCATTTTGTAGAGTGTACAATCCTGCAAATTTTGTGGTATTTTGGCTTAGATATATAATTTTAGCTACTCATAGAACTATAGTTACACTAGGTAACTAACATTTTGAAAACCTGGTCCAGTTCTGGGATAGTCCTGGTTAAAACCAGCTCAGTGCTCACTGAATACACTGTGGGAAGTGAAACAAGGCCGTTTTTAAAGTTTTCAAAGTAATCATCACAAACACGTGTGTAAAAGTTCGCGTATCACCGCTGACCTAGCGCTGAATCTCCGTGCGCATATTTAATGAGGTGTTAACGGTTTGAAGTCTTTAACAACACGTAGCTCCGTGGTTCTTGGGTCTTTTTGGAAGATTTAAACACTCAGACGAAGCTCAGACTCGTCTCTTTCCCGCTATCCGTACAGCAGAGCTCACTTCCTTGTATTTAAAGCGCTAGCAGCAACGGAGCAGATCCTCTGTTTGTGGACTGTTTATGAGAAGGAGAAAAAGGGCGCAGCGGCAGCAGTGCGGGCTCTTTCATTCATGCTTTTTGGCTGAATCACGTGACCTGCGTTAACGCCGACAAAATATTTAATCGCGATTAAGCACGTGCTGCGTTAACGCCGCGATAACGCGTTAACTTGCCCAGCCCTAATATTTTTTTTTTTGGGGGGGGGGGGGTTGTCTGAATGCGGAGGAGGGGAGAGGAGCGCGCTCAGAGTGACAAGTCTAGATGCTTGCATCATTCGCAGCACATAGTGCAGAAACAGAAACCTTATAACTTTTGACAAAAGAATAATGTTCCTCACACCAGGAAGCATTGAACAGTCTTTAATTCGTGTCAATCCGTCTCATATTGGCTGAATAAACCAAAAAACACCTGATGAACTAATAGATCTGCAGATTCAATCAGAAAATTACCGCGAAACACATTTCTGTTAAGCAGGCTACTTTTAGAAACCACGCAAAAAGAGTGTATGACTTTTCTGTCGAGAGAGTCCAAGGCGAAGTGGGAAGTCAACTGTGCGCTGAAGGAGCGCGTACGGGCCAAACATTACGCACGAGGAGCAGGATGGCAGGAGCCAGGCTCCAGGGGCCAAACACACCGCACCGCACGAGGATTTGGGGGCGGAACGGCAAACATATATGACCAACTTTTGCCTAAGTGGAGTTGTTCTATGAGCTGTGATCTGCTGTTGACTTCCTCATAGGGAGAGACAGAGGCAGCAGCTGCAGCCGCTTCTCTCCCCGCGCTCCCTGTGTGTTATCACTACACTTTCCGCCAGGCCCCGAGGAGAAGCGGTTTTCAATCAAACTGCACCGAAAATAGGTCTGTGTTGATGCATTTTAAAGACTCCGGCAGCACTACAGCCTCTCATACAGTGTTTGGGGCGTAATGTGGACGTGCAGCCTGATGTAATGTGGACGTGCAGGTCAGACTCTGCGAGGTGTCACTCGGGGCAAGGATGAAATTCGGGACACGTGGGACAGGATTCGGGATTCGGGACACATGCGTGAATTTCGGGACTGTCCCGAATTTTTCGGGACGTCTGGTCACCCTAGCTGTACCTGAGATCTCACATTTATATAGGTGACGCTTGTAACTGTCAGCTGACAGGTAGTTCTAGTGGTACTCGGTAATATCAGGCATACTTAATGGTAGTTATGAGGTCTTTTAGTGCCTTTATTTTAGTTCCGGTCTCCATTTAGGGCACGTTCATAATAGACAGGAACAAGAGATTTTGGTCACACATCAGAAACTTTTTTAGCTTCTGCTCTTGGGCATATGAGGTCTTTTCCCATGGTAGGAACTTTTTTTCAGTTTCTAGTTCTTTTTTCTAAGTTACAGTCACCATTTTAGCTGCATTCACAAAGAGCAGGAACTCTGGACTGGGGCTACACTTTAGGGCAGGGCTATTCAAATAGCGGGCCAAATGCGGCCCACTAAGCAAAATGATGTGGCCCACCATGGTAAATCGGGCCATAAACTGGACCACATTGAAAAGAAGCCTGGGAAACACTTCGTATCTGATTAACAATGAAAAGTGGTGGATACAGCAACATAATGCTGAGCAATAAAGACTGGCCCATCAGAGTAAAGTGGGCCATGGACTGGGCCACAATTCTTGGTTAGCCGTATGAGCTATATACTGTATTAGATCTGGTTTTCATTAGCCAGCAATACTTTTAAAATCAACTTAATAATCTAAACTGATATTTGTCTTGTTCAGTTTTGGTTCACACATTGTGCTCTAGTCCAGTTCCAAATTGTGGTTCACCCTTGAAGTAGCACAAATATAGACCTAGAGACAGTTGGCTTAACTAGGTTTAGCCTCGTCTTTTATCTGTTGTTCTGGTTTGCTCACGTTCTAGTTTTCATTTATCTCTGCTAGTTATAGACAGAGCAATTTAGACTTATTTTCCATTTACTAAACACAAGTTCGTGGGTCAGTTCTGTTGTTTGGCCCATAGACTATAGTCCTTTGAAAAATCTGGCCAGCTGGAAAATATAATTGAATAGCCCTGCTTTAGGGACGTTTTAGCTCCTGCCCTGGAGCAGGTACTTTCAGTCAGACCAGGAACCTTTAGGTAACTTTTGTTCTTCTAGAAAAATGATTTACTTATTTTAATATTCTAGTCTAAGCAGATGCTAATGCTTAAAGCTAGTTTTCTTTATCCTCAAGAGAAATCATTTGCAGCAAGAACTGCCTAAATGTACTAGTGATGATTAGGAACACATCTGATTGTGTCTGGTATGTTTTTATCATAGAAGAAAACATAGATAACTACAAAATGTCAAAAATGTACAATAAGCAAGTTCTCACGCCTTTTTTTATGTCAATATGTTACGAAAAGCCTGAATGTAATAAATACACATTTTGGTTGAAGCCACGTGACATTCTCTTTGGGCTGATCAGGTAACCTAAGCCCCAGATCTAAACGAATCCATTTTAGTAGGCTAACTTAAAGCCTGTACATAGAAAGAAAAAACAAATGCGTGAAAATGTGCTCCATTTTTGACAGTTGGTTGTAGATCTACATTTCCTTTGGAGACTGTGTTCAATCAGTTCAACCCACTTTCACAAAGTACTGGTATTTAAATAGATTCAATATTAGCACCTGCATAGTGTGGAGCATTTAAAGGGGCACTGTGTAAGATTGAGAGGAATGTTAATTATCACATACAGTATAGTCCTCAAACATTGAAATCCTATTTATTCTTTACAACATGAATACTTAAGAGAGCACTGTTAACCAATCCACATCGATTGTGATACATTTATACGTATTTGAAATGTTTTATTATGGACTGGAATGTGAATACTGATGCTAGATGTCACCATGGTTACATGGGCAAACTGCACTTGAAATGCTCCCCCTGGTGTTCAAAATTGGACATTACTTGGATCACTTTATTATTTTTTTTTTCTTACACAGTGCCCCTTTAAATCAAGTAAGTGAGTTGTCTTAGAAAAACAAAACAAAAAACTCTTTTTTTACACATAGCCATAATGTACCATGTTCCAATAAACACAATTATTCACTGTTTTTAAGTATTTGTTCTTGAGAATAAGAAAAGTCTAAATGTCTCAATGTTTACCAAAGTTAGTGTTATAAATGTGCTTGTTTCACCAAAAAATTTTGTCTGACTAGAAAGTACCTGCCTCAGAGCAAGTTAAAGGAATGTGGGGACTTACTTCTTGGAACTTATACTGTACGTGTGAAAACGCTTCGTGTCAGTTAACTGTTAAATACTATAGTAAATGTACTCATTTTACCACTATATTTATCACTAAAAGTACAATCAAAAGTCCCATTAACTTATATAAATAATAACATTAACCATTACCTGCAAGTCCCACCTTTAAGTACCACTGATAAAACCACGAGAACTTCCAGTGTTACTACCTCTTATCTAACTGTATTCTAAAGTGCTACACATACACAACAGAGGCAAGCTCAGAGATGTTTTAGATTTGTGTTTTACTGAGTAGCCTGTGCTGTTAGTCCTCTGTGAGTGCAGTCTGTAGTCGCCAGTGTCAATGTCAATCACAAACACTAACAAGAATGAGGTTCAAATGAATGACTCGAGTGAAAACACAGTTATGGACAGCACTAAACAGACAGAAGAATACTGGATCAATGAGGAAACAACCTTTGAAGTTATTTTAAAGCTTTGGATAATCAAACATCCCAAATCAGCACCGCCTCAGGCACTTGTTCGCCTCTGAATCTCAACCTCAGCTGAATTTCATATACGACTCTATTTATATGAGTATGTACAAACACCACCTCACCACCCTCAGAGTCTAATCCTGTTGTGGACTAACATTCACGTCGCTGTGCTGTCAATGTGACCACATTTACCAGTGTTTTTCATTGACTACAACCAAACATTTTGTTCCACTCTGTGTACATGTCCAGTTCTTTCTGTGATATGTTGGGTTGGAATTTGCAGAAGACATTTTCAAAGTCCTGGTATGCGACCGGCCTCATTTGGCTGGGGTGCATGGAGGACAGTTCAGAGGCCGGGATCCCGTGGAGAGGAGCTACGACAGCTTCATGACACAGCTGGGCCACATCCAGGCCGGAGAAGCCCTCTGTCCTCTGCACCAGCAGTGCCTGCTCCTTGTCACTCAGACAGTAGTTGTGCTGAGCCAGCAGAGTGCTGATGATGTGGTGCCGGGCCGCTCCGTCCGGCAGAGGCACTAGGAGTCTTTTAGTGAAGTATCGTCTCAGAGCCTCAGGGATCTCCTCAGGTTTACTGGAGGAACACACCACCAGAACGTGGTCCTCTGCAGAGCTCAGCACACTGTCCAGCTGCATGAGAAGCTCCGACTTCAGACACTTGACCGGACTGTCGTCACTGAGCTGAGCCGACAGCAGCACCTCGATGTCGCTGATGAAGAGCACGGCGGGCTGTCGACAGCGCGCCATCAGGAACGAGGCCTGCAGGATCTTCTCTCCTTCACTTAACCACTTAGTGACCAGAGCAGAGGCGCTCAGGCGCAGGAACACTGCCCCCAGCTGGCTGGCCATGCAGCGGGCCAGAAGAGTCCTCCCTGTTCCCCGAGGTCCAAACAACAGCAGACTGCGAGGTAATGTGGTCAGCCCACTGAACATGTCGGGCCTCAGCAGAGGCCACAGGATCTCCTCTTTGATGGAGGCTTTGACCATCTCCAGACCTGCAATATCACTCCAGTCCACCGGGGGCCCCGGCTGCAGCACCTCTGCGCTCACCAGCTCCACCAGGCTGGAGTCACTGTTCTTCAGCTGTTCTTCTGCTGCGTGGATGGAGGAGGCGGCTGGTCCCAGGTCAGCGCTGTAGGCCTCAGATCTGTGCTCTGAGTCTTTAGAGCAGCCATAAGAAGAAGGAGAGAGAGTTCTGCCTGGAGCTGCGCTGAACTTCCTCTGTGCGTCAGCGGACACTGGCTGTTTGCTTGTGTTCCTGTCAAAAGCCCTGGTGGAGTCGGGCAGGCTGCTGCTGTCGGGGGCTCTGTACATGGGGCTGTGTGCTGAGCGCTGCTGGCTGTAGTTGAAATGAGCGTAGCTGGAGTCCACATCTCCATGTGTGCTCATGTAGAAAGCCTTTCGCTTAATGAGCCTGACATACTGCCGTTCAGGGGGTGGGTGTGATGGGAGTGTGGCTGTGGGAGGGGTACGTGTAGCCGGCCAGCGTGGAGGGAGGGATGGGTGTGGGGGCCGCTAAACCGGACGGCAGATAAGCAGAGGGAGGAGGGGCGCTGCCGGGGCTGTAGCCGCTCTGAGAGGAATAGCCTGTGGAAGGATAATTGTAGTTGGGAAGGTTTGGAGAGCCGGCGTTGTAACTGGGGACTAAAGAGGGGGGCGGAGGCTGCAGGAGCCCGGCGCTGTGCAGAGGAGAGGGGTGTGGGGAGGCCAGGGCGGGGGTACTCTGCCCGCTGTACGAGTGCAGGTAAGAGCCGCTGTAGCTGGAGCTGTATTCTTGAGAGGCCAGGCCCGAGTGCAGCGTGGTGGCCGTGTGGCTCCCACAGTTACTGCTGGAGTAGCAGGGCTCTGACAGGCTGCTGGCCACCCCCGGAGAGCTGCCGATGCTCGCAGACGCTTCAGTGGGAGGCAGGGCAGCTGTCATTCCGGCTTTGCTCACAGATATAACATCTGGAGCACAGTTCATTGGGTAAATCCCTCCTGCCAGGCCTCACTCTCAGCCTTCCGCCCGTTCTCCGAGTACGAGCACAGCAGGGCCCTCTCCCCGGGGCTCTCCAGGATCCCAGAGTACTTCTCGGCGTACTTCTTCAGCAGGTTGGAGGCGGTCAGGGCGGAGATGTCGTCGTTGGCCCAGGCGTACTGATACGTCCTCTGCAGGTGTCCGCGGTACGACTCCACTTTGTGAGCCGGGGAGCGCGTGGTGGAGGAGATGTCGAAGTGCTGCTCTGCCCACTGCGTGTGCTCCGGGGTCCACTGCATCTTCACACCTGGGGCACAAAAACACACGTCAGAGAAAGACTACACACAGCACACGTCAGATATAACACACAAAACACACGTCAGATATATATATACACAAAGAAACACATGTGAGGTACAGACTAGACAAAAGAACGTGAGATAAGACTGCACAAATACACGACATTTGTACAACTACACGTCTGTTTGGAAGGATTTCTAGACAAACAAAAGGATAAGAATACGGTAATGACAAATACAATCAGTTTTCTTCTTGTAGTGTTCATATAAAATAATACATTTCAAATGTGCTTTTGTCCCATGACCCACAATGCATCAGTCTCCACACACCACAGCACGTCTACAGCAAACTGACCCCTCCCCCTTCTCTCTCTCTCTCTACTCCTTTTTATTTTTTTATTTTCTTTCTTTCTCTTTCTTTCACTCTACTCCTCCTCCCCTCCTCTCTCTCTCTCTCTCTCTCTCTCTCTGTTGCAGTGCTGCGGTGCTTTCATCACACCATCATCTGAGCTCAGCATGAAATACATCCTGCACAGTTCACCGCCGCTACTGCAGAGAGAGAGAAAGACGGAAGAGACAGAGAAAGAGATGGAAGAGGGAGAGGAAAGAGAGAGAGAGAGAGAGAAGGAAGAGAGAGAAAGAGAGAAGAGAGAGTGGAGAGAGAAGAGGGAGAGAAGAGAGAGAGAGACAAGGGTGGGAGAGAGAAGAGAGGGGGAAAGAGAGAGGGAGGGAGAGAGAAGAGAGAGAGAAGAGAGAAGAGAAGAGAGAAGAGACGAAAGAGAGAGAAGAAGAGGGAGAGAGAGAGGGAGAGGAAGAAGAGAAGGAGAAACGGGTTGAGACAGAGAGAACGACAGAGGAGGGGAAAGAAGAGGAGGAGGGAGAAAGAAAGAGAGCCAGAGGAGGACGGGGACAGAGAAGAGGGAGAGAGGGAGAAGAAGACGGAGAGCGAAAAGAAAGACGAGAAGGAAAGAGAGAAAGAAGAGAAAAAGAGAGAAGAGGAGTGGGAGAGAGAAGAGAGAGAGATCAAGAGGTGGGAGAGGAGTGGGAAGAGAGAAGAGAGGAGGAAAGCAGAGAGGGAGGGAGAGAGATAGAGAGAGAAGGAAGAGAGAGACAGAGCGAAGGAAGAGAGAGGAGAGAGAGAAGGATGAAGGGAAGAGGAGAGAGTATAGAGGAGGAAGAGAGAGAAAGAGAGATAGAGAGAGAAGAAGAGAGAGAGCAAGAGTGGGAGAGGGAGTGGGAGAGAGAAGAGGGGGAAAGAGAGAGAAGGAGGAGAGAGAGAGTGGAGAGAGAGAGGGAGAGAAAGAGAGAGAGATGAGAGAGAGGAGCAAGGGTGGGAGAAGAGAGCAGCAGGGGGAAGGAGAGAGGGAAGGTAGAGAAGAGAGAAGAGAGACGGAAGAGACGAACCGAACAGAAGAGGAGCATTCACGCCGAATATCGGGAGAGGTAGAGAGGCAGAGAATGAGAAGGAAGAGAGAGAAAAGAGAAGAGAGAAGAGCGTGGGCGAGAAGAGAGAGATGGCAGCATTACGCAGTGGATGTATGTCGGATGGGAGAGAGAAAGAGGGGGGAAAGAGAGAGGGAGGGAGAGAAGAGAGAGAAGGAAGAGAGAGAGAGAGAGGGGGGGGGTTCAAAGAAAAAAGACCAAGAGAGAGGCAGAAACACAAGAAGAGCGAGAGTGTGTGAGAGAAAGAGGACAAGCATTAGTATTTACCAATACAATGTTTATACTTTTATTTATCAATAGAAACCATGCAAACAATAAATACACATCTATATAGTTCAGAACATGAAATAATAAAAATTCATCAAATCAAATAACATACATTTAAAATAATGTGCAAAATACATAAGAAAAATGTAAAATTAGTTTGGATGATTTAATATTATAATAATTACAAAAGCAGTATCTACTCTAAGTTGTTTTAGATCTTCCCTCTCTCACCCCCTCTCTTTCTCTCTCATCCTGTTTTTCCTTTCTCCCGCTCTCTCTCCTCTCTTTCTCACTCTCCTGTCTCTCGCCCCCTCTCTTTCTCTCTCCTCTCCCTCTTCCTTCCTCTCTCTCTCTCTCTTCCGTCTCTCTCTTCTCTCCTTCCCTCCCTCCCTCTCACTCGCTCTCTGACCCCCTCTTACTTTCTTTCTCCTCACTATCTCTCTTCCCTCCATAACTTGCGCTCTCTCCCTCCTTTTGTGCTCTCTCTCTTCTTGCTCATACCCGCACTCTCTCTTTTTTCCTCACTCACTCTATCTCCCTTACTCTTCTCTCTTTCCCCCGCACTTTCTACCTTTTTTCTTTTGCTCTCTTTCTCATTTTTTCTCTTTCTTTCTCTCTCTGTCTCTGCTTCTTTCTCTTACTCTCTCTCTCCTCTCTCTTTTTCTCCTCTTTTTCTCTCTCTTTCTCTCTCTTTCTCTCTCTTTCTTTTCTCCTCTCTCTCTCCCTTTTTCTCTTCTCTCTCTTCTTTTCTCTCTCTCTTGCTTTTTTCTCTTTCTCTCCCCTTTTCTCTTTCGCTCTCTCTTTCTTCTGTCTTTCTCTCTTTCTCTTTCTCTCTCTTTTTCTCTTTTCTCTCTCTTATTTCTCTATTCTCTTCCTTTCTCTTCTCTCTCTTTCTCTCTTCTTTCTCTCTCCTCTCTCTCTCTCTCTTTCCTCTTCCTTCTCTCTCTCTTCTATTTCTCTCTCTTTGTCTCTTCTCTCTTTTCTCTTTCTCTATCTCTTCACTTTCTCTCTCTTCTAACTTTTCTCTGTCCTCTTTCTCTTCTCTTTCTCTTCTCTCTCTTTAGCAACACAAAAACTGAAGTTAATAAGTATAAACTTAGTAACCTTGTTTTTTATTTAAACGGTATAATCAGTCAAATAAAAAAACTCTTTCACTTGATGCCACGCCTCATTTTGAATGTGTCTGTGGAAACGTTTATCTGCATGGACAAACACAGATCAGTCTTTAGTACAAACCAGTCTCTTTACATCTTAACACACACTCATTCATTGTCCCAGTCCAGCCGGGTTGTAAGTCTCTTGTCCTCCGTCCCATTCCTCTCTCTCTCTCTTCCTCTCACTCTCTACCTCTCTTGCTCTCTTTCTCTCCACACTCTCTTCTTCTCTTGCTTTCTTTTTCTCACTCACTCTTGCTCTTTCTCTCTCACTGACTCTCTTCCTTCTCTCTTTCTCCCGCTCACTTTCTACCTTCTTTTGCTCTCTTTCTCTTTTCTCTCTTCTTGCTCTCTCCCTCTGTCTCTTGCTTTCTGTCTTAATCTATCTCCTCTCTTCTTCTCTTCTCTTCTTCCCTCTTTTTCTCTTCTCCCTTTGTCTTCTTTTTCCTCTCTCCTTCTCTTTTTCTCTCGCTTTTTCTCTTTCTCTACTTCTTTCTCTCTCGTGCTTTTTCTCTTTCTCTCTCTTCCTTCTCTCTCTCCCCTTTTCTCTTTTCTCTCTTCTTCTTCTCTCTCTCTTTCTATTTCTCTCTCTCTGTCTTTCTCTCTCTTTTTCTCTTTCTCTCCCTGTCTTTCCTCTTTCTCTCTCTATTTTTCTCTTTCTCTATTTCTCCTTATCTCTCTCTCTCTCTCTCCTCCTTTTCCCTTCTCTCTCTTTTTCTCTTCTCCTCTTCTCTCTCCCTTTTCCCTTTCTCTCTCTTTTTTCTCTCTCTTCTTCTATTTCTCTCTCTTTGTCTTTTCTCTCTCATTTTCTCTTTCTCTCCCTCTCTTTCTCTCTCTCTCTTTCACTCTCTCTTTTTCTTTCTCTAGTTCTCCTTATCTCTCTCTCTCTCTCTCTCTCTCTCTCGTCCTTTAATCACTTAATAGTTGTAAATATTTGACTCACATTGTCGAGTTATAGCAACACAAAAACTGAAATTAATTATGTATAAACTTCATTGTTCCAGTTTCCAGCGGGTTAAGTCTCTTGTCCTCCGTCCCCATTCCTCTCTCTCTCTCTCTCTCTCTCTCTCTCTCCTCTCTCTCTCTCTCTCTCTCCCTCAAAAGCCCTTTGGCGTTCCCTCCTGACCGTTAGCGCGCCGCCACACACCGCGCCGCCGGCTAATTAGCGGGATGATGCTGCACTAATTGTGTTAATTTACAAGGTTTTAGTCAAAGAGAGCGGCGCCTCGGCTCACGCGCCTGTCAGGAATCCAAGCTGATGATTAAGAAAGAGAGAGGGAGAAGAGGAGGGAGAGAGAGTTTGGATAGGCATAGAAAGAGAGAGAGAAAAGGAGGGAGAGAGAGTTTGGATAGATGTAAAAGAGAAAGAGAGAAAAGAGAGAGAGAGAGAGGGAGAAGAGGAGGAGAGAGAGTTTGGATAGACGTAAAGTCAGTGTGAGGAATAAAAGTATCTTGTGATTGACTAACGTCTGATGAAGTGCAGTAAAGTTTGAAGTTTTTATTTAGTTTATGTCCAGTCGGTTAATAAAACGTCTTTTTCACGTCCAAACTATGGCCAGGGACCAAATAAAGTCCTCAAACTGATTTTTATTAGCCCTTTGTCAGATCTTTGAAGAATTGTCCCAAACAGCAAAACGAAATGTTTTGCAGTTAAAAATCGATCCTCGTCTAACGTTAAAGGAGACCTATTGTCATTTTTCTGAAGAAACTATGGCATATGCAGATCAATAATTCACATTTAGTTCATTGCAAAACACAATAATGATCCCAAAACGCCGTAGAAATAGAAACAGGTCAGTTGACTTCCTGTTGAAAACAGTCCTGCCTCTTCTTTGTAAAATGTAACTTTAATAAGCCACAGATGTTAAAAAATAATTTTTGGGTAACACTTTAAAGTACCGCCCGCTAGTTAATAGGTAACTACGGGGGTACTTACTGGTACTTACTGGTACTTCTGGTGTTACTACCAGTGGTAGTTACTGGTAACTACAGTGGTACTTGTAGTGGTACTTAGAGTCACAAGTACTGGTAACTAAAGTGACAGTTACCAGTATATTTAGTATTAACTACAGTGGTAGTTCACTGTCAGTTACTATAGTAATTGATAGCTAACTAACACTGACAGCGGGTCGTATTTTAAAGTGGACAAGGTGGTACTTCACTGTCAGTTACTATAGTAATTGATAGCTAACTAACACTGACAGCGGGTCGTATTTTAAAGTGGACAAGGTGGTACTTCACTCAGTGGCGCCTGCAGGGTACGGCTGTACGCACTGTGCGTACCCTGCAAAAGCTGTTTTGTTTTTTTTTTTTTGTTTTTTTTTAAATGTGATTTATATTTTTCATTTAGGCTACATATTCGAATTGAAACAGGTGGAGTAACAAGAATAAATAAAACGAATAATATGTAAAAAGAAATCTTTGGCGTAAATTACGTGGGTACGCACAGAATCACACAGGGAGACAGTGAGGAGAGATTCTGCTTTTTCATTGGTCAGCGCCGCCGCTGTTCCAGGAACACGATCTGTGTCACTTCAAACAAACATGGAGCGGGACCAACGCGCTGCTGGACTTTATTATGTTGTGTTTTATCGGATCTACCTTACGACCTGCCTCACATGAGCTGCTCAGGGCGAGGGAGGGTCGAAGAGCGCGGACACTGGCTTTTATGTTGAAAGAGAGAGAGGAAAAAGAGCGAGGGTGAAATGCCAAGGATCTTTGAAATGCCCATCGTCAAGACGAAAGCTACTAAAAACATGAGTTTGAGTAAAACGGACTCTTGAGAGGTTAGTCATCTAAACATTTACTTAATATTGGATGAATATTGTCCACTTTTTCCCAAGTTAAAGACAACTGTGATGGTACTTTTGGCTGTTTGCTTGAGCCTAATGGATTATAATGCAATATCCGCGGGCGGTGTGGGTTGTACAAAGACACTCGGCTGTGTGGGGCGGCTGGGCGGGTCATGTGTTGTAAATGCGGGACCCGAGATTTAGAAAAATCCCTGACCCGCGCATCACTACAACGCAGTAATTAATCAGTGGTGTTGGTCTTGTCCTGCAGAGTTTTCCTGTGTGCGATGTCCCACCTGCCCCGCACAGAGCCCACTCACACAAACGAGACGCTCAGTCAGCTTGTTGCTAAGCGCGGGCCATAGGTTTGCGGCTTGAACGTGTTTTACCTGAGTGCCCCCTGCTCTCCCGAGTCGCAGTCTTTAAAAGTTCCCGGGTTAGCACTGAAGGCAACAGAGAAAAGCTTAAAACACTGCTTTGCGGGTGCGTGATGTCTGTGTGCGATAAAGCACGTGCGTGACAGTGCGCGTGCACGTATGTGCGCAGTGCGCGTGCACGTACGTGCGTGTGACTGTGCGTACCCTCACCCGAACTCCTGCAGGCGCCCCTGACTTCACTGTCAGTTACTATAGTAAACTCACTCCCTCAGGTATAGGAACCCACAAACAAACTGGGCCAAGGGGAGTGTTCCCTTTAGCTCAATGCGTTTGTCAGGTTGACCGGCGCGTGGGAGACCCGGGTTCGACTCCCGCTCAGGACATGTGTAAGACCATACCCGTTACACTATCAATTACTGTAGTAACTGACAGTGAAGTACCACCTTGTCCACTTTAAAATACGACCCGCTGTCAGTGTTAGTTAGCTATCAATTACTATAGTAACTGACAGTGAAGTACTACCTTGTCCACTTTAAAGTATGACCCGCTGTCAGTGATAGTTAGCTATCAATTACTATAGTAACTGACAGTGAAGTACTACCTTGTCCACTTTAAAGTACGACCCGCTGTCAGTGTTAGTTAACAGTTAATTAATGCAGTAACTACCAGTGAAGTACCACTGTATTAAACTGTACAAAACCAGCTGTCAGTGTTTTTTTTTTTTTTTTTTGGAACTACTACCAACTTTTACTGTAATTTAGCTAGTGCTCAATACATTATTTACTAGTAACTACTGTTTAAAGCTCAACCAGCTGTAGTATGTAAATATTTTTTGGGGTTTATTGATAAACATTTTGTAAATTGTTAATGTGTTTCATATCTTTTGTGGCTGTGAGCATAATAAAGAGGTGTCTCTTTGTATTAGATTGCCCAGTGTTTGATTTTTTATCATAATCTGTATTATACACAATATTTGCAGTAATAAACTTGTTTCATAACAGTCTTTACCTTGTTTGTGTAGCATCACAAATAGAACCACCAAGTACACAATTAAGTATCACTAGAGGTACCCGTATAAGTACCACTAATTAGTACAAACGATGCCACCATAATCCCTAATTATCATTCCACAAAAGTACCAGTAACTATCACTAGAATTAATACTTAACTAGACGGTAACTGTCACTTTAGTGACCAGTACTTGTGACTGTAAGTACCACTACAAGTACCACTGTAGTTACTAGTAAGTACCACTGGTACTAACACCAGAAGTACCAGTAAGTACCCCCATAGTTACCTATTAACTAGCGGGCGGTACTTTAAAGTGTTACCCATTTTTGTTCTTGGAAAGTGTCTACATGACAAATTTAAACCTTACATGTTTTACTCCGAATCTTAATGTTGAGTAACCACAAGTAAATACAGACAAGTGGGCGGGGCTAGGTGGTAGGTGAAAACTGGAGCATCAGCTGCAGTACAATACAAGATGACTCAAACATGCAGGAATCAATCCAAATACAACTTTGGGTAAACTAATAATGAGACAAAACTTCTATAACGTGGTTCAAAAGTCACAAATGTAGATTTTACATAATAGGTCTCCTTTAAAAACTGAGCAATGTTTACAAAAGTGGTTATTTTGAACTCAATACATTTCAAATGGAGTGGCTGAATTTCAGAACACTAAATCAAAACAGATGTTTATTATGTCCAACTATCACAGGTAGGCATACTGTATGTGTTTCCCACAGAGATGTTTGTGAATCAGATAAATAGTCCAGGGACACTGATGAGTGGTCTACAAATGTTATCATTGTTGAAAGTACAAAGCTTTTGTCTGTTCTTTGGTCTGATTATTGGGATAATTAATAAAAGAACATAAGTACACACACATGCTCCATCTCCTAAGTCAGTCAGGAAGTAAAAATAAAGATTCACTTTAATCTAAAAAAAAATGCCTGAGGCTAATTGAACCAGGTGCAGGGCTGTATCTGTTCTTCTTTTTTGAGAAGAAGTTGATTGCACTAATGCAGTGGTTCTCAAAGTGGGGTCTTGGGCCATGTGCAGGGGGTCCTCCAAATCTTTTAAAACATTGGTAATTACAATTACCAATGTTTCATTGGGGGGGGGCTAGTTTCCCCAGGGCCCAGGACAGGAAGGGCCCCCCAAAAGCATTTTGTTAGTGAGATACATTGTTTCCTCTAAATGTAATTATTTGTGATATCAGAGAGCTCCATCTCTCCTATAAAACGTGGCTACAGACTTTGGCTAAAGAAAATGACTGAAAAAAGAGTTAAAATTTTAGCCAATATTAATTGGCTAAAATTTTAACAAATACAGTAGCTACAAATATAATAGTATGAGCAAGAGTTTCAGTGAACAAATATCCAGGGTTTGGCACAAATGAACACTTATAAATATGCATATTAACTTGAATATTGTCAATAAATGTCACAACTTCAACATTATAAAACATCCAAATTGTCACAAGGATTTTCTAAGTGTGATTTTGGCCTCATTTAGACAAGTTAGCTTAAAACACGTTAGCTAAAATGTAAAAGAGTAAGATTAAAACACATTTCATTTTTTTCAGTCTCATTTGAGTGAAACACATACAGTAAATGTCTTGTTTTTAGGCGTTTATGGCAATAAAAATCTTAGAAGGTAGCACTAAAAAGCATTTAATTTATATTATATTTATGTGTGGGTTGTAGAAATGAAATCAATTGGCTGTTTATGAATATTCTTGAAAGAAATAAAACCCAGATGAATAGAAAAATGAAGAGAGACAACCAAATAATTACAACACAAGATCATGTATTAGGGGCCCCATCGCTAAGTTTGTACCTGGGCCCAGAATTCGGAGCTACGCCCCTGCTTTAGATAGAGACAAGTACATAAGAATAAAAATAACACAAAGAAACTGACATTTGATAGAAACTTAGCTTGATTTTCAGAACTGTCCTGTGATGCCAACGTGAAAAAACTATAAGGAGTCCCTCACTGAAAGTTTGAGAATCCCTGCACTAATAGAACACCACCTGCAGAAGGAGCCGCCGCTGATTGACCAAACTATAGAAACAACTCAAACCAGGGCTGTTGTCGGTAACTACATTTGTGACTGAAATTCAACCCTACGACCGCAAAAAGTTACAATCAGGTGAAGTAATGGCGAGAAAGTGTGCGAATAAACTCTAGTGTACACATGTAACTGGTCAGCTCAGCTTTTTTCAAGATCAAACTGTGAGAAAAACATTCTATTTAGATCTTCACCAAAACAAGGCACATAAAGAACAAATATCAGTTTAAAAGACTTTAATTAAATGAACTGTTTGTGTTTGTTATGAGTCATTTGTTCTGTTTTAATGAGTATACAACATATATTATGAACCTGATAACTTTTTATGTCCCTGGACCTGAAGAAGACTGACAACCTCTTTGTGGAAGCTTGTGGGATTCTAAATAAAAACAATAACTCTGACCCATGTCTGAACTAGATACTCATTCTCTTTGGCTCATACTTATTAATATCCAGCTTTTACAGAAGGTCAAGTGAAACCGCCAATCAGAACAAAACTAAAAGAGTTAGACTGTAGGCTAATAACAGTACTTTTGTAGTGTAATCATTGGTGGAAAAAGAGAGAAAAAAAAACAAGAACAACATTAATTTACAAAATATCACTTTGATTGTTTTTGTAAAAAGCAAGTTCAGTTTAGGTTAGCATTAGCTTTAGCTTGGACAAAACGCATTTTATAAACACAAGGCTTTTCTGTCTGAGTGAACGTCAGCTTCAGTTTGGATTAACAACAACATTCTCCTGCTCTCCTTCTCTTCCTTTCCTCCTTATTCTCCTTTCGTCATCCTCTTTTCTACCTTCCCTCTCCTTTTTCTCCTTTCTTTCTTTCTTCTGCTCCTCTTCGTCCTTCTCTCTTCTTTTCTCCTCTTCCTCTTCTTTCTCCTCTTCTCCCTTTCTTCCTCATGCTGTCCCTCTCCTTTCCTTTTCCTTTTTCTTCCTCCTCTTTTCCTCCCTCTCCTGTCACCTATTTCTCCTCCTTCTTCTCCTTTCCTCATCCTCTTTTTCTCTTTCTCCTCTCTCTCCTTTTCCACCTTTCTCCCTCCTGCTGTCCTCTCTTCTTTCTTTTCTCCTCTTCCTGCTTTATTCCTCTTCCTCTCCATTTGCTGTCATCTTTTCTCTTCCTCCTCCTTTTCTTTCCTTCTCTTTTCATCCTCCTCTCTCCATCATGTCATTCTTTTTCCTCTTCTCTTACTCTCGCTCTCTCTTCCTCCTCTCTTACTCCTTTCTTTCTCTCTCTTCTATTCTTTCTTTCTCCTCCTCTCTCTCTTCTCCTTTTCTTCCTCACACTGTCCCTCTCCTCCTTCCTCGTTCTTTCCCCCTTTTCCCCCTTCCTCCTCTCTCACTCTCTTCCTCCTTTCTTTCTCCTCCTCTACTTCTCTTTCTTGTCCTTTTTCTCCTTTTCTTCCACCTCTCTCCTATTCTTTCTTTCTTTCTCCTCCTCTGTCTCTCCTCTTCTCCCTCTTCTCCTCATTCTTTTCTCCTCTTCCTCCTCTCTCATCCTCCTCCTTTCTTTGTTCCTCCTCTCCTGTCACCATTTTCTCCTCCTACTCCTTTCTTTCTCTCTCCATTGTTCTTCCTTTTTCTTCTCCTCTCTCTTCATTCTTTTCTTCTCCTATTTCTATTCTGCTCTTCACTTACTCTCTTGCTCTCCTCTTCTTCCAGTCCTCCTCCTCTGCCTCTCTTTCTCCCCCTCTCTTCTCCTTTTCTTGCTCATCTCTTTCTCCTCTCTCTCATTTTCCTCCTTTCTCCCTCCTGCTGTCCCTCTCTTCCTCCTCCTCCTCCTTTATTCCTCCTTCTCTTCATCTGCCGTCATCTTCTCTCCTCCTTCCCTTCTCTCTCTGTCTACTCTTCCTCTCTATTCTTTTTCCTCCTTTCATCCTCTTCTTCCTCCTTTCTCCCTCCTCCTGCTCTCTCTTCATCCTTTTCTTGCTCTTCTCTTTCCTTTTCCTCCTTTATTCCTCTTCTTCATCTGCTGTCATCTTCTCTCCTCCTTCCCCTCTCTCTTTGTCTACTCTTCTCTTTCTCTCTCTATTCTTTTCCTCCTTTCATCCTCTCTTCTTCCTTTCTTCCTCCTCCTGCTCTCTCTCACCCTTTTCTTGCTCTTCTCTTTCTTTTCTTTTCCTCCTTTATTCCTCCTCCTCTTCATCTGCTGTCATCTTCTCTCCTCCTCCTTCTTCTCTCTCCTCCTTTCTTTCTCTCTTTCTCCTATTTGTCATCATCCTCTCCCTCTCCTCCTCTTGCTGTCCTTCTCTTTCTCCTCCTCCTGTCATCCTTTTTCTGCACCTCCTTCTCTCACTCTTCTTCTCCTCTTCTCTTACTCTCTCTCTCTTCCTCCTCTCTCACTCTCCTCTTTCTCCTTTCTTTCTCCTCCTCTACCTCTCTTTCTTCTCCTTTTCACCCTCCTCTCTCTTTCTCCTCTTCTTCCTCTCCTCTTGTGTTTCTCTCTCTCATACTTGAGAATCTTCTTTTCAATTCCAACACACAATGAAAGGACCAGACTGGGATTTCCTCTGGTGATTGACAGTTGCCGTGCCGACTGACCCGCAGCACAAATGTGAGAGGAATCTGACGAGTGTGAGAGCTGTGTGGACACAACACACGACGCACAACAGGAGACACACACAAGACACACACACACAGGACGCACAACAGGAGACACACACAAGATAAGACACAACACTAGGGATGTCACGATATCAAATTTAGAATCACGATTATAGTAAAAGGAAAAATCACGATTTTGCGATTATTCACGATTATCGGCATAAAGAAAAATAAACCAAAAACACTAAAAATAGCCTATATATTTTTTCAAATCTAAATTATTGGCATTTGATTTGCTGACAGTGACAATACACTGATTGTATTACAAGTATGTTGTAGCCTAGAATAAAAATAATAAATGCAATTATTTTAAATAATTATTCTATGAAAAAAATAAAAATAATTAAATGTTTTAAACAAATTATTAATCAAGTTTTTTGTTTTTTTTTAATTATTGTCCATTTAATGATTGCTTTAATATTCTCAATATATTTACAAGAAGAGATTCATTACTAACTAATATATTATGTGTGATTTCTGTCACATGACTCACGAAGGTGACATCGTCCACACGTTTTGTTTTCCCAGCGTCGTCACGTGACGCCTGCAGCGTCTCTGCTTTAGTTTTACTTCCAGATCAGAGTTTATGTCAAATGAAGCATAAAAACTCTTTTATTTTTGCCGTGAGCTGCACGTCACTCTCTGGAGCGCTTCGTTTAAAGGATTTACTTTGTTTCTTTACCTTTACTTGACGAACAACGAGGGATGATCGTATCGAAGATGCTGGATCATGTTGGATGTGTTAGCGCTTTTAGCGGCTACTTTTCAATAACTGCGTTTCCACCCCCTTGTTTTTAATACGCATTAAGAAGAATCGAATAAGTCCTGGGAGGTGGAAAAGGTAAATATCGCATTTAGAATCCCTAATGCGCATAAAAGTTTATACGCTCTCTAGAGGTGGATTTTGTTTTATGCGCATAACGGCTGAAGCGAATTTTGAAAGCTGGAAACGCAGTTATTCGCATTAACTCATGAAGCGAATTAAAATCCACAGGACATTACATACCTACTGCAGCGACTCTGGAGGAGAGACTGAGGTGATAAACAAAGGCAAAATAATCCATACAGACTGAGTTGTTTTGTCCAAAATGCTGCAGACACGCAGCACCGTTAACTACACCACAAAAACAGCTCATGTTTGCTGAGGTCCGTCGATCAAAACTAACCCGGAGAAACACAGCGCTGTTTGATCAAAAAACTCCGTGAAAGTTTATGTTTGTCCAACACTGCGGTGATTCAGAGCTCGTCCTTTCCACGGCGGAGGATTTGTGTTAAAAAAAAACACAGCAGCCTTTTATTTTGGCTGTTAAACAGATCCATCGCATTAATAAAGTGATAACCGGTTAAAGTTTGCAGAAGATGGAGCAGTCTGCCGCTAACAACTTAATATTAAAGAATCTGCGGCTGTGAAAAAAGTTAAACCAAACAGACTGTGCACGTAGCGCCATCTGCAGGATCGGCTGTGTTATGACAGCTCATGTTGCCATAACAACACCCAGTTATGCGCTTTGATGGAAACGGAGATTAATTTGCCTTTTTTATTCGCTTTACTTATGCGAATTTCGACAATATGCGCATTTTATAAGGATGGAAACACAGTTAATGACACGTTTTGTGTATTGGACACTCTTCAGCCCAAAGCCCTGATCATCTTTAAAACATCTCCTGACTTGATTCTTTGGATAGATACAACTCCTGAAGCGCTAACTTCAGCAGCCTTAGTGGTGAGTTGACGACACGATGTTCTCCACTGGCGCTGCCCACGCACGGCAGTCGTGTCACTGCAGACGTAAGACGTGTTTGCGGTTTACCGTGAGTTGTAAAAATTCTACAAATAACCTACTGTGGGGGGAAATATTCGCGATTACTGAAAAAACGGTTAATCTTGACATCCCAACACAACACAAGACACACAACAGGAGACACACAACAGGAGATACACACAACACAAGACACACAACAGGAGAGACACACAACACACTGCAGAAAAGGCCTTTCAGGAAAAAAAAAAAGTGCTTATTTTGAGTTAAAAATGTCTTATTCCCAGTGAAATGTTCTGCCAGTGCCGTAAGAACATTTGACTCATCTAGTTGTTTTAAGCAGAAAATACTAGTTTCAAGTTCTCTTGACAAGATTTGAAGCAAATCTATTCTTGATTCAAGCACTTATGTCTTAAAACTGATACAAGTTTGCTTGTCTTGTCTTTTTCTAAATGTAAAGGGACTACGAATGTCAATTAGCTGTTCGGCACATTTACACGTGTATTTTATGTACTGGTGTTCATTAATGTGCATTGTCCCATTCAAATAAATAAATAAATAAAATAAGTTTTATATCTAGGTAAGACAGTCTTTCCCAACCTTTTTTGGGTCACGGCACACTTTTTTACGTATTGTTTTTCCCATGGCACACCACCTGTTCAAATGTGAAAGAAAATAAAGCTATTTTGAAATACAAAATGATTTATTTCATCTTTAAATTATTCTTTAAATGTATAATTGGAACAACTTTTACATCAAGAAAGAAAGTAAAACCAATAACAAAACACTTACAAATTGTAAATAATTGAATTCAATCTGATTAAGCCTATTTTATAGATTGAATATTGAAAACTGACACATTTTTCAAGGCACACCTGGCAGCAACTCAAGGCACACTAGTGTTCCCGGCACACTGGTTGTTAAAAAAAGTCAAATAATCTTATTACAACTTGGTCTTATTAAGTTAAAAAATCTTTTAAGATGAATATGCTTAATTCAAGTCATTTAATCTCAGTTAGATTTTCCTATTTAAGAGACGTAAAATGACAAAAAAAAAGAGAAAACTTGTATGTGTATATATTAGAGATGGAAAGTCCAGCCTGTTCTCATGGATAAGTGTGTCAATACCACACTATTGTAAACAGCATGTTATTTGAACGCAACTTCTATTATGTGCGTGTGTATTTGACGTGTTTCTGTCCTCGTTCATTTCAATGGTGAATATAAAGACGTGTTATTATTCATGAAAACTAACACAATCCTAATCCTAACCTTAACCAACTCCAAGACCTAAATTTAGCCGTTAATCCCTTGAAAAACCTCGTGTTTGTCGTCAACCACTAGACGTGTCCAGACCACGCCAGAAAAAACGAGTGTGTAATTGCACTACAAAACAGGCAGAGGGCGTCATTGTGACACGCAATTTGTCATGGCGTGCTATTTACGAAATCCATGAGAACACGTTGGGAAATCGATTGAAAACTTCAAAAATCGATCCAAGTTTGCAGCGATTGAATCAAAAGGTCAGAATTGATCAGTTTTGCTCATGTAGCCACTGACACACACACTCTCTGTAATTATAAATCAAACAATAATACAATAAAAGTCACAATGTTTGAAGAAACAAAGCCTGAACTTGTGCCTGACCTGACTGAATGTGTTTTATTATGTTGCGTTAACAACAGATGGGTGGACGGATCTCTAAATGTGGACACTAAATATGGCTGTTTACTGTTTAAATGTTCATAGAAAATACTGTTTGGACTCACAAACAGTGGCCACGTTTTAAACATAATCAGTAGCGGCTCCTGACTCATTTCTTTGGGGGTGCTATGGTCAATACCTCTAATGGAACTTTTACTGAATATGGGTGTAATTTTGTTGTACATTTTCTTAAAGCCTTTTATTTTATGTTTTCTTATTGTATGTAACTGTTGTTTGTGAAGGACTACAGATGAAAAGTAGCTCTGTGCTAACTCTGGTGCAGCCATCTTTTTAATGTAACTGCACATTGTCCTTTAAATAAATAAAGTAAAGTAAAGTAAAGTAAAATACTATCAAAAGCCAATGCCCACAATTATATACAGTATTATATTGTCTAATCAATCATATAATATCATTTTATTTACACCATAGATGGCATTGACATGTAATCAAATGGCATGTGGCCAACTTATGTCAATAAAACTATAAAATAAAGATCTAGACCAGTAAATGCATAAGCAGGCTTTATATTTATAAATAACATGTCTATTTTATTATTTGTAAGTCAATAAAACCAGCCTGAGAGCCACAGTAAACATGGACAACGGTTAACATGATTGAAAACAAGAACAGAAAATATACAACTCTGATTCTAACTTGGCAGAAAATACACGATTATACATTCTCCACCTTTTGTTGTAATGTGTCTGATGTTTAGATTTGGTCTGGGGGTTCGTAGCTGTTATAAACGGCTGTGTTTTGGTGACGAATATTCCGAGTTGGACTAGCACTAGCCGCGCTCTCCGTTTGACTGACAGACGAACGTGCCTTGCGTCGTCACGTACGTCTGCGTGACGACGCACACCGTAGAGGCAAGCGCCCACGAGTTTGCATTGTGAGGCTGAAAACTTAGAAAAAAAACGCTTTTACATTAGATTCAATGGAAGAGGCGGGTGCGATTTGAAGCCAGCCTGAGATCGACAAAGAGGCGGGACTATGCACCGGCAGACGAAAATAAGCTTCTCTGATTGGACAATGATGTTTGATGAAATTTTAATCAGGTTTTAATCGGTTTTGATCAACTTTAACTACACACCTCACTCATTTTTCCCTCTTTTTGTTGGCGGTGCGTCGCACCTATCGCCCTAGAGACGAGCCGCCCCTGAACATATTTTTTATGGTTTACTTTGTGTTTTAAGGTTAAAAAAACAAAACAGTTAACACAGATAAAAACAAAATTGAACAAAATCAAAAATCGTGACTGCAAAATAAAAACCTGAATAGAATTGTGATTTAAGTGAATGTCTCCAATTACAGTGTGTATATATATATATAATAATATATATATATATATATATAATATATATTAGTATATATATATATATATATATATATATATATAATTGCTTTTTTAACAATGAGAAAGAGAAGTGGGCCAGTAGGGAAAAGGAGAGAAAGAGGGGGAGGGTGGGAAAGAAAAAGAGAGGGAGTGCGAGAGAAACATAAAAAAAGAGAGAAAAAGAGTGAAAAAGAGAGAATGGACTAGAAGGAGAAAAAGCGAGCAATAAAAGAGAGAGTAATAGAGAAAGAGAGAAGGAGAGAGAGACAAAATAACAGTAAGAAGAGAGAGAAAGTTAGAATGAAGAGAAGAAAAGGAGAGAGAAGAAAGAGAGATTGAGAAAAAAAAAGAGAAGAGTGAGAGAGTGTTTGATTGAGTGTAATCCAGGCTGAACAATGGGCCACTTTGGAGCATCCAGAGCACTGCTGCAGAGAGTACTTGAGATTTGGACCAAAACCATCCAAGAAGATTATCTACAGACACATTCTATCAAGTGCTCCGTTTGCTTTATTCACCTTCAATTATAATCACCGCGGGATTCTATCCACGCTGACGAGAAATAACAAAATAACACAGCGCTGGAGGAAAAGTACAAGACAACCAAATACTGCAAATAAAGCACAGATATACAAGGTGAAAACAGGAGAAAGGGAAAAAAATCCAATAAATGTGAAAATGGTACATACAGTATTTTGAAATGTGTATGTAAAGCACGCACATTTAACATTTAAGTTTAGGTCTGGGGCTTGAAGTTGGTTAAGATTAGGATTTAGATCATTTAGTTATTCATTAATAGCACATTTTCACATCCACCATAGAAATGAGCTGAGGGAGCAACACGTATCATAGACATGTGTTTACATGGCTTCAACCTAAACTGTCTACAAACAGTGTCTCTATTCATCAATAGACACACTGTAATAGACACACAAAAACAGTTAGGAACGAGCTCGTAGACGTCACTGTAGATACACAGCTCTGTGAGACTGTGTTGTTATTCCAAGTGGGCTTTTACAAATCAACTCTTTGGTATCCTAGAGCAGGGGTCTGCAACCTGCGGTCGGAGCCATGCGGCTCTTTAAAGACATCCGTGTGGCTCTTTGACATTTGATTTTGAATGAGAACCAGACTATAGTAAAGCTAAAAACATTCAGTATTATTCTAGTATGTTTAATGCATTGTTTCTCAATCGTTTTTGAATCACGGCACACTTAACACAAGTTACTAAATGTTATTACACCTACAATTTAAAATTTGTGATTGTTTGGTTTTAATTTTTAATCGAAAAGGTATTCTGGACACACAAAATGGCAACTTATTTGCTGAATCTGATTTCATAAAGTATTTAAAAGTGATACATCTGGTAGTATCTCAAGAAACACTAGTGTTCCCTGGCACGCTGGTTAAAAATCACTGCTTTAGTGTGTAGACTGGTTTTTTCATCACAAGTTCAACTCGCTCAACTTAGAAACGCTAAGGAAAAAAAGTTTTTTCGACAAAAACATCATTGTGAATTTACACAATGTTTTGGGTTTTAATTTAGCAAAACATTGAGTAAATTCACTTAACTTTCAAAACATTTTCTTAGACTAAATACTGTTGTGGCTCTTTCTGACTTTGATTTGGTTTGAATTGGGCAAATGTGGCTCTTTTGCTGTGAAGGTTAGAGGGAAGAGTGTTCTCCTGCTTGTTTTTATCAAACCTGTTTTTTAGCTTAAAGGTGCACTCAGTCACTTTTAACCTTCTTTGTTTAGTTGGATGTTTTTGTTATAAAAGTGTGTTTCTTTACACTGAGCAGGCCTACATCTCTCTAAAATCAAGTGTTTTGTTTCCCAGAGAGGGCCTCCTCCTGCTCGTTTCCATGAAACCTCTTTAACTAACTGTTTTTATGTATTGTACCTTTGTTTAACTGCCTTTGTCTGTAAAGTGTCCTTGAGTGTCTAGAAAAGCTCTATATAAATAAAATGTATTTATATTAGTATTAATAATATTCACCATATGGTAGAAAGCGGATATATGTTGATGAAGAATGTCCCAAACTATTGCTTTAACCTATTTCATCTGGATTATTATGCATATGATCGTTCAGCTTCAGAAAGAAACTGTGGTCAGGAAAATGCTTTGTTTTCTCTTAATTTGAGCTGGTGATCCAAACTATTGTAACTGCAGAACACAGACGAGTGACACACAGCCACACCTGTTTGTCAAAGCCTGATCCCATCAAGCTAAGCAAGTTATGGCCTGGTTAGTACTTGGATGGGAGACCACTGGAACACCAGGAGACACAGTGGGACGACAGGAGTGGACTGTCTTTGTGTCCATGGGCAAGACACTCAGTGTCTGTTACACTGGGTGAGTAAATGCCTGACTGTAAAGCGCTTTGAGTGCTTTGTAAGGTGGAAAAGCACTATATAAACCATTTACTCTGCAGAGCTGAAGTAGTTTCATTTTCTGTTCTTCACTTTTACACTGCTTTCATGTCGTATGTTTCTGGTTGCCTGACCAGCCAGCCTCTCCTACATTCTGTTACATTCTGTTTGAATACAGAAGGATCTGGGACCTGACGGTTAGCCAATAAAGTCGTCTCCCAAAGTTAAGATGATCCAATCAAGCACGGCCATTCTGACACGTGACACTAAAAAGTCGGAACTTTCTTGCATGCCTCGAACGGCAATCAATTAGAACATTGTCAGGTCTATTTTGCCCTTTGTCTTAGCCTTGGTCTTAATTATTCCTCTGTTGGCCACTAGTGGCTCTCTACAGGCGTTATACTCTGTCAGTGTAGAGGTAGGGATGGGACGAGATCTCGTACCGCGAGATCTCGCGAGATCAAACTGTCACGATACTGTGCGCACACGAACTGACCTGTCTCGTGAGATTTTTCCATGGTCATGAAATGAAGTTTTGTATCTTTGAGCAGCTGTAGTAAATATTCTCCTCCACACACAGACCTGTAGCAGACTTATTCTGACAGAAAACAGTCTAAACTCTGTCTCAGTTTTTATTTGGTAAAGATAGGACCAATATTGACAGAGATAATTAGTCCTAAACATTGTAAAGAAAAATATATAATCGTCAAATATACGCGCGGACATCGCGGGAACAGCGCAGTGTTTTAACACTAAACATAGTTTAAAATAGATCCACAAAGAGATATTTTGGCCTCTGTCATGTAAAAAGTAGGAAAGTCTCATCTGTGTGTGTCTGGTCCTGCAGCAGCAGCGGCAGCGCTGTGAAGCAGGGTAAAGGGGCGGAGTCTGAGCTACACACGGAGGAGTGGATCAATTTCAGTCAAAACTCATATCGTTGAAATAATACAAATCCAAGGTGATACACATAATGAAAGGTAAAGCTAAACTAAAAGAATATAAACTAACAATAATAAATAATACAAATCAAATTTTGTAATTTGCCTTGTTTAAATTCTAAACTGAAACAATTAATGCAAATTATTTAAAAATCTTGTCTCGTCTCGATCTGTGGACCCAATCTCGTGGCTCGTCTCGTCTCGTGAAAATTCTGCCTCGTCCCATCCCTAGTAGAAGGTGCAGCTTCAGCCAGATGTGGGGGTACATTTCCTTCAGTGAACCTTATGTAAAAGAAAAGACACATTTTTAGACAAAGTTGTTAAAGTCTGTCATATGAATAGACTTTCACCAAATAGATTTCTATTATTACACTTTTTTCCCAAACTGAAGCTGCTGCTACAGTTCACTTTTGCCTGTGATCTTAATGCAGCTGCCCACTTGTCACAAACGTGACACATCTCAGGTTCACTGAAGGAAATTGCACCCCCACATCTGGCTGAAGCTGCACCTTCTACACTGACAGAGTAAAGCGCCTGGAGAGAGCCACTAGTGGCCAACACAGGAATAATTAAGACCAAGGCTAAGACAAAGGGCAAAATAGACCTGATAATGTTCTAATTGATCGCCATTCAATAAAATGTTAATAAAAGAATAAGAGTTTGCTTGTTTCTCTCTGAAAATCTGGCAACACTGGTCAGCTTTTGACAGCTGGATGTAGCTGCTGAAAGTGAATTGTGTTTACCTCAAAGACAATAGGAAAATAAACAGTCTACAAGAATCATAATCGAATCGAAATCGTGGTCTGACTCCAAGAAAATCGTGACGTTAGTTTTTTTCCGTATCGTCCAGCCTTAAAACAGAGATCAGCCACTCCAAAGGCTTTTATTTAGGCTTATTGTATAACTCTACAACATCATTATCATTTAGCTTATTCTACACCAAACCACGCCTTCCTATCAACCTCACACCGTCTGAGTCCTGTAATTGCTCTAATCAGAATCCAGCCTGTCTGCGGACCGTCCTGTGGGATTATGGTGTTGTGAGATGTTTTTTTTTTTTCTTTTCCGCACGGCTGCCTCTCCGTCGCTGGAACACACCGCTGACCTTTTTGGGGACTATTAATCTGGAAGGCCCGGCTCCACTTTTAAGCAAACAAGACCGGTGTGCCTCTCCTCCTCCTCTCCGGACCAGCCAATCTCACACACAGAAATTGGACCGACGCCGGGACAATTGTGTATTCATTACGGAGGAAAGAAGCACAACGCAGAGAGGGGGAAGGAAGGAAAGAGAGAGAGATTTGACTTGAACAGAACCAGAGAGGAAGAGTTAAGTCAAGTGTGCTGTACTCAACATGTAAGAACAGAACAATACTGTCCAACTAGAAATGGGGATTTCAATGTAGAGCTTAATAGTGCTTTCTTTTTAATAAACTGCATACAAATTACAAATGATTTCAGACATTAACTTAAAAAAGAAGAGGCATACAAGCAGCAATACAATCTGAGGCATTGAGATGCATAAAAAAAGTAATAATAATAATAATAATAAATAAAATAATAGACGTTTTCCGGAACAATTGCTATATGAGATGGAAGTGATGCAGTGCTGATAGTTTCAAGTGATTTGTTGTTGGAAATATTTTTCTACAGATTGAATGCAATTTTGGAGTTCAATTGTTAATATTTTAAAAAGAGGCTGGAGAATTTGGACTTATGGATGGATGGTGATATAACAAAATAATCATATTAACTATATATTCAATTTTATGTTGTTTATGATAAAATTGTGAGATTATGTGTGAAGAGTCCAGCTGAATTCTGGTAGCAGTTTTTTGATAAATAAAAGATTCTAAACTGGTCCAAAGATTCTTTGAGTAGTGGCATTCGTAAAAAAGATGGAGGATAGTTTCATTATGTATATTACAAAAGGAACATTTTGGGTCTATTTCTTTAAATTTTAAGATGAGATAATTGGTTGAATATATCCTATGAATTATTTTCTATTTAACTTCCCTGACCTTGTTATTTAAACAAAATTTGAATGGGTTTCCAGTTGATATTAGTGAATACAGCGTTCCAGTGGGATTTACAGTTGGGTACAGTGTGGTTAATTTGTTGCAGACAACTTAATAGCGCTTTCCCCAGTTTCTAAAAATAGATTGTGACGTCACGCCGCAAAGCATTGTGGGTGCAATTTAGGGCAAACAAACACGAGCGCGGCATAGTTGCATTGCATGTGTAAAGGTGGTTTGAAAATGAAGATATTTTCACAATCAACAAGCAAATTATGACGAAACGTGGAGGCACAAAACACACATGTAACTCGAATTAGAGATCTCCCGAGCGACTGCCAGAAGGAACAGTTTTCATCCAGTTTCCAAAACCCTGGAAGATCAGCGACAACATGACACAACAGGCCGAGGTAAAGACGGAGAAAGCAAGACGATGGCAGTGTTTATGTGGAGAGGATAACTAACAACATGTACATTTGTTGGCTGCACTTTGACGGTGAAAGGCTCTAGATCCGAGGCTGACAAACTAGAACAACGCTACAGACTGTGAGCTCTGGAAGAAGCAGCGGTGCAACAGAATGTCCCAACCAAACTGTCAGAACTGTAGATAAGCTACACAAACAATCTACTGCAAGTATGTACTTAAAAACTGAAACTATAATATTAGAAAACAGTGGTGCAGTACGAAACAAACGCGTGCTGGATTGTTTGTCCGACTTTTGCTCCAGCAGCGCTTGCGTGTGACGTTAATTGTAAAGTGTGCTGTTAACCCCTTGATCATCCCGGCCTGGTTTTCCTTCAAGTCTGTCTGACTGGAATTTCTCTGTCTTTGGACATAACCAATAGTCTGGACACTAAAGCTGGGGTCGATAAAAGAAAGTCTTGGTCGACTAAAGACATGTCTCATTGACTGGATAATCGAGTAAAGTAAAATGTTGCTCTGAGCCACTTTGTACCAGAAAAGACAAAAATGTTGTAGAGTTCATAAAAAAAAAAAAATCAACATTTTATGCAGATAATTAATAGGAAACGAGGTATATTTCTGAGAAAGCACTTTAGACCAGTGATTTGGTCCAATATAAATACTCGTTTAATGAGGAAAAGTTTAAAATGATTGCATAAACATGGAGCTGTCTGAAACCAGGCAAGGCATATGCTAAACAAATGGTCAAAAATTTGGCCTCTTGAACACCTGCAGAAAGACACGCTGTCTGTCTAGTTAGCGGAGGAAGCTTTTTGATAAAAACAACAAAACAGGACAAGAGCAGCTGTTTCAATCTGAAGTCTAAACCGGTCTGACAAACGTCTGAGACTGTGTTTGTCTTGTAACATGTTTGAGTCATAGGGTTGAATTTCATTCAAAATGGCTTCTCACAGTGATAAACGGGCATAGCAAGAAGGTCCTGGGTTCGACTCCCGGGCCGCCGGGGCCTTTCTATGTGGAGTTTGCATGTTCTCCCCGTGTCTGCGTAGGTTTCCTCCGGGTACTCCGGTTTCCTCTACAACTAAAAACATGTCCATTAATGCCTCCCCTGAACCTTCCCCCAGGGCTCCCCTGCAAAAGAGATTCTGAATCTCAGTGGGACTTCCCTGGTTAAATAAAGGTCAATTAAATAAACTCTTGTAGTTACTGACAACAGCGCTGGTGAGTGTTGCTGCTACAACTCGTGTCAATCAGCTCGGCTCTTGCTGCTAACTGCTTGAGCGTGCAACTCCCATGTTGAGAAACAAATTTACAAATTACATTTACGAGGCTTAATTCAAAGTTGTTTGTTGTTTTTTGCGCTGTCAAACAAATGAAAGTTACAAATACATGTTAACATTTATGTTAAAAAACAACTTTTTTTGATTGTGTTTATTTCTAAATAATCACATTCTACCTTCTTTTAAACCTTCTTTTAAAATACCACTAAAATCTCATGACAACATGTCTATAACGAACACTTGCTCTCTGCTAACCATCCAGTTGTTTACAATAAACCAGGCAAAACAACCCACACAAGTACAGTCATTCAACTGTATAACTACACGTACAGTTTTACAGTGAAGAGTTCATGACTTAATCAGACTCATTACCGTTTCCACACATTTCCTCCCTAAAACGCTAAGCTGCTCTTTACAAATCTGTCTTTACTAAACTCCGACTCTGCTCTGATTACGCCGGCACACTCCTCTCTTTCTGTACGTTTAAAACTCTCACATTTAGCGCCACAAAAGCCCAGCTGAGGCCCAAAAGTATTTCTAATTACACACCATTTCAGACGTAAACAGAATTTAGCTTTTATTCCACGACTCAAGCTGACAAGTGCGTCAATACTGTCCACAGAATGTAATTAAGTTTGTGAATAATTAGGGGAAAAGTGGAGTGAGGAGTGATGGGAATGTTGGAGATTTTTAGAGATATTAGGTCATAACCCTCTCCAGAGTTATACAAGTGCTTACACCTTGTGATGTCATCGAGTGTTAGTTTAGGAAGTGTCGTGTTTTTGTTAAACTTGGCAAGTTTTTCGATAGATTGTGTGACATTCTGTAGGTCAAGTCAAATAAGTCAAAGAGAGACAAGTCCGAGTCAAGACCAAAGTCAAAGAGAGACAAGTCTAAGTCAAGTCAAAAAGTCAAAGAGAGACAAGTCTAAGACAAGACCTGAGTCAAAGAGAGACAAGTTCAAGTCCAGTCCCAAGTCAAAAAGAGACAAGTCCAAGTCAAGTCCAAGTCAAAGAGAGACAAGTCCAAGTCAAACAGAGACATTCGTTTAGGCACATTACAGAGCGGTCTTGTACAGCTGTTGGGATTTATATTTCTTTCATAAATATGTAAACACATGGCTAAAAGAGAGAAATGCATCCACAACTATTATAGTGTGTCTATATGAGCCGTATCACCCCAAATGAGGGCCTCATTCCTGACACTTTCTTATAAACAATTGTTCTTTTACAAAAAATGTTGTTAGTGAAGATTGTTCTATTACTGTAAAACAATAAAAAAACAAAAGACATTAGGCCAATAAGTGAAACGATATTAAATCTTTGTATTGTTATAACTTGATAATGTAAATCAATATTTTTTAAAGACAGAGAGAGAGAGAGAGAGAGAGAGAGTAGGAAGAAAGAGAAGAGAGGAAGAGAGAGCGAAAAAACGGAGAGAGTAAGAGAGAGAGAGAAAGAGAGAGAGGAGGGAGAAACTGAGAGAGAAGAGAGAGAGTAGAGAAAATAGAAGCAAAGAAAAAATTATTGAGAAAGAAAGAAAAGAGAGAGACAGGGAGAGACGAGGGAGAGAGAAACACATAGATAGAAGAGAGCGAGAGAGTGGAGGGAAAGAGAGAGGAGGGAAAGAGAGAGAGTGAGCAAGAGATAGAGGAGAGAAAGAGAGGAAAGAAAAAGACAGATAGGGAGGAGGGAAAGAGAAATAGAAGAGAGCAAGAGAGGGGAGGGAGAGAGAGACAGTGGCGGAGAAAGAGAGGGAGCAAGAAAGAGAGAATAACAGACAATTCACACACATAAGTTAATTTTCATAAAACTTTAAGGCAGAAATTGCACTTATCACTTTTTTACGGTGTAAGAAATTGTCTATTTAAATGGTCTATTTATATAGCGCTTTTCTACCTTTCCAGGCACTCAAAGCGCTTTACAACCTAGTATCCACTCACCCAGTGTAACAGACACTGAGGCAGTGTGGGTTAAGTGTTTTGCCAAGGACACAATGACAATCTACTTTTGTCGTCTACCATACTACCTGAATAACATCATTAATCCAGTGATTGTGCCCCTACATGGACAACACAGGCCTAACTTCATCTTCATGGACGACAATGCTCCTGCTCATCGAGGTCGCATCATCAGGGAACGGCTGTTGGAGACTGGTGTACCTCAAATGGAATGGCCTGCACTTTCTCCAGACCTGAATCCCATTAAAAAACCCGTGGGATCAGCTGAGTCACCATGTAGAGGCTCGAAACTCTGCACCCCAGAACCTCAGTGACCTGGGGGCTGCCCTTCAAGAAGAGTGGAATGCCTTGTGAACAGCATGAGACGTCGTGGTCAAGTTGTAATTGATGCTCAAAGGTACATGACGAGATATTGAGACGTTTGAATTTTTTGTTGTGATGTAACTACCATTGTTGTTACCTTTTGTTTCAATAAAATTTTTGAGATGAAGAAATCACTAGTGCATTCTTCTGCTTAAATGTCTTACTTTCATGATATGAATCGCCCATAGCATGAACTTGTTGCATTTTCCATAAAATTTCACCTGAAAGTTAAATATCCCTAACTTTTTTGTGAGTAGTGTAATAGTGATTTTATTACAGTATTACTTCAGTTACAACAGATAATATATCTTGTACACACTGTCCACAAAATATTCTGTGTGTGCTAAAATATGTATTTGCAAGAGGAAAGTGTCTAGCTGTAAAGATTGTCTCAAATATCTTTTATTTCTCCAGGATGCACTTTATCTCTCCTTTTAGAATCTCTTTTTCAGTGGATGTGTGAGATGCTTTAGCAGAGAGAGGCAGTGGTAGCCCTGCAGTCGAGCTCCTCTGGGATCACTTACACACTCGAACAGAGGAGGGACTGGACTGACCCGGGACATAAAGACTTCATTGACCAAAAGCTCCTATAGTTCACACTGTGGCCCTCCAAAGTCTCACGTCCCCGAGGAAGATCCCACTCAGACATTCTGTACGACTCACATCAAACTTTACAAACTCACACATTCTGTACGACTCGCATCAAACTTTACAAACTCAGACATTCTGTACGACTCACATCAAACTTTACAACTCACACATTCTGTACGACTCCGCATCAAACTTTACAAACTCACACATTCTGTACGACTCCACATCAAAACACACTTTACAAACTCACACATTCTGTACGACTCACATCAAATTACAAACTCACATTCTGTACGACTCAAATCAAACTTCAAACTCAAACTCACACATTCTGTACGACTCCACATCAAACTTGGACAAACTCACACATTCTGTACGACTCACCATCAAACTTTACAAACTCAGGACAATTCCGACTGCTCACAACTTCACATTCTGTAAACTCACTCACAAACTTTACAAAAACACCAATCTTTACAAACTCACACCATCTTTTACCAACTCACACCATTCTTACAACTCAACTCCAAACTTTACAAACTCACCGTAATCTTTAAAAACGTACAACTCAGCTCCTCCAATCTTTACAAACTCACACATTCAAACTCACACCAGTCTTTAACAAACTCACTTACAAATTTTACAACTCAACCATTCTTTACAACTCACTCACAAACTCACCATTTTACAAACTCACTCAATTCTTACAACTCCAGTCACCAGTCTTTACAAACTCACTCCATCTTTACAAACTCACTCCAAATTTACAAACTCACTCCAATCTTTACAAACTGTCTTACAAACTCACTCCAATCTTTACAAACTCACTGCAATATTACAAACTCACACTCCAATTGTCACAAACTCAACTCCAATCTTTACAGTCACACAATCTGTACAAACTCGACCTCCAAACTCACTTTACAAACTCACTACCTTTTACAAACTTTACAAACTCATACAACTTACAAACTCACTACAAACTCTTTACAAACTCACACCAATCCATTTACAAACTCAACTACTCAAATATTTACAAACTCACACCAACAAGCTCACACCAATCTTACAAACTCACTCCAAACTCTCTTTACAAACTCACACACAGTCTTTTACAAACTCACACCAGTCTTTACACCAGACAAACTCAACTTCTGTATGACAAACTTTACAAACTCCGTCTCAACAAGGTCTACGCATAAGAATTAGTTAAAATCTAATATCTAAAAATGTGTTTTCATGCAGACTTGCAGTTAAATTTTCAAGATACCATATATACAAAATTCTCTCTCAAAAAACTTTATATCTAATATGCAACAAAATTAATACACATGGTTTACTTGACTCATACCATTTTTCTTTTTTTGTAGAATTTGTTTATGTGCATTTTTTGTCAATTTTTCACATTAATAAGTTTTCTTGTATATGAAAACATGCACTTGTACAACACTGTTTTCATGCATTCACATGATTAAACTACAGCACAAGTTTCGACATTGCACTATTACTTGGCAGAGTGAACAGGCCTGACGAAGGCGGAAGTCCTGCGCCGAAACTTCAGGTAAATGAGCACCTAGCTTATTACAACTGTCTTATTACAAGAAAAATAAATAAACTAAAAAGAAGACAGAAATGAATTTCCAAAATAATACACTTTTTCCAATTATAGTAGAGCTCTAATTTAAAGTATATTTAAGCCACAGTCTTTTGAAAGTTGGAAGTAAAACGGCATTTCCACTGACAAAAACCTTGGCGCCCAAAGGGTTAATAAAATCTACTGGTAGATCTTGATGACTTAAAAAGTAGATCTCGGGCAGAAAAAGGTTGCCCATCCTGAAGTAGAGTACAGTTTCTCAAAATGTGCTGCAAGAAGAATAATTTCAAACACCAATCATCACCCAAACAACCCCAGCATATTATATAGATTATTGTAATGCCATGAACTTATTCTCCAGAAGCTCCACAGTGAAAAGTTGCTCTCCCAGACAGACAGACAGACAGACAGCTCGTGTTGTTTCCTCTCCGTCAGACCCATTCTAATTGAAACTACCTGTTCGGTTTGGTGGCAGTGTGCAGCGGCTGTCCAGCGGCCTCTCCACAGGTCAAACTCAAACTCAGCCCCTGCACAAGGTGAAATGAGACCACTCCAGCTCGCCGGGGTCAGGGGAAAATAGAAATCTCTCTCTCCGCTCTACTGTAATAAAGTTACTGAGGTGGAGTGGGCCGCGACAATGGAACTTTGTACGAGGGAAAAGGGCCAGAGCCAGATTGGTTCGCCCACCAGCAAACAGCCAGAGCAGGGCACACAATTACAGTCTTCAGAGCGAGCTGGTGCGGGAAGGATTTAACATGGGACTGAATGATGGTACACTGTTAAAGTTGTAGTATTGGATTTTCACTCTGGGCAACATCAGGATAAAAAGGTGAACTTATCCTTTGACAATCAACTTTTATGATGTAATCGTCATATGGGTCATTCTCTGAAAGTGGGACTGTTTTGCCCATTGGTTATTTGACAGGTTTTCATTAAGTAAATAATAATAATTTTGTTTTATTTTTTTATGTAATATATACTCTAATGTGCCTCTAAAAGATTTTTAAATATTGCAGCCCAAGATCAGATGAACTTTTTTTTTTACAACCTGTTTTTCAAAAAAAAATAGCTTAAATCATGACCAAAAGTGTGACATTTTTATCCAGCAATAAACATGATGTAATGTCTCATGTAACTCGATAAAATACTGCATTGAAACACAATGAAATGAAGAATAATGTTGGAAAATATGTTTGCATTTCGTTTTTCTACTTTTTGTATTGGAGTTTTGTGAAAATGAGCTGAATTCCTGGGTATCTGAATGTAACTGTTGGTGTCCATAAAAGTTACACACGGACCTGATCAGTTTTATCAGCAAGTGAAGACTTTTCAACGCTCAGGAACCTTGCAGCAGATAAACACCACTAATGTGTGTGTTCAGAGAGAATATCTCAAAAATCAACATTTTATTTAGTTTATAGCAACTCTCTCAGCTAAAACATGTGGTGTCCAGTTGGTGTCCATGTTACATGTGGAATTATGCTCCATTGAGAGCAATTGAAATTGAAATGGCTATATTGGAAAAAATAGTTGTGCATCTTTCTTGACCATTCTAGATCCTGTCAGTACACTTCTCAAAGATGGAAATTAACCTCAAAATAAAACAATTGCTGCAGTTTGAATTTTTTTTAGAATTCCTTTTTTCTTTAATTTCTTCTTGTTTTGTAATGAAGATAAGTTTGTTATCTTAAGTTCGGGAGCAGGACCACACCACATCTACGCAACTTCCGGTTGATTCACTATTCAAGCCACGTGTTCACTTACCACCTTTGTCCACTGTCTTCGTGCCCCACCCGCCCACCCTTTTTCCATAAATTCTATTCTTGCTTCTTCTTACAGGCCCGGGAGCCTAGGCCCATTGAAGCCAAATCATACAGCTTATCAAAATTCACAAATTCATCATTATATTCATTCCTTCAATAAACGTTATTCGCATTTATTTGTGGTTTGTGGTCTTTGCTACTGAATTTATTTAAATGTTTTTTAAATTATTTCAGAAAAAAGAAAACTCCTAAAAACCCCGTGCCTAAAAAAGTACTAAAAAGTAACAAAATAAACCGGACTGGTGGGCGGCAAAAAAGGAACAAAAGGCTGGGGCACCGGGCCAACTCTACAGGGCCACGGAGAGAGGAGAGAGCGAGGACACCGCTGCACGTCCTTTTAAAGGGGTCAACTACATTAAACTAAACTATAAAACTTATTACAAAAAAACTACAAAAAATATAACTACAAAAAGATAACTATCAAAAATAGAAAAAGACAAAAACTAATCTAGGAAAACTATAGAAAAAAAAAAAGAAAAAAAAATACATAAATAATGGAAAAAAAGTGCTCAAACCTAGCAATTATATCCTGATTTACCTTATCAAGTTATTGACTCTATTTTGTCCCGCCTACTTTTCTAGGACATGCACTTCCTGTTTAGCTGCATTTAGCCTGTAGACTTCAGTCGATGGGTTATTTTAACTGTCATTATATTAATTAAAATTGCCCACAAAACAGACAACCAAACACGTTAGCCACCTTAACAGAGCTAAACAGGAAGTGCATTTCCAAGCCAAGTAGGTGGGACAAAATAGGGTCAATAAAATCTTATTTGTATCTGTTTTAAACCATAATTGCTTGAATCAAGAATAAATTTGATTAAAATCTTGTCCAGAGAACTTGAAACTAGCATTCTGCTCAAAACAACTAGGTTAGTCAAATCTTCTACCTGCACTGGCAGATTATTTCACTAGAAACAAGACATTTTTAACTCAAAATAAGCAGAATGTAGTTATTTTTGAAAGGCCTTTTTTGCAGTGTACAACCTGTTTTAGCTGCTCAATCTCATTTTGTGTTGGTCTCTAATGTTGTGATGTCATATGAATGAACCTTTAGCCCAACAAATGTGGAATGATTTCAAATGATGTCTGCAGATCTCCACGAGGAGGAACGGAAGTAAAGAAAAACAAACCTCATCTTGAGATGCTTGAAGACTTTTTTTTCTTTTGCTGGTTCAGGTTTCAGTTTCTATGACAACCACAAAAGCACTTTTTTTCTGGTTAGGGGTCGCAGGTGACTGGAGCCTATCCCAGTGACTTTGGGCCTTGTTGCAGAGTTAGACAGACAACCATTCACTCTCTCATTCATTCACAGTGATGCCCAATGAACCTAAACATGCGTGTTTTTGGAGGTGGGAGGAAACCGGAGAAAACCCACAGTGACACAGGGAGAACATGCAAACTCCACCTATAAGGTCGTTAAGAATGTTTTAAGAGCACCACATACTGTACTGATAATGCAATATATGTATGATTGTGGTATACAAAGCTTAACACACGAGAACATCCGGGCCTAAGTAAGTAAGGTTTATTGTGCAGCGCTTTTCACAAAGTGCTTCACAGTGAGATGAACCCCTCCTCCCTCAGTGATAGTAAGCAGCCCTGAGGCAGCCTCAACCTCCGACCACCACCAAGTGTTCTCTAACCTCGCGCTTGGACAATTGCAACAGTCTCTTTACCTGCCTCAATAAGAAAGAAATGGCCCGGTTGCAGTACGTCCAAAACTCAGCAGCAGGAGAGCCCTTATAATTCCTATTTTGAAAAAGCTTCATTGGCTCCCTGTTGTGTATCGTGTTCAATTTAAAATGTTGGTTTTGACGTTTCAGGCCTTACATGGACAGGCACCTACAGTATGTACATAATTGACTTGATTAAACCTCACAGGTCAAACTGGAGCCTCAGGTCATGTGAACAGAACCTGCTGATGGTTCCCCGAACATATTTTAAAACTCGAGGAGATCGGGCTTTTGAAGTTGTAGCGCCCCGACTCTGGAATGAACTGCCTGTGTCACTTCGCTCTTTGGACTCTGTGGATCCTTTAAAAAGCATCTAAAAACACACTTTTCTAGACAAGCGTTTGAGTCCTAAACTTGTAGTTGCTGGAGATGCTCTGACTGTATTTTTTGTTTAATGTTTTTTTTTTAAGGGGTGCACGGTAGCAGAGTGGTTAGAGCTCTGGCTTCCCAACAAGGAGGTCGTGGGTTCGACTCCCGGGTCGGACCATATCAACATCTCACGATCTCTCTGGGTGGAGTTTGCATGTTCTCCCCGTGTCACTGTGGGTTTTCTCCCGGTTTCCTCCCACCGCCAAAAACATGTATGTTTAGATTAATTGGGCATCACTGTAAATTTCCCTGAGTGAGTGAATGAGAGAGTGAATGGTTGTCTGTCTAACCCTGCGACGAGTTGGCCACTGTCCAGGGTGTTCCCCACCTAAGGCCCAAAGTCACTGGGATAGGCTCCAGTCACCTGCGACCCCTAACGGGATTAAGCGGTAGAAAATGAATGAATGTTGTTTTTAAACAGTTTTTTTTTATGTCCCACAGTGAAGCGCTTTGTGGCTTTATTTATATCAGGGGTGCCCAAAGTGGGGCCCGGGGGCCAAATTCGGCCTGCCAGATGGCTCAATTTGGCCCGCGAAGGGTTGTTCAGGTTTGTTAGGACTAACTCTTTGATTCAATTTTGTGTTAAAGACTGTCAAATGACAAAATTCATGTGCAATCAATTAAAACGTGTTTAAAAAAGATATTTTAATCTTCATCTCTTCTCAATATGTTTTTTTAAATGCCGAACAAAATTATGTTTGGCCCTTGGCACTCTTCGATGCAATACATTTTGGCCCGCGAAGAAAAAATCTGCAAATTTTGGCCCACCAAGGAAAAAGTTTGGGCCCCCTGATTTATATAGTACTTTTCACAAACACAATGTTTACTTACTTACTTAACCTGCATGTTATTGGTTGGTGGGGAAGTCCGGAGAAAACCACGAAGACATGGGAAGGAACACGCAAACTCACACAGAAAAGCCCGGCCTAACCACTCTACCATCGTGCTTTAGTCGCCTCTGGATGGAGTACTGTAAGTCACGTGAGGAGTCTCTTCATGGAGCCGTTTTTGTGGCAATTTTTCCATAAACAATCTTGAAAACAACATTCCTGATATGATCTAATCTCATATCAGGAATGTTGCTAAGCTCTGTACAATGAACACAAGTTACATATCAGATCAGTGAAGCGTCTTATCTGAACACAAGATGCCTACACCTGTCTCAAACACAACATCACTTACCCCGTTCGAACAAACACATTTCCATAAGCTAATCACTCCGCTCTCTT
>CM076396.1:10784791-10857291 GCA_038363315.1 Mugilogobius chulae | reverse complement strand
ATGCCAGTTCAATCAGTGAACCTGCACAACATAACGTGGAGCAGTGCAAGAAGTTCACTGGAAATAAGAATAATAATAATAATCATATTTTGCCATCATTCTAATTTTGTCAGTTATGTAGTTAGAAAAAGCCACGTTAAATGCAGTTATTGAATTAGGCAATATATTTGTAAAATAAAATGGATTCACTTTTTAGTCAGACTTGGCTTCAATAAGTTTGTTCTATATGTTTTAACAATACAATGTTGTGTCGACCTAAACTTATAATAAAAATGATCCGATGCTCGTGGTAAGACCTACCTGAGAATCTTGATCCGTGCGTGAAAAGTTTATGAAAAAGCAGCGGCGTATAATCCTTTTGAATGAGACAACTGCCGCAGGCTCCGGTCCCGTGTGATGCGAGCGGAGGGTCTTTCGTGTGTGACCGCGTCTGCAGCCCCTGTACAGACGAGCGCAGGGTTGTGTCCACCTCGGGTCGGTTCTCTGGATGCGCGCCGTGGTCCAGGTAAAGCACAGCGCGGGGCTCTGGTCCAGACTGTGCCAAACGGTTCCGCGCTCTTCCTCGTGCTCACTCACAGTGGTCACCGCCGTAAAATTGACAGCCTCTGGTCAGAAACGTCCAGCGGCCTGGTGCGCGTGGCCGCGACCCGCGCTGACCCAAAAAGCGCTGAAGGGGCCGGACCTCACGCAGCACCGTGCTCTCCTGGCTTTATCTCTCTGCTCTGTCGTGGGCAGAGCTGCATTCACACTTAACACTGTCTTATGTTCACTCTATCTAATTCTTTTTTATATAAGTCAACAGGCTTTATGTAAAAGAAATACATTTTTTTAGACAAAGTTGTTAAAGTTTGTCATTTGAATAGACTTTTACCAAATACATTTCTATTATTACACTTTTTCCCAAACTGAAGCTCTTGTAGTAACTTTTGCTGTGATATTAATGCAATGCTTACGTGTCACAGACATGACACGTCTAGGCCGTTCACTGAATGAAATTGTACCCACACATGGTGGGCACCACACCTGCTTCACTCACGGCGTAGCTCTTGGAGAGAGCGCACTAGAGGCCAACAGAGGAATAACTGTCTTAACCGGTCATAACGGGAAGTCTTAAAGGGGCAAAATCGCGCGGCAAATGTGTCAAACTCAAGGCCCGGGGGCCAGGTGCAGCCCTCCACCTCATTTCATGCTGCCCTCACGGTCTTAAAGGTTGTGTGGAGGATTTTCAAAAATTGTTTGTTGTCAGTCTTGATCAAAAACAGTTGCATAGATTTGTAACAGCCTTGTACTGCCTACCTGTGGACATGATGAGGCCAGTAAAACGTTACCATAGATAACAGGTACCTCGTAGATTTAGCAATTGTCACTTCAATAAATATACAATATTCAAATACAACTATTAATTTGTAGTATGTCAAAGATAAGGTTCATTTTAGTTACAACCGGCCCTTTGAGGACAACCCCAACGCCAACGTGGCTCTTTGTAAAATGAGTTTGACACCTCTGTTTTAGACAGTAAAATATGTTCAATGTTTGCTACATACAGTAAGCTTTTGCATGTTTATATCAACACATGAACACAATACAAATCATCTCCAGCACACAAAGCCCTCTCACTGCCCAGCTGAACAGTTCCTCAGCTGCAGGTTGTATCTCTCACACACACACACGTATATAACACACACACACACGCTCACAGGCCTCGGGCTACACTCCGCCTCTCTCCGGACCCACCGCCAACATCCTGCACAAGACACAACAGCTAAAGACTCCGTTTGGGTATGCATGAAACAGCATCTCTTGTAGGTCAAACGCTGGAGCAGGATGCACATGTGTGGGACCCCTGGGTGCTCCCTCTCTCTCTCTTCTCTCGCTCTCCCTCTCTCCTCTCTCTCTCTCTCTTCTCTCTCTCCTCTCCTCTCTCTTGCTCTCTCCAGTCTCCCTTTTCTCTCTCTCTCCAACTCTCTCTCTCTCTTTCTATCCTCCCTCTCGCTCTTTCCACTCTCTTTTCTCTCCTTTCTCTCTCTTCCCTACCTTTCTCCTTCTATCTCTCTCCTCCCTCTCTCTCTCTCTTTTCTCTCCTCTCTCTCCCTCCTTCTCTTTCCTTCCCTCTCTTTCTCTCCCCTCTCCCTCTTTTCTCTCCTCTCTCTTCCCTCTCTCTCTCTAGTCTCTCTCCCTCTCTCTTTCTCTTCGTCTCTCTCCTCCCTTTCTCTCCTCTCTCTCTCCCTCCCTCCCTTTATCTTTCCTTCCCTCTCTTTCTCTCCCTCTCCCTCTCTTTCTCTCCTTTCTTTCTCTTCTCTCCCTTTCTCCTCTCTCTTTTCTCTTCTCTCTTTCCCTCCTTCCCTCTCTCTCCTTCCCTCTTTCTCTTCCTCCCTCTCCTCTCCTCTCTTCCCTCTCTCTCTCTTTTCTCTCCTCTCTCTCTCCTTCTCTCTCTTTTCTCTCTCTCCCTGCCTCTCTCTCCCTCCTCCTCTCCTCTCTCTCTCCTCTTTCCTCTCTCTCTCTCTCTCCTCCTCTCTCCCTCTCCCCCTCTCCTCTCTCTATCTCCTCCTGGCCGGGTGACGCTGCACTTCTCTTTGCAGGAGGGTGAGCTGGGGAGTGACACACTAACCTAAACGACCCCACACACTCGGCCCCTGGAACGCAGCCTGCAGCGGTCGGCCATTTTCCCTGTTCCAAAAGAGAAAAGTGGACAACCTCTGCGCCGGCTTTGTCTTCTCGTGCCAGAACATTTGCATCTGTTTTGGAAAATGTCTCGGAGTCGTTGCGAATGTGTTGTGAATAAACTCTACAGTGAGAAGAATAAAGATGTGGAGGGAAGATCTCAGCTATGTAACGTCAAGTTTGATGATGACTTGTTTCAGTTGGACCTGTTTGAGTTAACCTCCATGTGAATAAATCCTGTGTTTTCCAATAAAATGCTCCAGAGCTTATGTTGGTTTAAAATGAAAAAGACACTCGTCCTCATTGTTTTGAACATGTAAACCTCCTGTTTTCTATTCTAAAGACATTATTTCATTGTCGTAAATCATATTATTTCACTAAAAAGTAGAACAGAGGAAAACAACACTGACATGAAGTTTGATTTAGGCTGCATTCACAATACAAACTGAACCGGACATGGCTCGATTGGGAATCAAAGTTGCAACATTGTCGAATTTCTCTAAACTGGCTCGGTTCTATTCACACTTTTATCAATCGAACCAGCGTGTCTACCTGAATCATTCCCCGTCATTCTCCGTTCTCTCATGTGTTTTTGTGTATTATTTGTCTCGTTATCGATCTCACACAGGCTGTTTGTTGTGATTCTGAGCTCACGTGTGACTCAGCCTGGATCACGTCACTGTTCACTTCCTGGTTTTGTTTCCCTCTCGGTCCGTTTGTGTTCACAATACAAACAACCGCTCCAGAGCTCGATTCAACCGAGCCGAGACCGACCTCTCCAACCGGACCAGATTTTTTAGAGTCCTGTACTATGAATCTAGATTTGGGGTTTAGCGAGGTAAGTTCTGGGTTAAACCTGGTCTGGATCACGTCCTATCGGGGTAGATCTCTATGACAACATGTGGCAAACTCATAACCTGCTCCGGACCAGGTTAAATTCCTGAATAAGTTAAAAAGACAAGGCGCTGGCCAATCAGAGACGAGAATTTAGGCGTTTGTAAAGAGAGAGAGAAGAGAGAGATCAGCGGAGAAATGAGGAAATGTGAAAGTCACGGCGTCTTCTTTTATATCAATACAATACGCACGTAGCCTATGTATAAAGATGAGCCATGTAATCTCATATGTAACAGATAATCAGGATTATTCAGTCTAGTTACTGTGTGATGATTATTAAACGCTCAAGAAATAATGAATGACTGCACTTTGTGCACATTTGGCTGTGGATCTTTACGCATCACTTTGACTGAACTAAAGACACAGCTCATAAGCGGTCCATCTATTAAATGTTTGTGATGTCTGCACATTTGAGCTGTTATATCCACGCATGACATTTAAATAAACTTTGCAGCGTAACATCGGTCTCAGTTATTGGTCGCTTCACTTGAAGCTGCAGCACGTTTCCTTCGCTTAGATTTGAACAATATTACATATTTCCCTTCATGATTAACGTTTGCTCTCGCTTGAAGATCGCAGCTTGGTTGTTCTGATTGGTCAGTTTGCGTTAATCCCGCCCTGCTCTGTGAACGCGCACAACTTCATTGAGAAAACCCAGGTTAACAGACAGAGTTGTGAACTTGTTTCGTAGGACAGTTTATCCAGAGAGGATCATATCTGGGTTAGTCAACCCGGGTAAGAGAAACTTCTCCAGGATAAGTTCAGCGACGTTTGTAGGACAGCCTCAGATCAGAGTTCGTTTGTGCCTTCACAATTACTCCATCAAACCAAACTATCCAGACAAACGAATCCTGACCCCAATCAAAAGTGTACTGTGAATGCAAAGGAAAGAAGAAGAGAGGGGAAAAAGAAAACTTCTGAAACTCTGCAAGTCCAAAAATGCTTAAGGAAATAAACAAAAACAAAAAACATTCTCAAAAGCCACTGCAACAGCCATATTCTAACCCAGTCTCTGATACTGCTTTAGTCTCACATGGAGCTCTGTGTAGGTCACATGTCTGCAGTCATCTGTCACCGCTCTACATACAGACTGTGACACGGCTCTGTTCTGTGTGTGTGTGTGTACTGTATATGTGTGGTGTGTGAGCGCCGGGGTCTCCCTCAGGTGCCTCTGGGGAGGGAGCAGCGTTCTGGGCCCGGCTGACAGAATGACACGTCTTAGCTCCAGCTCCAGAGGCTGGCTCTTTGCATATGACACCAGCTCCACTGTAAACATGGATTTTCACTTCATTCTGTGGACAGGAAACACATCTGAAGTCTAGTTTTATCAGTCAGTGTAGGGCTGCTGCTTTAGGATGAAAAGAATGTTTCAAGTCCTGTTTATCAGCTGAAGTTTACTCACAGAAAGAATATAGCAGATTTTTTTTTTTTTTTTTTATAAATAAATAAATCGGTTTTGGAGTTACATAAACATTTTGATTTATTTTGTTGACTTATTAGATTTAATGTTTTTTTTTTTTACAAAGAGCATTTTCAATAATCTAGACTAACAATCTAATCAATCAAACAAAGAATTATATATTAGATATGAACAAAATGCTTAATTGAAAACCTTGTTGCAACCCAATCTCACAGAAATGTGTATGTATCCCACACAAATGTACATGTATACTACATAATTTCTCTTTTTTGAGTGCATCTGTAGCATTGGTGTCCCAGTTCATTTCTATGGTGAATGTTAGTGATGAGCAGGCCGACCCTGATCCTACGGTCAACCCACGATCAACCCACAGTCAACCCGCAGTCAACCCACGGTCAACCCACAATCAACCCACGGTCAACCCCACTGTCAACCCACGGTCTACCCACGGTCAACCCACGGTCAACCCACGGTCTACCCACGGTCAACCCACGGTCAAACCACGGTCAACCCACAGTCAACCCACGGTCAACCCACGGTCTACCCACGGTCAACCCACGGTCAACACACGGTCAACCCACAGTCAACCCACGGTCAACCCACGGTCTACCCACGGTCAACCCCACGGTCAAACCACGGTCAACCCACGGTCAAACCCACGGTCAACCCACGGTCAAACCCACGGTCAACCCACGGTCAACCCACGGTCAACCCACGGTCAACCCACGGTCAACACCACAGTCAACCCGCAGTCAACACACAGTCAAACCACGGTCAACCCGCAGTCAACACACAGTCAACCCACGGTCAACCCACGGTCAACCCACGGTCAGCCCACGGTCAACCCACGGTCAGCCCGCGGTCAACCCACGGTCAACCCTAAGATCGTATATTGGTGCCGATCCAGGAAATTTTACTGGATCATGTATAGGCTCCATGATGGCGGTTCAGGCGATATCCTAGTTGTGCCTTTAACTGGGAATAATGTTTGACATTTTATTTAGATTAAGTTGTTAAGTTGAGGCTTGCACTATAGATAACAGTTACATAACACTATATGACCAAATGTCTTATGTTTCAAGAAGAACACTTTCAGTCCTTACAGTATCAGAATGGGTATCGGAACTAAAAAAGCTGGATCGCTACTCTTTTTTTTTGCACATTTATTACACCTGATTTTGTTGCTTAAAATGGCTAAGTTTAGGTCTGAATTGTGTTAGTCTTCATGGTTAATAACTTTCCATTCACCATAGAAATGAACTGGGACAGCAATGGTGAAATACACAGAAAAAAATAGAAATTGCGTTCATATGATTGTCTGTTTACAATTGTGATATTGACACATGTCTGTGAGAACAGGCTGCAGCTCCTCCTGATCCAAGCTGCTGTGAGTTTTCTAACAGCTGGACTTTGCATCTCTATCATGTAAACACTGTTTAGATTAGTCTCTCTTGTCATGTTGTTTGTGTTGTTATGTTTACATGTTTCAAGGGCCTCGCTAAGTGAATTGTTTACAGACATTGCAGTCTGCAGTTCAGCACTTTACAATTACAGTAGCACAAGTACAAACCTTGGCATGTTGACTGAGGAATGCTCTAATGTAATTTACTGTAACAGTAACTGTGTTTCCACCTTATAAAATGGCATATTGTTAGAATTGCATAAGTAAAGTGAATAAAAAAGCGAATTAATCTCCGTTTCCATCAAACGCATAACTGGGTGTTGTTATGGCAACATGAGCTGTCATAACACCACCGATCCTGCAGAGGGCGCTACGTGCACAGTCTGTTTGGTTTTACTTTTTTTCACAGCCGCAGATTCTTTAATATTAAGTTGTTAGCAGCAGACTGCTCCGTCTTCTGCAAACTTTATCCGGTTATCACTTTATTATGCGATGATCTGTTTAGAGCCAAAATAAAAGTCTGCTGTCTTTGTTTTTAACACAAATCCTCCGCCGTGGAAAGGACGAGCTCTGAATCACCGCAATGTTGGACAACCAAAACTTTCACGAGTTTTTTGATCAAACAGCGCTGTGTTTCTCCGGGTTAGTTCTGATCAGCCGACCTCAGCAAACATGAGCTGTTTTTGTGGTGTAGTAACGGTGCTGCGTGTCTGAAGCATTTTGGACAAAAACAACTGTGTGGATTCTTTTGCTTTTGTTCACCTCGTCCTCTCCAGAGCCGCTGCAGTAGGTATGTAAGCCGAGGGTCCTCTGGGTTTTAATTCCTTCATGAGTTAATGTGAATAACTGCGTTTCCAGCTTTCAAAATTCGCCTCTGCCGTTATGCGCATAAACAAAATCCACCTCTAGAGAGCGTATAAACTTTTATGTGCATTAGGGATTCTAAATGTGATATTTGCCGTTTCCACCTCCCAGGACTTATTCGATACTTCTTAATGCGCATTAAAAACAAGGGGGTGGAAACGCGGTTAATGACAATAAATGATTACATCTTGAATGGTCTGTGCTGTTGCCTGTGAATGACGTGACATGACACGATCCCCAAACAGAGCGTTTGAGAACACCGAGTAAACCTGGACTAGGATCTCTGCAGACACACACACACTGCAGCCACAGCAGCTCACAAAACAACGGTTTTTCACAGCATCAAGTAGAGACGCTGTAAAACTGACACACACACTATACTTCCTTTCAACAATATTAACTACTTTATACCCTGAAGTGCCCTCATAATGGTTTTCATGAAAATGTGATATGCTTAGGTGTAATATCGGCCACGTTTACATGATGTTTCTTAATTCCGAATTAATTATTCCGAATGAATTAATTCGGAATTAAAATATTTTCCTTCAAGTTTACATGGAAATAATAATTCCGAATAAAGGTTTACATGTTAAACGCTAAATCGGCTTTATCTTATTCCACTTAACGTCTGGGTTAGAAAGAGAGAGGAAAGGAAACGCACATACGTCATTACGTAATGACGTCTACCGGAAAAACACACATCTGATGGATACGGGATACCGGCTTTTGGCTTTTTATCACCTGGGATTGTTGTAACGCCACGGACGCAATGATACTAACTTTTTTGGAGCCGTTCCGATGAAAGTCTTTAAGCAGCAGCTGGAGAATCACATCATCAGCTCCACGTCATGTTCTGTGAGCGGAGGAAAAGTTGTTCCAGTTTCCACTTGTTTTGGATCGTCGCAGCGTCTCTCTCCGCGTACATGACGTACACTCCTTGTGTCGGCGTCTCTCTCTGCGTACATGACGTACACTCCTCGTGTCAGCGTCTCTCTCCGCGTACATGACGTACACTCCTTGTGTCAGCGTCTCTCTCCGCGTACATGACGTACACTCCTCGTGTCAGCGTCTCTCTCCGCGTACATGACGTACACTCCTCGTGTCAGCGTCTCTCTCCGCGTACATGACGTACACTCCTCGTGTCAGCGTCTCTCTCCGCGTACATGACGTACACTCCTTGTTCAAAACTTTCCGCTGCCTCTGCGAAAAGGTGAGTGTTTCGTGTTTTCTCCCACCCACTCTTTTCATTATTTGTAGCTCCTGTAGCGCACTTAAATATAAAACAAAAAAGTTTCGTGTACGTGCCGCCATCTTGAAGTGCGCCATCGCCGTCAGAAAGACAACGTGCACAAATGCGCAGTGTGAATGGAATCATTTTTATTCCGAATAAAACGGTTACAAGAGAAAGGAATAAAATAATTCGGCTTTAAAAGCGGAATAAACCACCCACTTTATTCGGAATTAAGTTTAAATCCGAATAAACTTTTCATTAGGAATTAAGTGTTTACATGGTCTTTCTAAAGCGGAATTAATTTTAATTCAGAATTAAATTATCTTTATTCGGAATTAAAGCCGTCATGTAAACGGGGCAAATGTCTAGAATAGTATAAATGATATAACTCTATATCCATGACGAATGCCCCAAAGCATGGATCTAAATGTGTATGTTCTGTTGTTGTAAACCCACACTTGTGTCTCATCATGTAACTTAAGTACATCTCACAAACTGATGAGGAAGACAATCAGACGTTGAGTATTCCCAAACGAACTGCAGTTTGAACACATTCTCCCTGGACATCCTCCCTCCTCCAGATCCACTCTCCTCCTGACCAGAACGCTCCCGGTCCGGCCGCCTTTTGGAGATGAATAATGGAGAGAACAGCAGAGCCCCGGGGGATGTGTTTAAAGATGTGTGAGAGGCTCCGATCAGAACCCATAAATAAGAACCCACACAAAGAGCAGTGTATGTGGAGGTGATGGTCTGACTGTGACCGTGGATGAACACAAGAGCACGTCTGAGCTGGACAGGACCGTGTTACAAGTGTGAAAAATGATCACGTGGAAAATGAAAAGTCAATGGAAGATTTTTACAACTGTGTACCAGCGCTGCATCTGAAAGTACAAACGAGCCCTCGAAACGAAGACTGAAAATTAGACAAAAATTAGCCTCCTCCTGCTTGTTTCCAATTGTTTTTTTTTTTAGCTCATGGGTGTCCAAACTTTTTTTCACAGTGGGACACATTTTGAAACCCATAGACACCTTGTATGTTAGTGAACATTGGGTCGAAATTCTGGTGGGTGGAGCTTAGCCGGAGGCAGAAAAAGACATGGCTTCCATTTAAACCAGTGTAAACTAACTCGTTTTTGGAGGGATTTTTAAACACAAAAGCAGAAAAATGTCAGATTCTGGTCATACGTAAGAACAGCACGGCTTATAATTCCAACATGTTTAAAAACCTGCGACTGGAGTCTAGTCTAGTCTAGTTTGTGGCAGGTTACTGTGACTACCTTCAACTAGCTTCGACTAATCTCGACTAGGAGTGACTAAGTGCGACTAAAATTAACATGGGAAAATGAACAAACAGTCGTGTAGTGTGTGGGCAGCTTTAACGGCACACTGACAGCGCTAAAGAGAATCAAATCCAAACCACTCGTTCACCACAAACGTCTTAAGTAAACAACTGTCTGCTGGTAATTTAGAGCTCAACGCCGCGACCAATTATTCCAAATCCAGTAAATGTGCAAATGAAGCCACGTAACCTCGACGCCGCTGCTGCTTCTGATTGTTTGTGTAAATGTGATAATGGAGACGCTTGAACTGGGACTGAACTCGCAGAATGTGCCAGAAATGATGTCGCAGTCGGGCCATTTGCAAACCTAAAATAAGATTCTTTCCCCAGACACGGCGGCGGTGGGATTGGGTTTGGTGGAGAGGCGTGGGGCCGGTCTCATTTTGGAGAAGAGAAAGTCAACAGGAATCTCAGAGTTGAGCGTTGATAACAGAGACGGATCTAAACTTTTAAGGGGGCCTAAGCAAAAATCAGCTTCGGGGGCCCCTCAGTCTTTTCTACTAATTAGTCTTGACTGACTTAATTCAATTGAGTCAAGGCAGCCCTTTCCGGCTTTGACACTCCTTCTCTGTCAGGTTTTTTTTACTCATTTCAAACAATATTTACAGCCCCACAAAAAGCTTTGTGCAACTGGAATTATGACAAGTTTTACATCAAATGAGAACTACAAGTGTCGACTTTCATAAAAAAATGTTATTCTACATTAATCCGTTCTCTTTCTATAAGCATTTGAAATTCCTTGTTTTCATTAGATTTCAGCGTTTGACGAGAAGCTTTTTTTAAAAATCAAACTTCATGTCAGTGTTGTTTTCCTCTGTTCTACTTTTTGGTGAAAAAATATGAGCCACTACAACGTAATAATTGTCTTTAGGATAAAAATAGGAGATTAAAACCATAGACATATAATTAGCAGTCCGACTCTGATGCTATCGAACACTTAGCATCTGAGCTAGTCCGGTAAGATTTAAGCTAGTCCGGAGCGTTCTCCTGTTTATTTTCCTATAGCCGTTAGCATTAGCCTGCAGAAAACGCAAGTTATGAAAGATCCAGAGAGTGTCAGCTGTACAAACCTACAGACCACATTTAGCAGAGGTCAAAGCCTCGTTACAAATTATATTTGAGTTTACAAACCTTTTAGTATTTTATTGTAGATAAAAATTGTGGATAAAACTGCTAACGGCTAGCGAACTTATGCATCTTTTCAGACTCTAGTGACACAAACGTCTCTCTTACATGTGACTAGTGAGAAAAGCAGACAAATGACATAAATAACACCAAACTAAGTTATAACTTCACTTCTCTGTGGAGGAGCGTCTGTCACAACGGCAACTGATGGAGTATTTCCAGTCTAAAGGCCAGCTCACACCGGGACACTCTGCGCACGGCAAGTGATGTGCCGTGGCGTGCCGCGCTTTGGTGTGGGCTGGCCTTAAGAATATAATAGTTTGAGAAATATAATCTAACATTGCCAAAGCTTCATAGGACATAAATCAGTCTGTTTTGCTCATGGTTTTGCTGAAATCGCTTGTTGAAGCTCGTTTTATCCATAAAAGTGCAACTTCTGCCATTGAGTTAAATTGATTTGCGTCATCACCTCTACCGGAGGAATATGCTGCTGATTGCGCGTCTACTAATTTAATGTCTATGATTAAACCAATAAGGATGAGTGTCTTTTTCATCTTTAAACCAACTAAAGCTGTGTTCCAGATGTTTTCTACTTCCTGATGCAGATTCTCTAGATTCAGACTCTTTCATGGAGCAGAGATTAGACTGAATAAATCCAGTAGTTTGACTTCCTCTGATACTTTTCACTCGCTCACAGAAGAGGACGTTTGTTTTGTTTTGTCTATGAAACTGCATCATGTTTTTTTACTGCTGCTGAATTGGACACATGTATCAGATAATAAAAAGCGTCACAAGCGAGGAAAGAATTAAATAAAATGTTTACTTCCAATCTAAAAAATATATAATCACTGTAGCTCCTGTTGTTTCCCATCCAAGTACTGCCCAGGCCAAACATGCTTAGAATCTGAGATCTGACGGGATCAGGCTTTGGCAAGATACACTGCTACTCTTTGAACTGAAGAGTTTGGTGCTGATTCCTGGAGCGTGTACAATAAGTAGATCTTTGCATTTACACGATGTCAGTATTAAACCAGAGAGATTCAAGTGTTTCATAAAAATACACCATCAGCCTCTCTGTGTTTAGATTTCAGATTTCTCTTTGATACATTTCAGAAGCTTGAAAAAAATAAACTTAACTGTGTACAAGCGATTTCATAAACGAATACAGACTTTAGTTTTGATTCTCCAAGTGAAAGCTTTAAGACTTTACTTTATATTTCCAGAATTGTGTTTTAACTGAACATCTCTGACGTTTAAATGATGAATGAAAAACGTGAAAATAAATTCAAAGGACTTGGACTTAAGGATAAAGACTTAAGACTTACTTGAGACACTGTACAACTACTTTTGCACTAGAACCAACAGAGAGTCATTCTTCCAAGTGTCATTTCCTGCATGTTGATAGGACAATTGTAATTCAAAAGTGTATTGAGTGTTGTGATAATAGTTCAAGCCACATCTGGTCTGGGTTCGATCCTCACATTTTCTAATTCCAGGTTTTCCTTCAAAAACAACTTGCAATATATGGAGATTGTGACCCGCATGAAAGAATGAAAGAAACACGTCTGGATGATTTAGAGATTTGGGACTTTACAAACATTTTTGATTTTCACAAAATGTGTTCTTAACAGAAAATGTTCGTCTGTAAGAACAAATCCTAAGAACACTCAGAGCACTCGTAAGAATAAAAAATCACCTGTTTCAGAATTGTATTTCTTATGTAATTCAGTCAAAAAATGTAATTCCTACATGATTGTAGGTTAAGTATTTTTACAAATTCTGGCACGCTAATTGTACCGCGAAGCAAAATGAACATAAACTACAAAAGCCCAGCGTTATTTCAATCCATCTGTGATGAACATGTTTCCTCGAGTGTGTTCTTGTGTTTGACTTATTAAAGACGCTGAATTTTCAATCAGAGAAAGTCTGGAGACACACTGTTGCACTTCCTCCTCATTTCCTCTTCGCTACATGAGAGAAGTCCTGAGGCCGGCCCAGATTTGCCATATAAGGAAGTATGCATTATTCATTTTGATGTAAATAACCGTTCGTAGCTGGAGTTTGGTGAATTTGGTGTAAAGGCTGTTAGAAGGAAGATGGGTTCTTCTTAAGAACTCGTCGTGACTCAGCGGCTTCTTAAAGTGGAAGTTACGTACAATTTTTAAGAACGCTTTTATGGATAAGGACCAATGTTTTGAGGTTCAGAGTAGAGATCAACCGATATATCGGCCAGTCGATATTTAGGGCCGATATTAGCAAATTTTAGGATATCGGCCTCAATTTTGGTCTTCAAGGCCAATTTTTTATATTTTTACATTTTTTATTTAATTTCTTTATAGTTATTCAGTTTCACATTTTTGTAATGAAAGAAACTAGAAAACATTACTTATCGGAAAGAAAAAGTCAGTTTTTTGATCAGGCACCGCCTGGGCAGCCATAGCCAGAAGGACCCCTACACACACTAGAGCGGGGGAGGAGCACTAGGCACTGCGCTCTGCCTCAGCACCAAAGTTGAACGGAGAGAAAAACATGGTAAGATTCTTTCTCTCTTTTCAAGCTGTAGCATGCAGTGCTTATTAACCAACAACTTACTTGTATATTTCTGCATTAAAGGGACTGTACCTGATTTTTGCATCCTTCAAAATGTAAACAAACTTCCTACTTCAGTCTACATGATTTGCTCACATAGCTATTGCATGCTGACCTTCAGAATTATTCATCATGATGAGTTTTAATGTTTTTTTTTACAGCTGTTAGCAGCGAGGTGACTCACCATGCTAACAACAGTTAGCCACAATGCTAAAAACAACAACAGAAAAAATTGGACAAAAACAGGATTTTATTAGACATAGACAGGACTCTGTGGACTAATTTCCACCTGAATAGGTACATCAACAAGACATCAATGCTAGGGGGAAATTGTTTTAAATTTATAAAATTGTTTTAATTGTTTTAAATTAAATAGTTTTATTTTGTTGCAAAAAAATCGAGTATAGTCCCTTTAACGCTTAGCGGCAATAATTTTTCAAACGTTTTGCATGCAAGTCCTCTTGTAAGCCATCACCAAGTGTTTGTTTACAAGAACGCACGCACATGCAGAATATACTGAAAACGATAGTAAAACAATACTTTCATTTGTATATTAGATGAAGCTGAGGCTTGGTGACGGGTGAGGATGGGGTACATGAAGAATTTCTATGTATTTATTATTGTACATTTTTGTGTTTAAGAGATGGATTATATAAGATTCATCTTCCCTCCATTCCTTTTTGTTCATGTGAAATATAAAATGGCTGTACTAGAAACATCATGGACAAATAAACAATGAATGAAATGCTTTCTTGTTTTCCTTTGTCATCAAAAGGGTGAAAACAACATTTTATACCAGCTTTGAAATTGGCCTAAATATCGCAACTGAATCGGCATCGGCCACAAAAAAAAAACCCATATCTGTCGATCTCTAGTTCAGAGGAAGACGCAAAGAAGTAGATTTGACCTAAGTGTCCTTTGAAGCTGTGGTACTTAACTTTGCTGTGCGTGAATGTTTTTGTTTTCTTTTTCCAGCAAAGAGTTCATTGCAAAAGCATCACAAAGCATTACAAAATGATGCTTTTTTCATAATCGATTACAAAAGTGACCATCGCAGCCCTAAACTGGAGAAACCTAGAGAGAAACCCGCAAACTCCACACAGAAAGGCCTGGGCTGCGCAGGAGTCGAACCCCCAACCTTCTCACTGTGAAGCAAGAGTTCTGTCCATATCAGTCCTGTTGGTAAAATCTCTTCTTCCAGAACATTACCGAATCACATTCCCCATCTTCTCCACATAAAGTACAAACGTTTCCCTGTGACAAAAGCACCTTGGACCAGCGCGTTACATCCTCTCTCCTCACCAAGGTTACCCGCCGCGCCGCACGCACAAAGACGCATGTGCGCGCTCCATTATCGCGCGCTGGCTAAACGCGCTGAGGTCCCGTGGGGAGGAGGAGGAGGGAGGGGGAGTCAGACAGGCGAGGTAAATAATCCCCAGCGCCGCTAATGAAGAGCTTTCCGTCACGCGCTGTGGTCCGTGTGTGTGCGCTTGTGTTTGAGACAGAGAAAGAGAGATTCCCCGGCGGATTGTACGGACGAAGAGATGGTAAGACGACTGTGTTTGATTAGAGACGTGAAAGTGGAACGTCGACTAATGTGATCAAAATAAAGACGTGGAGAAATTTGAGTCAGTTTCAGATTAGTTTTAGTTTAGTCTGTATTTGTCTGGGACCATGTACAAAATTCATTTTTTTTAAAGGGACGGTACCTGATTTTTGCATCCTAAAAATGTAAACAAACAGAAATAATTAATTTTAACCTTTTTCCTTCAGGCTACATGATTTCCTCACGTAGCTAATGCATTCTGAGCTTCAGAATTGTTCATCATGATAAGTTTCAATGTTTTTTTCACAGCTTTTAACAGCGAGGTGAGTCACTATGCTAACAACAGTTAGCCACAATGCTAAAACAAAAACAGAAAAAGTTGCACACAAACGGGATTTTATTAGACATAGACAGGACTTTGGGGACTAATTTCCACCTGATTAGATACATTAACAAGGCATCAGTGCTAGGGGGAAATTGCTTTTAAGTTATCTTGTTCCAAAAAAATCGAGTACAGTCCCTTAATTGAAGCCTTTGTCTTGTATTTGACCTAAGGCCTCTCTTTTAAGATTCTTTTGGACTACGCTTTCCAGTCGCAAAAGGAACGAATAACAATTAGATGTATTAAAACATATCAATTTATATGACTGACTTTTTTTTTTTGCAGGCTTTTAAGTCCAAAGCCGCCATCAATAAAAGAAAAACATTAGATATGGCACAAGCTAATCAATACTTGCATGGTGAAGATCAAGAGTTTCGACTTCATCCGAAAGTCATTTTCAATCTGATGAAAAGATGAGTCGAAACGTCTTGATCTTTGGAAACCCTGTCCAGATGACTACTTTGAAGACTTCTACTATATACAATTTACATACATTTGTTCATCAATAAATAAGCAGTGAAGTAAACGATTTCATTAAAACAACAACAATACTCATCACAAATAATTTCTAGAATCTCATATTCATTTAACAGTTAAAAAGCTACATTTTGTGTTGACACGTTTGGTTGTCGAGAATGCGTTTTTTTTGTTAAGTTTCGTGTGAAAATATTTAAATCTACAGACTGTTTCAGAGTCTGGAGCTGATTCCACTGTTTGATCGTTAGAAATGAAAAGTTCGTCTGTGCAAAAGCAGATGATCTTTTTGGAATTGCACAGTTTCTGTTTGAAGTGGATCGAATGGATGAAGTAGTTTGTTCTGAACAGAGCTTGATGATTTCTTTCTAGGGCGGTGGACCAGTGTTATTTACAATCTTGTAGGGCTGTAGTCAACCAAAGACATTCTTGGTCGACTAAAGAAAGTCCCATCGAACAATTAATCAACTAAAAAGGGGGCATGGCAAAGGCTCTGAAGCTACAAAATATTTTTTGATATGACAATTTATCTGGCCCAAACTGTGCTTATATGTAAAGATTAAAAGTGCAATGCAGTTCATGTAAAAACATCATTTAAATAGAAAATGAATGAGTCACAGTGTGGTTATATCAAGAAAGACAGATTTGACCAATGACTCGGTTCCAACTCTTCATCTGTCGGTTGCTGTTCAATATAACTCATCAAAATCTAAATAAAATAATTAGTCGACTAACAGAAATTTTGGTCGACTAAAGCCCCTTCGGCCGATTAATCGATGAAACGACTAAAAGACTACAGCACTACAATCTTGAAAAGAAATCTTAGATCTGAATAAACAATTAAATTGTCAAAACTGAGCATTTTGTATTTGGGTCATTCTCTGAAAGTGGGACTATAAAGTGTGACATCCAGGCTGAAAATTCAAACTGCAGCAATTGTTTTATTTTGAGGTTAATTTCTATCTTTGAGAAGTGTACTGACAGGATCTAGAATGGTCAAGAAAGATGCACAACTAGTTTTCCAATATAGCCATTTCAATTTCATTTGCTCTCAATGCAGCATAATTCCACATGTAACATGGACACCAACTGGACACCAACTGGACACATTTTTAGCTGAGAGAGTTTGCTATTTACTTTTGAGATATTCTCTGAATACACACATTAGAGGCGTTTATCCGCTGCAAGGTTCCTGAGCGTTGAAAAGTCTTCACTTGCTGATAAAACTGATCAGGTCCGTTGTAACTTATATGGACACCAACAGTTACATTCAGATCCCCAGGAATTCAGCTTAATTTTCACAAAACTCAATACAAAAAGTAGAAAAACAAAATGCAAACATATTTTCCAACATTATTCTTCATTTTATTGTGTTTCAATGAAGTATTTTATCGAGTTTACATGAGGACATTACATCATGTTTATTGCTGGATAAAATGTCACACTTTTGGTCATGATTTAAGCTATTTTTTTAAGAAAAACGGTAGTAAAAAAAAGTTCCATCTTATCTTGGGCTGCAATTTTTAAAAATCTTTTAGAGGCACATTAGTAGTATATATTACATACAAAATTAAAACAAAATTATTATTATTTACTTAATGAAAACCTGTCAAATAACCAATGGCAAAATGGTCCCACTTTCAGAGAATGACCCACTTACTAAGGATATTGCAATGATGGTAATACAAAGGCTTTTTACCAAGTGCCTGATTCTAGTCAGATCTGAGAGGTCTGAGTGAAGTCTCGTTGGCCTGAGACCAGCAGGAGAAACAATAAGTTATATGTTCAATAATCACTGCATGAAATAAGTGAAAGAAGCCCAGACTGTTCCTCATGTGTCTCAAAGAGGAAGTATTATATTGATTGAGTTGCCACTGTAATAATGTGCTTTTGAAGGACAAGTTGGTCCGTAACAGTATTTATTTTTTCTCCATCAGCATAAATATTAGGTAGATCTCTCGTTTTGTTTATCTTGGAGAAAAACATTTTTTTAATATTTAGTTTTAGTCAGGAGATTGAAGCCAACACAAATTTTGTCCATGGCAGTGTTAGTTAGTAGATTACACAGCAAATGTGAACTCAGCATTAACGTAGAGCTCAAATATAAGCAAACAAGGTACAATAACATATTACAAATTCTAATGTATTGACAGTTTTTCTTGGACCAGTTCTGTGTTCTGAATTGCTATTTATCGTTTGTCGGGGAGATTTACGTGAAATGTGTTGTTGAAAAACAAGTAATCTCCTGCAAGCTCATTTAAGACATGTTTGTACAGTATGTGTATAAACTACGGAAATTAAAACTTCGATGCAGACAGTCACAGAACCGTCATCATCAAAGAAGGGGAGGCATTAATGGACATGTTTTTAGAGGTAGAGAAAACCTGCGCAGACACGGGGAGAACGTGCAAACTCCACATAGAAAGGCCCCAGGAACCCAGGACCTTCTTGCAGCGAGGCCAGAGCACTAACCTGTGCCACGTAGTCTTAGTTGAAATAAAAACACAGTTTCCGAAGACAGCTGTCCTCACAGATAAGTGTGTCTATCGACCCTTTTCATGCCACGTCACAGTGATGTCACGTCTCTAGCTGGAGGCACAAAAGATGAAAACTCACAGCCGACGCACTAGAAGTTTGTGGTTTTATCGTGGTTAAAATGTCGTTTTGTTGTGAACTGTGACTAGGACCTTTGTGTCAATGTTATCCTGACCTTACCCAGACGTGCAGGTGCAGTTTGATGTTCAAACTGATCTGTTTTATTTAGAAATATACCTAAAACTGTACTGTTGTCAATCATTCAATTTTTACACACAAGACCCTTATTTTCTACTTTAGCAAAGCCTTTGACGAGAGCTAACAGATTTTCAGAGCTTCAAACAGCCAATTTTGTTGGACTAAATTAATCCTAAAATAATTATTAAATGTGTCTCTAAAGCACTAATGGCTTCAAGACATGAATGAACAGTTAAAAGAAGCAGTCTAGCAAAACCTCAAACAAATGTAAAAATCACCTCTTAAGCCTTGTGAAAGAGTGGACGCTGATCCAAGACGAATCACACCAGCTCAGACAAAATATCTCCATCCATCAGAAATAATTCACCAAAATCTGTGTCAGGTCCCACAGAGTAAGTCAAGATACATATCCTGACCGTTTCTACCAGAATTTGAATTTTTCTGCTTTTGTGTTTAAAATACCCTCCAAAAACGTGATAGTTTACACTGGTTTAGATGGAGGCAACATCGTCTTTTGCCTCATGGAAGGGGTTCTATACCACGCAAATTGTAAACAGTGTGTCATATGAATGCGTTTACATTTTTTTATGTGTGTGTTTCACGAGCCCGATCTCACAAGAAAGCGTACATTTACCACGACATTACACAATATGTAAACTTGGTATGATTAGCACGAGTTCACAGCTGTTTGTGTAATTATAGTACACGTCACAGTCCCCGTTCATTTCAATGGTGGTTGTTAAGACGTGTTCATATTTATGAATATTAATGAAATCCTGATTCTAATCTTAACCTGCCCCAAGCCCCAGACCTAATCTTACCCATTCACCTGAAGAAAACGTCCCCACGTGGCTTCAACCAAAACTCGTCCTATTTTAACGCTGTGAAATCTCGTGTCATTTTTACTCTTTTTCATATCGTGCTAAATGTACAGCGTAACATAAGTACTCAAAACAGCTGTGAACTCGTGGTCAAAATACGCTGTTTTTGTGTCGTGGTAAAAGTACGCCCTCTAGTGAGACTGTGTTGGTTTCACTAACCCCCCTAACACTTGCTGCCCCAGTTCATTTCTACGGTGGATATAAAAACGTGTTATTATTCATGAATACAGACACAATCCTAATCCTAATCTTAACCAATTTTGAGGCGCAGACCTAAACTTAGCCACTTTTGTAACTTCAGACCCTAACCTTCCAACCCCCTAACCCTTAACTTAGCCTAAATAAAACCTCCTGTTCGTCCTCAACCAAATCGCCAAAACGATGATGTGTAATAAACACGCCAGAAAAGGCAGAAGCGTCGCCATGACACTCACTTTGTCATAGCGTGGTATTTACACACAAGCCATGAGAACATGTTTTTCAGAAGAAAACGTAGATATACAACAATATGCCAAAACATACAAAAAGCACATTTGCACGCCTTTTTACGTCACAATGTCCCGGAAGCGTCCCGACCTCCACTTTGGGATCCTTTGGTCTACAAAGCTTATGTTTACAAAAAATTGACTTGCAATATTGAGAATTTGTTACACCAAAGATTGTGGGACCACTTGTCCTAAACTGTATGAAGCTAATGTATGTATTTCCAAACATAGAACTCAAAAAGCACATCTCTATCACTAGAAATACACATAAGATCCTTTCTAAACAGCACAACAAGGCAGTGATTTAGCCCGTGTACCGTAACTCCACATGAACACGAGCACATGAATCTCCCACTGCAGCAGGAGCAGGATTCTAAAAGCTGCCGTCCACAGGGGGATCGGCCAGAATAGACCGTCCCCAGCGGCTCTTTTCTCCTGCATGTATACAACCGCGGAAATGAGTTTGGAGTTTAGGGCCCGCAAATGTAAATAATGAGTGTGACATACAGTATACGGGCTGAAAGCAACAAGACGTATGAGAACGGCGCAGAAGCACGGAGGTACGAGGGAGTGTGAGAGCGACCGCAGAAGCACGGGAGGTACGAGGGAGTGGGTTTGAGGCAGGTTAGACTGGATAAAACACACAAACGGTCAAATGTTAATGATGTTTAATAGATATGTAGTGTGACAAAAAGTAGGACTGTGAAGGTGCATTTTAGGAAAAAAAGTAAAATATTAATAGACTGTGAGGTGTGTTCAAAGGTATGTGTGTTGGTTACGAATAAAATGTATTCAAGGATTGGCATAATGGAGGGATATTGTATTAATAGGCATTTTGAATTTTAAAATTTGTAAAAAATAAAGAAAAAAAATCTTTATGTGGTTTGACAAGCTGGACTAGAATTAAGACATAACTAAGCATTTTACAAATTGCATCATGTTTTAGCAGTTTTTTAAATGTTCAGACCTAGTTTGCATTCATGTGCTTTTTACTTTGGAATATCAGGATGTTGTTGTTAATATTAATAAATAAATGACACAGCACTTTTAACAGAGGTTAGTAGACCTAACAGTGAGGTCTGATGCTAGGTTGTCAAAAAACTAACCTTAAAGGTTGTTAGTAGTTTCTAACTGATTTTCATCAGTCTCCATGTGTCAGTGCAACACAGTCTCACTAGATGGCGTACTTTTAAAACAACACAAAAACAGCGTATTTCGACCACGACTTCACAGATATTTTTAGTACTTATGTAACGCCGTGCATTTAGCACGATATGAAAAAGAGTAAAAATGACACGAGATTTCACAGAATCAAAATAGGACGAGTTTTGTCTTGTCCACGTGGAGACGTTTTCTTCAAGTGAAACGGGTAAGTTTAGGCATAAAGTTACTAAAATGGGTAAGATTAGATCTGGGGCTTGGGGCAGGTTAAGATTAGAATCAGGATTTCATGAATATTCATAAATAAGAACACGTCTTAACAACCACCATTGAAATGAACTGGGACTGTGATGTGTACTATAATTACGCAGGACGGCCGTGAACTTGTGCTAATCATATTCATTTACATATTGTGTAATGTCGTGGTAAATGTACACTTTACTGTGAGATCGGGCTCGTCAGCGAGGTCAGATGCTGAGCTCGGGCAGCTCCGTTTGTCCAGAGTTTCCGAGCAGTTGTTCCGAGCAGCTCGAGCGTTCATGTGCATTTTTCAACTCGGAACAACATTTTTCCAAGTTCCCGAGGACCACATGAATGGGGCAAAATTGAGCTAAAACTTCTCTATAGAGGCAGCAAGTGGCAAAAATACATGAGAGTCAATAGCAGGGTCAGCGTGACGCACTGCTGCCAACAAAAAGAGAAAAAATAAGATACTTTCAAACGTCCTTGTCCAATCAGAAGAGCTTCAAAGGTTAAAATTACACCTGCCACTTCTATTGAATCTAATGTAAGAACGGTTTTCTAAGTTTCAGCTCTACAATACAAACTAACAGAACTTTTCCTCATGCTCTGCCGCCACGTACATGTGCAAGACACGTACATGTGCAAGACACGTACATGTGCAAGACCTACATGTGTCAGTCAAGACACAGCGCAGACATTGATCCAACTCAGAATATGTGTCATTCAACAGCTACGACTCACGAGACAACACAGTTACGACAACAAAAGGTGTTGTAGATTTTCTGTTCTTGTTTTCAACCATGTCATTCATGTCAATGTTTACTGCGGCTCTCAGACTGGTTTTAATGTCTTAGCAAGTAAAAAAAAAAGAGGTTTTATTTTAAATGTAAAACCTGCTTATGCATTTTACTGGTCTGGATCTTGACTTTATAGTTTTATTGACATAAGTTGTCCACAGGCTATTTGATTGCATGTTAATGCCACCTAGGAATAAAACTATGTTATATTGATTGATTCAACGATAAAATATAATCGTGGGTTTTGATTCTCCTCCAAAGAAAAGAGTCAGGAGCCGTCATTGGTCAATAGAAACAAATTCTGTAAACTGTAGAACTCAAAACACTACAAAAATAGGAAAAAATAAGGTACAATCTGATAATGAAAAAAGAACATCAGGTAAACAGTAGCAGAAAAGCAGAAAAACAACATTCTCTCATATTTGCCACTGACTCAAGCTTCACAGAAGAATCACACACAGTGATGAGTGAATATTTGTTGTGCAATGCTGTCATTAGCTAAAGTCTGCACTGTTGCAGCCCTTCCTCCCCCAGAATGTTGAGAAGCATTTTTCAATTCAAAACGTGTGTTCATAACTTTGGTTCATCTGTTTAGCACCAGTGTAAAACACAAAATTGATCTAAAACAGCTTAGAATTAAAAACTGGTTAATTAATTCTTCCTCAAAATGCAGAAATTGATAAACCCCGTCTCTTTTAGTGATCAGTCTTTTTCATAATATAATTGTAAAAGCAGTAGACAATTTTGAGATCTACATGTTTTTCTTTCAGGGTTAGAGTAAGACAGGGTGGGCATAAGTGATTGGTGAAAAGAAGACTTTTCAGAGTACTTGAGCCAGAGTTTGAATTCTGGACCCGAGCCCGAGCTCAGGCCAGACTTGACCCGACTTTCAGACTGAGCCAGACTCACATTTCCCGCTGGGCCGGGCTCAGGTCCAAGATGCTCTGAACACACGTGTGCTCCACAGATGATTGACAGCCGTGGGGGTTTTCTCTCGATCAAATACATGACGCGAGAGAAGAAGGTGCATGAGTTTGATACGAGCAGAAGGAAAGAGACAGGAGATAAGCAGTTTTCCAGATCGACTGAAGGAGAGAGATTATGTATCAGCTGCAGGTGAAAAGTGCTTCTGGAGACACACTTTATGAAGCTCATCAGTAATGTGCTTGCTTGTCATTACAGCGCCAGACTGAACAAACAGAACAGTTTACTGAGTGGACAGGGCAGGCTTGGTTCTGGCTCTGTCACACACAGAAAATGACTGGGTTTGGGCTGGATTTTTTTGGGTCTGATCTACAATCTAACAAGCATAGCTGCTCTTGCATCAGTCTAATACAACTGTGAGGAAACTGATGATGAGCGAACATCAGATTCAGAAAAGTAGATTTTATTGTCTGATTTTAAAAACATTTATATTTGTAACTACTGAAACACACTTAAAATAGTCTAAACACGCGGTCAGAGACATACTCCGCCCACAACTGAACTTCAAACAGACTCGCAAAAGAGACCTTTAAAGAGACGCCTAGTGGGTGTGAACAGACATTTATTGACAGCACCAAATATGGCCAGTGAGCTTGTGAGTGATGTGAGTTTTGTGTGGGAGCGGTCCTGACGTGAGGAGAAGTTCACAGCTCTGAGGCTGTGCACAGGGAGAGTTTCTTACTCACGCGTCAAGATTTTTTTTAAACATTGCAGACACATGTGTGAAGCCTACATAAGCACAATTCAAAAAAGGAAAATGAGAAAAATGCAACCCGAACCGGGATCGAATGCGCACCTTTGCACGGCGCACCATATGTTTATACTGTTGATGTCAATTTGCAGATGGCAACCGCTTTCCAGCTTGCTCACAATAGATCTATGAGCTTTCCTTAGAAGCTTTACAAAACCAACCTTTCTGAATGACAAAATAAAGTGACACAGTGTAACTTTCTGAAGGCAAAAAATCATCTACATCAGCCCATTGAAGCAGAAGGAAGAAACAATTCTTTGGACAGTTCTTCATGAAGATATTGTGGATATTCTGCTAAGAAAAGCACACTTGGATGGAAACAAGCAAGCCCCTGACAGTGAAAAGACTCATTTACAATGTTCAATGAGTCAAACATCCAAAAACATCCAAGTAAAAAAAGCTAAGAGTGGGCCTTTTTAAACAATGACAGATAGTAATAAGAGCAGTAAAAGTATTTAAACCCAAAAAATGAATAAGATGCTGACCCATTAACTTTTGCAATATCAGTTACATATGCTTCAGTCGATATTCTGGTTGTGCCTTTAAAGGTGCACTGTGTAAGTTAAATTGCTCAAAGTTGGGATACAGTAGTCCCTCGTTTATGGCGGGGTTAGGTTCCAAAAATAACCCGTGAAAGGCGAAACCCGCGAAGTAGTGATCTTGATTTTTTACCAGTAATTTCAGTTTATAACCTGTCTGGTTCTGATGTTTAGTGTCTTATTTGGTAACAGAAAACAGTGCAGTCTAGTGACGAGTCGTCGCCTCAACACGGCTCCCGTCCATCAGAGACACATCTCTAGAGCCGACACCAAACATCGACTTCCAGTCACATGCTCAAACACATCTGAAACAAATGACGTTCAGCGTGACAACTCATACGAGTTCAAAGAGTCAAATCCTCACCTGGAGAAACGTTCGAGCGTCAGGTCAGCTTCTCCTGCATGATCCAAACTGTCTCAAGTTTTCTAAAAGAGCTTCTGTGCTGTTGCCTGTGAATGCTGCGATGTGATACGGTCCAAACAGTGAGTTTGAGAGAAAAGCAGCTTACAGTGTACGTCTATAGGACCGCACACTGTAAAAAAAAAAAAAAAAAAAGCAAAATTGCAGTAAAAAAAAATCCGCGAAACCGCGAAGTCGCGGAAAGTGAACCGCGATAGAACACTGTATCCCCATTCACAATAGGCGTTTTCCCACATGAAAGTACCAAGAACTACTCCCCCTCATTTCTTCAGTCCCTGTTTAGTCAGAGGAACCCTGTCCCCATGTTTGTGTTGGGGACAGGGTTCCACAGCAGCAGTTTCTAAAAGTGGGTCTAACTGGCTTCAGCATTAGCATCTGTAAAGTCTGGAACAGTTAAATAAGTCATTATGGTGTTAGGAAAACAAAAGTTGTGTTTTTTTGATTCCACATAAAACTATGATGTGCAAAGCTTAAAAACACCACTGAAATTAACAATAAATCAAATTATTCATTGTAATTCCTAATAATAGGCTACTATTTACAAATTAAATAAATACATTTTCAGAGTTACTGCCTTTAAATAATTTTTCTAAAGGATAAGGAAAATTTATCTGAATGTCAGAATGTCTAAAACATGTTTCCAAACAAAGTAGTGTTGTAAATGTGCTGGTGTCACCAAAAGGTTCCTGGTCTGACTGGAAAGTACCTGCCCCAGAGCAGGAGCTAAAAAAGTCCCTAAAGTGTGGCCCCAGTCCATAGTTCCTGCTCTGTGTGAACGCTCCCAAAATGGGGACAGGAACTTAAAAATGTTCTAGGACCAGAAAAAAGTTCCTACAGTGGGAAAAGGCCTGATGTCCCACAGTGCACCTTTAATAAACACTGATATTTTCAATTCCTAAACTGGCTACTTAAAGCCAAAATCTGAACTAAAAAAGCTGAACCGTGCGTCTCTAATGACTTCATTCTGTTCCTGTAATGTCACATTCATTCTTTTTCTGTGTGTGTCTTGTGTGTGTGTGTACTGATTTTATCTTGACATCAGTTGATTTTGAATTTTGAAAGGCAAAAAAATTGCAGCAAAACAATCAAACACTTGGGATATTTAAAACCAAATAATCAAAATCAGTATCAGATAAAAAAAAAAAATAAAACAACATTGAATTGAACTAAAATGGCTGGATCAGTGTATAATTTTTATTTATTTTATTTTTTTGAGAAATCCGTAAAAGCCACGTAGAACCGGCGCAGACAACACACACACCACAGACAGAAACAGCGTGTGTGTGTGTGAGCGTCCCAGCCTCTCCTCGGTGCCATATGCTGTCACTCACACAGAAGAAAAAAAAGCAGTGAGCAGACAGTGTCTAAATGAGACGGCGAGAGGAGGGAGGAGGGGGAAGCGGCGGGGGAGAGGGAAGGCTGGCAGAGGAGGAAGAGGTCAAGGATTCACGGTCCTTCATCTCCGACGCAGCCCGGACCAACCTGTCGCTCACAGGCGCCGGCTCCACGCGATCGCACACGGGGTTCGGAGAAATTAGCGACCATTTAGATGACATTCTTTCTCTTTAAAAGCATTTTTCTGGTTCACGAATTTACACAAACACTACGGAAGTATGACAAACGTCTGACTGAAATATGGCCAAAATGGGATTGGAAAAAAGACTGAAAAGTGTCAGTGAAATACAGTTAAAATGTGACTGAAATGCAAGTACGATATGATCAGAATGTGACAGAAATGCTGCAGAAATGTGACAGTATGTGACCAGAAATGAATAATCTGACCAAAAGACAAGTGTAATACGACCATAGACTAAAATACGATCAATACGTTTGTGAAATGCGACTGAAAAAATGACCTAAAGTCAACTGAGAAAGACCGACTGAAATATGACCAAAATGCCAAGAAGGGCAACAGAAATGCGACTGTTTTATGACCAAAATACGACAGAAAGTATCACCGAGATGAATCAGAAATTCAAGTGAAAATGGGATCAATATGGTTCAGACATGCGCCAGAAATGTGACTATAAAAAAGACCAATATATAACCAGTATACAATAGAAATGCGAGCGAATAAAAGACCAGTTTGTGACGGGTTTATGACCAAATTACGGCAGGTATGCGACTGAAATTAGTGACCAATACGTGATCAATATGTTTCAGAAATATGACTAAGAAAACACACCAATATGTGACAATATGCTTTAGAAATGCAACGAAAAAGAACAGAAATGTAACCAATATGCTTCAGAAATGCGACTGAAATGTGATCAATATTTGTCAGAAATGCGACTAAAAAACCAAAACAATATGTGTCAGAAATGCAAATAAAAAAGAATATGTCAGACGTGACCAATATGCGACTAAAATATACCCAATATGTGACTAAAAAGACCATTATGCGTCAGAAATGTGACTGAAATGTGACCAATATGCATCAGAAATGTGACTAAATAAAACATCATAATGTGACCAGTATGTGACTAAAAAACAACAGATATGTGACTAAAATATACCAGAAATATGGCTAATATGGTTCAGAAATGTGACTGAAATATACCAAATATGTGACTAATAAGGCCATTATGCGTCAGAAATGTGATTAAAAAGACAAATAAGCGGCAGAAATTTGACCAGAATGGTTCAGAAATGTGACCAATATGCATCAGAAATGTGACTAAATAAAACATCATAATGTGACCAGTATGTGACTAAAAAACAACAGATATGTGACTAAAATATACCAGAAATATGGCTAATATGGTTCAGAAATGTGACTGAAATATACCAAATACGTGACTAATAAGGCCATTATGCGTCAGAAATGTGACTAAAAGACCAATATGGTTTAGAAATGTGACTGAAATGTGACCAATATGGTTTAGAAATGCGACTGAAAACCAATATGTGACCAATATTTGTCACAAATGCGACTAAAAAAACAAAACAATATGTGTCAGAATGCAAATAAAAAAGAATATGTCAGACGTGACCAATATGGTTCAGAAATGTGACTAAATAAAACATCAAAATGTGACTAGTATGTGACTAAAAAACAGCAGATATGTGACTAAAATATACCCAATATATGACCAATATGGTTCAGAAATGTGACTGAAAACCAATATGTGACCAATATTTGTCAGAAATGCGACTAAAATATACCAAATATGTGACTAATAAGACCATTATGCGTCAGAAATGTGACTAAAAAAGACCAATATGGTTCAGAAATGTGACTGAAATGTGACCAATATGCATCAGGAAATGTGACAAAATAAAACATTGACAATGTGACTAAATACAATGGACTAAAAAACAAGATATGTGACTAAAATATACCCAATATATGACTAGTATGGTTCAGAAATGTGACTGAAAACCAATATGTGACCAATATATGTCATAAATGCGACTAAAAAACCAAAACAATGTGTCAGAAATGCAAATAAAAAGAATATGTCAGACGTGACCAAAATGCGACTAAAATATACCCAATATGTGACTAAAAAGACCATTATGCGTCAGAAATGTGATTAAAAAGACAAATAAGCGGCAGAATGTGACCAATATGGTTCAGAAATGTGACTAAATAAAACATCAAATATGACCAGTATGTGACTAAAAAACAGCAGGTATGTGACTAAAATATACCAAAAGTATGGCTAATATGGTTCAGAAATGTGACTGAATGTGTTAGAAATGCGATCTAAAAGCAAACCAATGTGTGAGCATGTGCTGTTGTTAGTTGAAAGTTTGCAGCATTACTATTTAAATGTTTAATTTTGAGAGGTTTTTGCCCATCTTAGACTCATACATTTTGTCTTAATACATTTTTTGTTCACTATTTCATGAAATAAACTTTTATGTTGCAGAACTGATAAGCCCCGCCTCTTTCTAGTGATGAGCCCGCCTCTTTTTAATGTAATAAGAAGCAGATTTTAAATGTGTAATTCTACAAAGGGAAAGGGAACAAGACATTTTCAATTTTTCCACAATGAACATATTTTAATGACTCTATAAACATAAATGTAACAAATAAGAAGTTAAAACCTGTTACATTAGAAGAGTTTTGGCCCAATTTATGACATGGTCGCTAAGCAACTCCCTAGCGTGATGTCATCATCTAATTAATTTAATTAATTGACCTTATTAACTTTATATGAATTTGCAAAATGTTAGTGAAATCTGAATGTAATGGTCCTGACTTTGTTTTAGTGAAATGAGTAGTAGTGACTATTTTGAATTATACAAGTCTTAATCTTGTTAAAAAATAAATAAATAAAAATCACAATTAAATACTGACAAGTGGGCAGGGACAGGTGGTAGGTGAAGATAGGTATTTTCTGTCCACTTGAGCTGCAGCTGCAGGACAATACTAGATTACTCAAACATGCATCGATCAACACAAACACAAGTTTGAGTAAACTAATGATGAGAGAACACTGTTGTAACAGAAAAGAACATTTTACAATAGGTCTACTTAAAACGTTATGATGGATATTTAAGTCTCAGATATCTTGAAGACCATAATTATGGTATTTGAACTAGTGTTGTTCCAATACCAGTTTTTGGAATTGATCCGATACCGATACCTCTGGGTATATGCCGATACCGATACCAGTCTCAATACAGTAAGTACTGCATTACAATGGCTAAAGAAGTAAGTTTTAGGTACAGCTTTTAACTCAAATTTAAATCAATTTTAATATTGCCTTCTTCAAACTAGACTCATACGTCTTTAAAAGTAAATTCATTTAATAATTTAAAATTTATTTAGTCCCTTTCCACCTCTATGTGTCCTAAAACAACAGAGTGGCCTGTAAAAAGACGCTCAGCCTAATTAAATGCATTATAAACAAAAGTCTGAGTTAGCATGTTAGCCTTTTAGCGCTGCTAGCTAGCGCTGCTGTTGAATCGTTTAACCACAGTCCTTCAGCCCTAAAGGCTGTAGATGAAACATCACAGAGGTAAAACGGGTGTTTGTTTACATATATAGGCCTAGAGTATTTTTGTAGTTAAACTTTGAAGAGTTTCCACAGAGCCTTTTCCAGATGCTCTGACGGTTAGCTGAAGCATTAGCCATGAGCAGAGAACAGCTGCTGCTGCATCTACGGCTCTAGTGCCCACTTTGTACCTTTTACCTTTTAAACCGTTATTCGTAAGTGTACAGTTAATATTATTTATTTATATTAATATTTCTGAATGCATCTGACAAAGTTTGCCGCTAGAAAGTTCAAAACGCCACATTTATTTATCGTTGTTTTAAGCTAACAATTAGCAGCTGGAAGCCTGATTTTTGCGTTGGGAATATAAAGACGCCAGCCGGAACTAGGGACCATACTCGATTTTTTGCAAAAAAATAATTTCCCCTAGCATTGATGTCTTGTTAATGTATCTATTCAGGTGGTAATTAGTCCGCAAAGTCTTGTCTATGTCTAACAAAATTCCATTTTTGTTCAGTTTTTTTTTTTTTTCATTGTGGCTAACTGTTGTTAGCATACAGACTCACCTCGCCGCTAACAGTTGTGAAAAATCCTTACACACATCATGATGAACAATCCTGAAGCTCAGAATGCATTAGTGAACAAGTTATGTAGACTGAAGTAAGAAGTTTTAAATGAATTATTTCTGTTTTTATACATTTTTAAGGATGCAAAAATCAAGTACAGTCCCTTTAATCAGACACCTATGGCTTTAAACACATCATTAGCTTTGTTGAAATATGTGACAATTTAGTTTTGTCTGTGTTTAAGTAAATTATCAATACAAATAAAACAACGTAAAAGAAGTCAAGCTAAACCGGATCGGGGTTTGGCGTGAGTACTCTTCGATGCCGATACCTGAAAAATGTGAACGTGGACTTGATCAGATTTGTAGAAGAATTTGCTTTTGGGAAAAAACAACTAAACTTGGAATTAAAGGTTGACAAAATGCAGACTAAAATACGACCAATGCACCAATTTTAGCCTCTATCTTTCTCTCTCTCTTCCTGCCCTCCCGCCCTCGCCCTCTCTCTCTCTGCCTCTCTCACTCACACACACACTCACGCACACACAGATAAATAACCTCAAATGACACGTGCTAATTAGCCAGATAAACGCGAGCGAGAAAAGGAAACAGCAGCGTTTTTTTAACAGAACTAATTGCACACTTTTCACGTAAATCACAACAACGTTACACCGTCAAGTACGTTTGATTCTAGAAAAGGGAAGAATCTGAACAGTAAAATGTGCACTGTGTAAGTTAACGACGGAAACGAGCTGAATAAAATACATTTGTGTAGCTGCGTTTTCATGTCAGCGTCTAATGTTGTTAACAGAGCCGGATCTAATCTTTTGGGGGCCCTATAAGCAAAAATCAGCTTTGGGGGCCCTGTAGTCTTTTCTACGAACCTTCATCAGTCGAGCCAAAGCAGTTTAAATCGACTGTTTTTCATGATAATTTATAACTTTTTACAAAGCGACAGACACAAATAAGTGTAAGCTAAATAATATTTCTCACAATTACAAAACTATTTTACATCCTGTCCCAGAAACTTTTGAATAAAACAGATTCATTTTTCCTTCATTTGGAGTGACTTATTTTAGATAAACAAATCTTGAATTTATGCATAATTTTATCATTAATATCATTGCACCTCTCCTCAAGTTTTACTTGGTGTCAGTGTTTCCAGTGGGGCCCCAGCCCTGTCCCTCTCTCTGTGAGCTCCGCCTCTGTTCCCTCTTCACGCAGACACTGTAACAGCTGATCCCTGCATCATCGTACTGGACTTTATGAACAGAAATACTGAAATCTGAAACTTTTGGGGGACAAACAGCCTCATGTTAAATGTGGCTTTTGAATGATTCAACATAAATGTGGAGAAATTCGGCGTATTTTGCCACGGCCATTTTCACCGCGGTCGTTTTTGCGATCTGCAGACGTTTAATTTCATCACCTATTTGTGTTCATAGTTCAGCCAATATTTGTCCTATTGACACAAAATAGATTGGCTGAGAGCTTATGAGATACAGAACATGTATTTATGGTCCAAATTGTTCCCATTGTCTTTGATTTTACGCTCTGTGCTGAGAATGATCAGACACCGTTTTCTGCTTTGGTCACTCTTAAGCGCAGCACAGGGGAAGCGGCTGTGTCTCTGCCCAACACAGCCGTGTCTCAAGAACAGAAGAGAGGAGGGTCTAACATGTTTAATCTTAGGACTGGTTAAACATTGTTTATGTACAGTGCAAACCAGAGGGTGAAGGCTTGAGGACTGGACTGACATAAACTTGAAAAACTATCAGCACGCAGAAGGAGGCGGGGCCCTATGCAACTCTCGTAGTCTGCGTATAAGAAGGTCCAGCTCTGGTTGATAAGGCGAAACTCTGCATGCAAAACATTATTATATTATTTTGTTTATACATTTTCTGTGTCATCAATATCACCACTAAAGTTGCTTCTACACACAAGATGTTGAACGTTTTGACAGAAGGGTTTGTTTATGTCTAATTCTAAGCCTGAGTACTTCAAATTTTAAGTCTAAAAATGTGTCCGAATTTGCATTTTTTAGCAAATTTTTCGTCAGCTTTCAACTCTTTCACTGCAGCCATGTTCTCACTTTGACCCTCCTTCTCTGTCAGGCCTTTTTTAATCATTTTAAACAATATTCACAGCTCCACAAAAAGCTTTGTGCAACTGGAATCATGACATGTTGTACATCAGATGAGTGTCTACTTTAGTCTTTAGAATAATCAATTAGTTGTTTGAAACGCAGAAATCACTAAGAGTTTTTTTTTAGTTGAGGTAACATCGCTTGAGGACATTCTGAACGTGTAGATTTTCGGATTGTTAAAAGTACCACAAATCCGACACTAATCGTCGACAGTGAAATTTGTAGCAAAATGAGACACGCAAACTTGACAAAATCTGATATTTTCTCTGGAGTTTTAGAATAATCCTGCGCTGTGTCAAACTAGTTTAAAATCAAAATGTTTCATAAAAACATTATATGTTTATATGACATAAAAAGAGCATTTTTTATTGTCATTGTAGTGTCATAATTGGCATCAAGAATCTCAGTTTGAAGTTTAGCATCATAACATTCGACTCAGGCGAGCTAGTTTTGACAAGAAAAACCTTAAATTTACACAGTTATCATGTCATTTATGTCCAGTCTGATGAAACCTACAGAAAGACCTGCACTGCAACAAAGGCCTTTCACAAAATCAAACAACTTTGCTTCTTTTGACGTAAAAATGTCTTACTTTAAGTGAACTAATCTGCCAGTGCAGTAAGAGAAGTTTACTTGCCTAGTTGTTTTGAGCAGAAAATGCTAGTTTTCAATTTTTATTTATTATTATTTTTTTTAGATAAGGTAAATTAGGCTAGGATATCTTAAAACATGTCAAATAATCTTAGTAGATTTAGATTTGGTCTAATTAAGTAAAAAAAAATCTTGAAATGAGTTTTTAAGATTAATATGCTTAATTCAAGTCATTTTACCTTTTTTGCAGTGTATAAACAATTATTCCATTACTAAATTAGATGACAACTATTTCAATCATTGATTAGTTGCGATTAATTGATTAACTTGTTGCAGCCCTAGTCTACTTTTAGCCTATTTTAAAAAATGGTTGTTTTTCTACATTAACCCGTTCTCTTTTTATAGACATTTAACATTCCTTGTTTTCATCACATGTCAACGTTTGATATTTTAAGATAACGTCCTTTATTTATAACATTTTACCCTGTAGTGTTAACACAATAAGAACAAAGCTTACGTCCACATTTGAAGAGCAATGGCTGAATGAGATTGTGATGAAACCAAAATTGCGACTTTATATTCAGTTAAAAGAAACATTCAAAACTGAATTTTATGTCAGAGCAAATCTGTCACGAAGTAAAAAAAAGGAACTGCTCAGGAATTCTTCCTCTGGAGCTGGAGACAGAGAGGTTCTGTCAAACCCCTGAGGAGAGCAGAGGAAGTCCAATGTGTGAACTGGGAGAAGTGAGAGCGAAGTGCACTTTCTGTTATATTGTCCTTTTATGATGAATTCAGGAATCCTCTGATGAAATGTTTATTGAAATCCTGATTTTTTTTTTGTTTTTTTTTGTTTTGTTTTGTTTTTTGAGAAGAGATTTGTTATGTTACAAAATAGCTGTATTTGTTTCAAAAGCCTGGAAGAAGCAGCAGACTCATTTGTTCAAGTGAGAACATTTGTCTTTGATAATGTCTGGATACTACTGTAGTTCTTTAGTACTAGTATCCAGAATTTTTTAATTCAAAAAAGGGACATGAGTCTTGGTCGACCAAAATGTTATTAGTTGACTAATTATGTTATGTAGATTAAAATAATTTGTATTCACAGTAACAGAATCATTGGTCTGAATTGACTTTCCTCTTTATTTTCTGTTATAGTTTTTGCAAAAATGACATATTATTATTTGTCTTTTGAGCAAAGTTTCTTGCAGAGTTGTCACAAAACTAAAAATTCTAACAATTTTGATACTAAGGAATAAACTGATTCTCGATAACACAATGAGAATTAGAATGCCCTTTAAGAAAGTCACATTTTATTCACTGGACTGACAGTTTCAAACCAGTTTTGATGAAACTCATACAGTATTATTTAAAAAAATGTCAGTAAATTTTAACTTTTTTCTCAGAAAATATCAAAGTTGGCACAAATACTTGTCTGTTATGTTATCAGTATTTGTTCAAATGTGTATTTAGCTTCCACACCAGATTTAGCATTCATTTGCAATATTTTGACAATCCTACTTTTAAGCTTCAGAGCCTTTGCCACGCCCCCTTTTTAGTCGATTAATCGGCCGATGAGACATGTTTATAGTCAACCAAGACTTTCTTTGGTCGACTACAGCCCTACTGGACACTGGCCTATGTTATGATGTCTTATAAGCTGGACATTTGTAGGTGCATTACACATTCATTTTTCTAACACAGACTTCATGTCAGTGTTGTTTTCCTCTGTTCTAAACCTCCACCTCAATATCTGCTTACTTACCCAACTATGTTTTTAGTCCAACACGTTTTGTTTTAAAATAGACTTCATTGGCAGATAAAGAGCTATCATTCAGATTCAGATTGTTCTACCACGTTTCTGCCTCCTGTTTATTCTAATGTTATTCTACATATATTTGCTTCTGAAAGTCCTAACATTTGCACTGAGGCTGCGTTCATTTCTGCTTCAGTGGTTCAGAGCCATTAGACGTGTAAACAAAAGTGCTTTCAAACGGAGCCCATGCACATTCCACACACTAAAGAACGGCTAATGAACACGCACTTGAGCTAAATGATGCTAAAGCTCCGATGAAGGATTAGCGCGTTCTCTAATAGGGGTTTCTTGGGTGTGATGGCGGTAAATGTTTATAGTGTTACAGTGGCAAGTTATGAAGAAATGGGCAGATAAGACTTGGAAAGGAAGTCAACCTGACTCACTCTGGATTGAGTTCTGTACGTTATCAAGTTGGAATGACGGTCGCTGAAAGCTGTCAGGAAAAAATGGAACGTCATGACAATATTTGAATCTGACAAAAACAAAACACCTTTCCTGTTCAAAAATAAATTAAAAAAGTTTTTTAAAGTCAAAATAATCTGCAATGTCGAAGTACGTTTGTCGGCGCCACCATGTTTGATTAGGTTTGAACCCCTGCCTACATCACAATGGTGCGTTGGGATTGGTTGGCTGCTGCTGTGTGAATGGTCTGACTAACCATGGCTGTCTCTAACTTTACGGCAAAATGAATTTGGTGAAAATCACAAATATCATGAGAATCCATCTGATAGAGCCGGGTTAGAATCTCTCCGCGTCAGCCAAAACCACCGAAATGCAATTTAGACACAACTGACACAGTTTCCTGGAGTTAAAACATTCATTTAACACAATTAAGTTGTTACATGCAGTTTTTTAAAGAACACTTTTTATTTCTCAACACGGGCGATGTGCACACCCGACCTGCAAAAAGAGCCGCCGCTCACAGACACAAACAGTGGAAACAAGGCGAAAAAGCTTCATTGTCAGTAACCACAAGAGTGAGAAAACAAAAGTTTTTTCACAGTGTTGCTGCTAAATCAACATTTGTGAATGAAATTCAACCCTACGACCCTTAAAAGTTACATTCAGGTGAAAAAACTGTTTCAAGCTTCAGGAGACAGACGTAAATGGTCTATTTATATAGCGCTTTTCTACCTTTCCAGCACTCAAAGCGCTTACAATCTACTATCCACTCACCCAGTGTACAGACACTGAGGCAGTGTGGGTTAAGTGTCTTGCCAAGGACACAACAACAATCTATCCTGTCGTCCACTGTGGCACCTGGTGTTCTAACAGTCTCCCATCCAAGTACTACCAGGCCTTTCTTGCTTAGCTTCTGAGATCTGACGGATCAGGCTTTGACCAGCAGGTATGCCCGTCTGTCAGACCGATTCAGACCTGATCCAAACAGCTGCTCTCGTCTTGTTTTGTTGTTTTATTCAAAGAGGTTTCCCCAGCTAAGCAGATAGACAGCGGGTCTTTCTGCATAACGCATGCGCAGTAGGGTGGAAAATGACATCGACCGAAAATCCCTCTATTGTGCAAAGTCTATTTTTTTAAAAGAACAATTCATGTATGTTTGAGTAATCAGCTCTGAAAAGCCCAGTCCTCACTTACCACCTATCCCCGCCCACTTATTCAAAACATTCAGCTTTATAGTAAAGCATGTGTGGTTCACAATAGTCACATAGACATGTTACAACAATAACAATCACACATTCAACATCTGCTGCTTGTTACATCAAAGTATCACTATAAGAGGGGTATCATTATAAAGAGGCGGGGCTTATCATTATAAAAAGGCGGGACTAATCACTATAAAGAGGCGGGACTAATCACTATAAAGAGGCGGGACTAATCACTATAAAGAGCGGACTAATCACTATAAAAAGCGGGCTTATCATTATAAAGAGGCGGACTAATCACTATAAAGAGGCGGGACTAATCACTATAAAGAGGCGGGACTTATCACTATAAACAGGAAGGACTTATCACTATAAAGAGGCGGGGCTTATCACTATAAAGAGGCGGAGCTTGTACATTCTGCACAGGACGTAAATAGAGCTCTTTCTGTAAACTCTGCTCTAACATCAAGCAAGACAAACACACACATTCACTGTCAGTTGTCCACTTGGACTCACACATCACACAGACAGAGCATTTTGTTAAATCGTAACATCTGTTTGTATGTGCAATGCGGTTGTTAGATGTGGCATTACCTCAACATTCAGTATGTCAGGACTATTCATTATATTTACAAGCTGGACAATTTTTCGGAGGCTAAGGTCTGAGGGCCGGACTCAAAAAAAGGGAACACAAATGTGTTTTACAAATATCTCAAAATGGTACTATTCACTAGCAATCTCTTTTCATTGGAATTAATGAAATACAATAAAACCTTAAAAACAACAACAGGAACACCGAGGTTTCTCTCACATTTTTCATTGACAGATTTTAGGATCAGACACAGTTAAACTTATGATCTTTCTGTTCATAAATAAAATGTTTTTGATTTTGTTTGTTGAGGAAAATCCAACTCCAACTCCAACAACAACTACAGCAACAAAATTATATTTCAAAATTGTGCAAAAAACAACAACACACATTTTGTCGCCAATGCCCTTACAGGATGTGGCAAATAATGCATATTTTCCTAGAATAAAAAAAAAATAAATAAAAAAAACTGGTTGAGGTCTGTTATATCAAGCTGGGCCAAAACATACGTCTTGGTGGGCCGCATTTGGCCCCCTGGGCCGCCGTTTGAACAGCCCTGCTGTGTGTCTTATATACTGACAAAGACAAATCTTGTGAAAACAGGCAAATCAGAAACAGAATCATGTTTTACTGATAAATATAGCTTGACAATTAAATGTTATTTTTGTTTTTTCTACCCTTGAAGCGACAAAAGTTTTTTTTCTGTCTAGAACTATTAAATGTACATCTTTATAAATGCTTCGCTACATTATTAAATTATAGCAGTATTATAACATTATTTTACAATTATTAAGAATGTTCTTGACACTAACTTGAATGTTTTGCACTACAGACCTAAATTTAACCTGCATAAACCCTTTTTGCTTTATTCCATTATTTTGAAAATGTTCTATTTCCTCCTAAGGCAGAACTATACTTGACCTTTTGTCCACTATAGCAATTCTACTTCTATCTTTCTTCACATAATTTCTTCAAGATGATAAACAAACACCATTGGATGAATTATGTGCATAAAACTAGTCCTTTTATTATCACACTGACTTACAAAGAACACGTGTGATATAGCAAAATGTAACCTTTTTATTCTTTTTGCAAGCCATTATATTAGGTTTTTGAAGTCACACACAGTCCCAAATGTTTTAGGTGTAAAGAAGTCTTCTCACAAACTGACAGTTTGATTCTGTAATTTGCTGAAAGTGCAAATATTATAACGTTTCATTTGACTATTTTAGGAGCATTTTGAATAAGATCGCTTGTGTATTGTCAAATTCCTCTTAATATTGTCTCTAAAGTAGCTTCAACACACTAACATTTTGTATTTATATATGTGAGTATTTAAAGCTTTTACAGAAGAATTTGGTAAGATTTAATTTCATGTGTTTACTATATATTATTATTCAAATATATATCATTTTTAGTGGCCAACTGACAGACAACCATTTACTCTGTCATTCATTCACTAGCGGAGGATCATTTTGGAGGTGAGAGGAAACCGGAGTACCAGGAGAAAACCCCACATTGACACGGGAAGAACATGCAAATTTCACAGAGATCGTGAGATTTAGACTTGGGTGAAGCCTGAGCTCTAACCACTTTGTCAGTTTGTTTGTTTGTTTGTTTTTTTCACATAAAGTGCCTTATTTCTACATGACATGATAACACATTGCTTTGTTTTGTTTTCTTACGTTTATGAGTAAACCACAGCACCAGTTTCACATTCATTTAGCTTTCTATTCTCCGTTCACTTGCAGTGTCTTGTCTTAGAAAACCAAGCAAAATCACACAGCTAATTCAGTCCATTCAAGTTAATATAAGAGGTGTGTGTGTGGATCATGTTAAAGTTGACAAAAATATCACAATTTAGTGATTATTCATGATTATTCCCACAATCTAGATTTTTCATTTTGCTTGTCACTTTTTGACTTTGTGTAAGAAAAATAATTAATATGACAGACATATTTAGATGCATTGGTTTTAATGTGATTTTTGTCTTTAAACCTTTTGCTTCTTTTTTTTTTTTTTTTTTGTGAAAACCAATATCTGTTTTTTGACTTTCTTTTTCCGGACAATTTGAGTTTTTTGAATCCACAAGGCTTACAACTTTACTTTTTACTTCATTAAAAAAAAAAAAAGAAAGAAAAAAAAGAAAAATAATTTTGCTCATTACTTTTTTATAAGTGTTTTTTGTTTGTTGTTTTATGTTTTTTTTCTTATTGAGAAAATTTCAGTTTTTCATGTTTTCTTTTTTTTTTTTTTTTAATTCATTTTTGCTTTTACAGTGGCATTTTTAGGGGTTGGCATTTTTTTCTTTTCTTTTTTTTTTTTTGTTCAATACCTATATCTGTTATTTGACTTCCTGCTGTGACAAACCAACATTTGCAAATATTTAGTTTTAAGCATTACTTAATCACTTAATCACTTAATGTTGTTGTAAATGTGCTATACAAATAAAGTTGACATTGACATTGACAATCAAACAAACTAACATAAAAAAAAAAAAAAAAACAAAAAAAAAAAAAAACAAAAAACGAATTGCTTAATTTTTGTGGACATTTTTTAAGAATCATGTCAATGCTGAAAATATAACCAACATACTTCCAATAGATTCAACTAAAAATACTTAAATTTTTTGTCACACTTCTTAAACACACCTGACCTCCACACGCACAAGCAGCCACACTCTTCTTCCTAAAAGTCTTGTGCCAGCAGCCGCACTATAACATCTCACAGCTGACCGTAAATTGTGACCGTCATCTTTATCTTCGGCCGTAAAAGCAAACTGTACGGGCGTTTTTAAAAAAGTCTGGTATTTCAGCTTGTGCGGCGTTTTATGTGCAATCATATTAACGGTGTAATCTCCTGCTGTAACTTCAAACGGTTACATTAACAAGACACACTTCCCTTCCAAAATAATGTAAATGTAAAAGTAATGTATAGAAGCAAGCGACGTAAAGTATGTAAAAGTAGTCATGCTTTATATCTAAGGCATATTAGAAAAAGAGATAAAGTAAATGCATAAATTACAGAAAGTCAACAAATTTCAAATGACTGCATCAAAGTGAAAGTTGTGTTTTTATAACATACAAAGAACAAGCACGTATTAAAGCTGCACATGTATTGCAAGCAAAGTACACTTATAGAGTATTTACATTTAAAGTCAGTTTTGCCATTCCTTTTTAAGAGAAGGGCACATTAGAGTTCATTAGCAAAAAGAGACAAATGGGATTTTAAAAAATAAAATGAGTTCACTGCAAAAATAAAATAATAATAGACCAATAAAAAGCCTTATAAAAAATACAACAATTTAGCTTATTTTGAGGTAAAAAAATGTCTTCATTTAAGTGACATATTGTGCCTGTGCAAAATGTGACTAACCTGGTTGTTTTGAGCAGGGAAATGTTAGTTTCAAGTTCTCTTGACAAGATTTTCAATTAAATCTATTCTTGATTCAGCAGATTGAAACAGATACAAATTTGCTTAAATTACGTTTTTAAATGTAGATAAGGTAAATCAGGATAGAATTATCTTTAAACAAGTCCAATAATTTTAGTAAGACTGGGTCTTATTAAATGAAAAAATCTTAAAATCAGTCTTTTCAGATTATTATTCTTAATTCAGGTCATTTTATCCAAGTTAGAGTGTCCTTTTTTGCAGTGTTGTAGTTTAGGTTTTGTGTCACAATGTTTTCAAACGCCAAATGTATTTTAGTGCAGCAACAATAATAATAACACTAATAATACAATTAACTGAGAATATATATTTGGGTCAGTTCTTAAAATGTTTTATTTTTATTTTTATTTTTTGCCAAAGGCACTGATTTTATGTGCTGTAAAATAAGAAGTCATAATGTAAATTTGTATTGATTACTTAAGAATTCAGTGCTTTGGGAAACACTGTGTTTATATAAGTGACCAGGGGGGAAATGCTATTTATACCTGTTCAATTGTATTGGTCGGTCATGATGAAAGTGAAAAATTGTCATGTCTAATATTTTTGACAGTAATCAGCAGAATATTTCACAAACACAATACAGTTTTGCAGAAATTATGATTGTAATTTGTCTGAAAATCGTTTTTTGTAACCTACAGACACAAATGAGCTTTTGATATTAAGAATTTTACACATTTTTGTATTTTTTTTTTTTTTTTTTACATTGTCTTTTTTTTTCTATTTACAATTTTTTTTGTATACACATTCTGCTTTTATTTGTGTAATTATATTTGTAATGTATCTAACTATATGGCAAAGTTGTACTTATTGACTATTGTACACAACTTATACTTTTATATATAAGCAAGATGTTATGAGTTATGATTGTTTAAAGTATTTCAAAATGTAACTATATATATATCCAGTGACTACTATTTACAAATTCTGCTTTTATTTCCTGTAAACAAAATCTGTTCTGTCTTTATATTGTTGCACAGTATTTAAAAAAATGTGACAATGTGTTATCTGTTGATTATTAACACCTTGTGCTTTTAATCTTACTAAACGTTTTGTGTTATAATTGCTGCACTGTATTTAAAAATGTAACAAATGTTTATTCACAGACTATTACACACAACTTCTCCTTTTATCTCTGTAAATATTGCTGTAATGCAGCTTAAGATGAGAGAATCTTTTATCTATTCATGACGGTTTACAAATAGTGCTTTTACACTTCGTAAACACATGAAAGTGTGTGTGATGATTGTCTTATCTAAACATGTCTCCAACTCCACTGACAGCTGTTTACAAATTGTGCTTTTATTCTTACTAAACAAAAAACGTTTTGTGTTATTATGGCTGCACTGTTTTTAAAAATGTAACAAATACAATCCACAGACTATTGCACACAAATTCTGCTTTTATCTCTGTAAATATTCTTGTAAGGCAGCTTCAAATGAGACAATTGACTACGATTTACAAATTGTGCTTTAACACTTAGTAAACACATGAAAGTGTGTGTGATGATTGTTCTTATCGATCGAAATTGTGCTTTTTTTTCTTAGTTAGTCTTAGTCTTTCAGAGACATATGTTTATCATGTTGTACAGTATTTACAAATTGATCTTTTGTATCCACTGAGTTTGTGTACACATTGGTCTTTACGCTTCGTAAACATGAGAACAATCTGTGTGTTTATTGCAGTAATTAATCAAACAAGTGACAAATTAATATCCACTGACAACTGTTTATAAATCATGCTTTATCCTTAGTAAACAAATATGTTTTGTTTTTATTTGTAAATAATTATGAATGGTAAGTAATTATGAATGTATATGTTTATATATATATTTACTATTAACTATTGTAGCTTTTAAGTACAATAGTTTAATAGTTTACAGGTTAGTAAACACATGCATGTACAATTTTGATTGTCATTAATCTAAACATGTGGCTAATATATATTTTAATTATATTACTACTATTTACAAATTGTGCTTCTAATCTTGTTAAACAAGATACGTTTGTATTATTTTATGTTACGGCATTTTAAAATGTACAAACTTTGTACCACTGGATATTTACACAGCTTTTTTCATTGCAAACAAGATATATTTTGTGTTTTTTATACATTTTAAAATGTGACTAATTTGTATCTATTGACAAATTCTGCTTTTATTATGTAATTATTATCGCAATGTAGCTCAGATCTGACACATTTGTATCTATTGTGTCAAAATGTTGTATTCACTGACTATTACATGCAATTTCTGCTTATAAGTGTGTGTAATTATTGTTTTAATTCATCTAAACACGTGTCAAATGTACATCAGACTCCTGTTTACAAATTGAGCTTTATCGTGTTTAGTAAACAAGCCAAAGTTGTAGTAACAGCTGTTGTTTTGCATCGACAAACGTAACAAATGTCTATTATTTATTAACTCTGTACCCAAAACGTGCCGCGTAAATCAAAATAAACTTTCCGCGCTGCACGTGTGCGCGGAAAACCCAAAACAAAACCCGCGTCTGAATGAATCCAGCTTATTACCAAATCTACAAAAACACACACACACATCCACCCAGCGCGTAAAAAGGCGAAATAAAAACATTACGTACCATATATCGTACTGCTCGTGATCATGTCTTCTTCACGACCGCAAAAAAACAACACACAAGCGCAGAGTGGCAGAAACACGAGGAATTTTCACGAGGCGGAATTCCACAGCTCCTCGCAGCCCACTTCTCGCGTCCTCGCTTCTTCTTCTCACATTTCCAATTTCACAACTTTTTTTTTTTTTTCTGCGCAAAAACTCACGCACGGTCCCGTCTTCTTTTGTCCCGCGTGCACAGCCAGGTATAGCCTACCGTCGTCAATAATTATTACGCTCCGGTGAAAATGGAGCAGGAGGAGGAGAGGGAAAAGCAGCACGTCGCGGCGCTGGAGAGAGAGAGTGAGTCCGTGTTTTTTTTTTTTTTTTTTTACGCGGTGTCTCTTCCACCAACCAGGCTACGCTCTGTCACTGGACTACTTTTACGAAGCGTGCGGTATAAGCCACCGTGGATGACATAAAACACACATTGTGCCACGGATTCCCATTAAAACGACGTGGTGTACGTGCGTGCGTGCGTGCGTGCTCCCCCTTTTTTCCCTCGCTCGCTCGCTCCCTCCTCTCCACTTTTCCAAATAGATTACTCGCCCCAATGACAAGGCGATCTGTCTATTAAGCGCCCGCCTGGGGTCAACTTTTATGCGGCGGAAACTTCGCCAACAGGGGGGTGTTATTTAAGGAGCTGCTGCCAGGAATTTGGGATGATTTGTGGAAGCGGTTGTACGGGGATGTAAATATAACGAGCAAGTAGAGACTGACAGGGAATCGTGTTGATAGCTGATGTTCGTACGTAAAATGTTCTTCTAGTTATTTTTACGTCTTGCGTGATTTTATGAAACGTAGAGTGGAGCGCGACGCGAGGCCTGGAGTAAAGGTTCGTGAATGGAAAAGGGAGAATTACGCGCTTGTCATTTGAAACCAGCTCGAGTAACTGGAGAAGTGCGGCTGACCACTGCCTCTGCCATGTTGGAATTCCAAACTCTGGATGGACACAGGGTTGCCAGATTTTCAGAGAACAACAAGCGACCTGGCCTTTGAAAAAAAAAAGCCCAAAACAAGCGACTTCAGACACTCCATAAAAACGTTGTTAAAATAACCAATTCATTAAACTTTATCACAGCAAAACGTTGGTTAATGATTAAAATAAAGATTTTAAAATAAAACATGAAAATAGGCAACAACTCCATATTTTTGTTATTAGTGGGTAATTTTCGTGAATCATATCTGGAAAAAAAAAGCAAAAAATCACCTTGTTTATGCCGCAAAGTGTCGCTAAGGAGCAAGCCCAAAAAAACGCAACCCGCGACCGTCAAAATTCACAAGCGACTTTCCAAAATAAGAAGCCCAAAGTCGCTATAAAGAAGCGGACTTGGCAACTCTGGATGGACAGCAGCTCCAATGGCCAGAGCAAGCCCGGTGATGAAAGATGGCCGCCGCTTTACGTCAATGGCTGCGCTCAGTGGCGCATTGTCGCGAGATTAGCTAGTTGAATTCAGCTAACCTCCAGCCACTGAACATGCGCAGTTGTTCTTTCTCCCACGCGGACGTGCGTCAGTTGCGTGCCCGCGTAACACGTGACCCACGCTGACCAATCAGAGCGGGAGCTTGCTAGAGCGAGCAGAGCGGTAGCCGGAGCTAAAGATTAAAAAGCTTTTTTTAATGAAACTGAAGACCTTTGAACCGGGAAAAAGTTCATGATATGAAACTAGGTAAGATTTGTCCAATCTTTTAGAAGTTGTAAGTGTCTGTGAGGCGAGCAGGAGCCGTTTGTGTTTGCATTGTGCTCTATGGAAAAAATGCTTTCTGGACAGAGGGGATTTTGCCGCTGCAGACCAATGGAGCGGCCACTACGCCAACTCGAGACGGTTTTAGCTAGCAATGTCCTATCCAGATATTTGAATAATCCATGGGCCAGAGGCAGATTGCAGAGCACTGCGCATGCGCTGGGCAACTGGAGCCAAATTCAAGGAGCAGTTGTACTCAGGCAGATAGATTCGTAAAATATGTTAAAGTGCGTATGATAGGCTGGACTGCATTTTATTAAAACATAGTGAATGTTTAGCTTTTTTTACTAGTTTGGCACTTTTTCCACACAGTTATTAAGATTTTAAAAAGTGACACCCAAAAGTTTCCGTCTGTGAGCTGGGTACAATAATAACATCAAAGAGCAGACCTGTGTAACATACTGTGGAGATCCCAATTGAGTTTGTTTGTTACTTCGAAACGTCACACGCGGTGTCACTGAAATACAATCACGTGGGAGCAACAAATACTTCTGTGCAAATCTGGTTTCTCTTACCGATAAACTTTACCAGATTAATCTTAATTTCAACCTCACCCAAACTCCAGAATATTAAAAACATATAAACATTCGCTACACTGCAACAAATGAAAATCTAACTTCGGTAAAATGACTTGAAAAACCATATTCATCTTAAAAGACTAATTTTAATAAGACCGGAGGTAAGATTATTTGAATCACGAAAAGATTTGCTTGAAAATCTTGTTAAGAGTTCTTGTTTGCATTCTTTTAAATGTGCAAATGTATTGGAAATATACCGTAATGTTTGTGTATTTATTGGCATATAATACTCATGTGTGTGTGGTGATATGTAGGTTTTTGTTTGTTTGTTTTTTTGGGGGGGGGGGGTATTTTTTATGGTATTATTTTATATATTGTATGTATATATGTCAATATATTTTGTCATTCAAAAAAACAATAAACAAAGTTTGAAAAAAAAATATATATATATAGCATTTTCGTAACACTTTAGAATAACTACAGAATAATTAGCCTTAATAAATCATTAATAACACCTTAATAAGACTTAATTCAATATGAACAAATGATTAATTAATAGATGAAAAAGCTATTAATGCTTAGTAACTACTGAATTAATCAGAACCTGCCTCACCCTAAATCCTAACCTTAGCTCCTTAGTTAAGTAGTTACTAAGCATTAATAAACTTTTTCATTCATTCATTTGCCATTAGTTCAGGAATAATTAAGGTTTTGTGTATGCTTTATTCATGGTTTACTAAGGCCAATGAAGGTGTAGTTAATATAAAGTGGATACCGGTTGTCTGCTCAAACAACTAGGTTAGTTACATTTTCTTATTTCACAGGCAAATGATTTCACTTGAAAAAAGACATTTTTACCACAAAATACCATAAAACCATAAATACATTTGTTTTATTTTTTGAAAGGCCTTTTTTGCAGTGTGGTATAATGCAAAATGGTGTGTGCACAACTTTCTTAGAAAACAATATCTGCATTTTTCATAAAGTTTACAATTGTCTATTGATATAAGTAGAGGTAATTCCAAAGCTGTTACCAAGCAATTTGTTTGGAAAATCCAGAATATATATTAAAAAATATATCGTCTGGCCACCGTGTCCCTCTTTCGGATTTGTAAAGCCGTGATTGACAGATGAATTAGCCAATCAGAGACACACATTTTCCACTGTGTGTGTAAACCAACATGGCTGCCCCCGACAAAAAAATACATGAAATAATATCACGTGAAACTGAAAAACATGGCGGATTTCTGCAGAATCAATGAGCAAAGCAAAAAACGATTTGAATGTGAGGTGAGTGAAGTTAGATTTGGTCTAAATGACAGACGACCAATCAGCTTCTTTGTTTCATCTGCGTCACACAAATAAAATAATCTGATTAGACGGTACGATGTGGATTTGATCTGAAACGCAGACGGGAGGCGTGGTGACCAGACCACTCTGAGCAGTTTGCTGAAGTGTGGGTTCTGGATCCCAGGCAACCAAGCAACCAGATTGTAAACATGGGCCAAAATCCACATAAGTAACAGACATTATGATTTGACAAATGCTAATTTGTTTAATCTCCAGGACACACAGTATGTGGAGAGATTCTGTTTTACAACTCTACCTCCTGTACTTTTCTACTTTTATTTGTCTATTTCTTCATAACTATCAACTTTATTGCTGTAAAACTATGACAAATATTTACCACAGGGACTATCACACTAAACTAAATGCAGCACTTTAGTTTTGACGTGTGATACATGCCTAATCTTATTCTCTTATTTGTTGACTGAATCCCTCGCTCGCTCACACGCCTGGTTCATCCTGACACTCTTCAGGGGATTTCCTCTGTGTCCAGCCTTGAGAATATTCAGAACACCTGATGTATGTGCTCAGCCTTCACCTCTGTCTCTGTCTCTCTTGTTCTCCCTTTCTCTGTCTCTCTTTTGTCTCTTTATCTGTCTCTTTCTCTCTCCATCCCCTCTCACTCTCTCTCTCTCCACTGTCTCTCTCTGTCCCTCTCCTTCTCCTCTCTCTATCTCTCCCTCTTCATCTCTTCCTCTCTCTCCCTCTCTCTTGTTCTCCCTCTCTCTGTCTCTCTCTCTTTCCCTCTCTCTTTCTTTCTCTCCCTCTCCTCCTCTCTCTCTTCCCCTCTCTCTCTCTCACCCTCCACCCCTTCTCTCTCCTCTCTCTCTATCGCTCTGTCTCTCTCTCCACCCTCCACACCCCTCTCTCTCCCTCTTACCCCCACCCTCTCTTTCCTCTCTGTCTCTCTCTCTCTTCTCTCTTCTCTCTCTCTCTCTCTCTGTCTCTTCCTCTCTCTCATTCTTAACCCCCACCTCTCTCTTCCTCTCTCTCCCTCTCTCTCCTCTCTCTCTTCCTCTCTCTCTCCTCCTCTCTCTCTCCTCCCCTCTCTCTCTCTTCTCTCTCTCTCTCTCTCCTCTCTCCCTCTCTCTCTGTCTCTCCCTCTCTCTCTCCCTCTCCTCTCCCTCTCTCTCTCTCTCCTCTCTCTCTCTCTCTCACATACATGTTTGTTCCTCTGACATGTCTCTTTGGAGAACTCCTTCCCACAGGCAGGACACAGGACACAGAGGGGACATTCAGCATAAGCAGTTCTAACACCACCAGTCCACGGTCACACTAACACAGCAAACTGTCTTTTCAAACTTTATTAGATCTAATAAAAATAATGACTTCATTAAAAAAGAAAAGAAGTAGCAATTACAAAAATCCATTCTACTGTTTTACAACAACAAAAACATAAGCAATTGAGTGCAAAAGGGAAAACTGAAAAAAGTTCTCAGCTTCACAGCACACTAACTATTTTAGAGTGACAATCCTTATCCAACCTTACCAGGCTAAATGTTGGTACTATGCTAAAGAGTTTGTTTCTGGCTTACTTGTTATTTAGTAAACAATGTTTCACAACATGACATTCCTTGACAGATTTTCAATATGAACAATACACACATCAAGCTGTACACTCTGTATTACAGCTACATGAGCTGGTGAGAGGCTCAATGGTCCGTGGTGCCAGGCCCCAAATTAGCCCATTAGCCTGGATCCCTAGGCCGGTTCACTTTGGAGCAGTTTGGGTCGCTTCTGTTCATGATGTGAGTGTTCTGAGGGTGTTACATCACTCGCACATAACACAGGCTTTCTTAAATAAATAAAAAAAAATGTACCTGAATTATACTTTTCTTCCTGGCATCAATCTCTTAAAACTACTTCTGTGTTAGTCTCGGCAAACAGGAAACAGCTGATGCTAATGTGCTAGCTTTACTTTGTTTAGTCTATCAGAGCAACAAATAAAAGTTTTCATCAAAAAAGCAGCGGGTTTGTGACAGGATCAGGTCTGCGTTTGGTGAGGAACATTATTTCATGTTTCTATCTGCTCTTTGCGTCGGGTTTTGACTTGAGCCTGTGTTTTCTCTTGTCCACTTGAGCCTAAAGGAGGAACAGCTGTAAGGTCTGCTCCAGTGTTCAGGTAAAAGCAGAACGTGTCACTTTGCACAGTGGAAACAGCATAGAACCGTACCGTACCCTCCCCGACCGAGCCTATACAAACACTCCTCAACTCGTGCACATCCACAAAAATGTGCAAATGGGGTAAGAAAGTTTTCTTGGAACTGGCAAATAATTAGTATCAAAATCTTGAAATTGGTTTAAATCGGTAGGAAAAAAATGTTTCCGTAATATCTATGTCTAAATATCTATTATATAAGAATGCACTGATCCAGTTTTTCCTCTTCCGATACTGATTTAAGTATCAGCCGAGACTCCAAATCAAACGACACTAGTGTAAGGACTGAAATACCTTATTTTCTTATCCAAACATAATGCCTTTGGTCATTTTGTGTTATGTAACTATTAGTGCAAGTCACAACTAAACAACTTAATATGAATAAAATATCAATCATTATGACAGGGTTGGGCAATGGAGCTCAACAGTGGAAGCCGCCCTGGTTCGGAAGAGTTTTTGCCCCATGTTATAGTGCCATAGGCTTTTCGAAAAATTCAAATTTTAAGAGTTTAAAGACATACCGCGGGCTAACCAGCTATGTGCTAACTCAGATCACAGCGCGGTTGTTTTCAGTCTAAAAAGCACAACTATAACTTAAAATTCAGGCAAAATGTCGTAATAACTTCGTAGTTTAACAAAGCTGAAAAAACGGTTTTTAAACAAAAATGTAGGTCTTATGCTCATGACTCACCAACATAGCTGCTTAGCCCCAAGGACGTTTCCAAACTTTTAATATAATTTTTTATCGAATTCCCGATGGCAATTTTAACATGGGGTCCGAGATTTTGGAACCAGGAAGTGGGCGGTCACTGTTGAGCTCCATTGTTTTTCACTGAGGGTCTATGAGCTGCAGCATGGTCATGGTCTCTATTCTTATATAGTGCTTTTCACCTACAAGGCACTTACGCGGGATCCCACTACATGCATCTGCGCTCCGCTCCGCCCCGGTCCGCCTCCGAAAGTTGCCGCAGACCCCTCGCCCACTGTCTCCGCTCCAGTCCGCTCCGCAGGGCTGCGTTGTCCCGAGGAGTTCAAGAAGAGCATGCGCCAAAAACACAGTTTGTGAAATAAAAGTCCTCGTTGAACATCAAATAACTCTATCAGGAGCACAGACAACCCCTGTGTTTCACGTGTCACAACAGAAGGACGTGCTTTCCTCTCCGCGGAGGGTAAGAGGCTTTAAACTGTTACGAGCACAAACATTGTCCTGTCCATGTGTCACTGACATATTATGTAGTTAACAGCCTGCTGTGTCCAAATATCAAAGAAACTTATGTTAAACTATGAACTTTTCGTTATCTGATCAATACAAAGTACGTGCGGAGTGATTTTACTTTGTAATTCCGACATAGTTCATTTTCTTTTTCCTGTTTGGTGTGTTTTGATTGGCGGAGATTGACTTTGACGGACTCGGGCGGAGAAGAAAATAGCCTTGATGCGTATTTTGGTCGTACGGCGACGGAGAGACGGAGCTGAGGCGGAGCCCTGTGCAGCGCACACGGAGGATGTGGAACGGTCTTCATTCATTAAAACAGCTGCGCAGTTGATCCGGCAGTCGGAACGGAGCGGAGCGGAGCGGAGATGCATGTAGTGGATAGCCCCGTTAGAGTGTAGCTTTACAGTCAGGATCCACTCACCCAGTGTAACAGACACTGAGGCAGTGTGGGTACTTGTCCAAGGACACAACGACAATCTACTCCTGTCGTCCCACTGTGGCTCCTGGTGTTCTAACGGTCTCCCATCCAAGTACTAAACAGGCCTTTTCTTGCTTATCTTCTGAGTTCTGACGGGATCATGCTTTGACAAGCAGGTATGGACACTAGGGCTGCACGATATATTGATATCAAATCGAGACCGCGATAGTGACAACTGTAATTAGCTCATCGCAAAAGCCTTGATATTCCTCCTTTTCTTACGCATAAGCCTCCTTTTTTATTTTTATTAGACACAGTGCACAGCGAAAGCGAACACAGCAGCACCACAGCGACTGGCCTCTAAACTTCAAACCACGACTAAACAAAAGTCTATAAACACTGCTTCATGACAGTTCTAGTGCGTATTCAATAAAACCATTCATAAATAAAGAGTTACGTTTTGCAGATGCTGCTAGCGTTAGCTGCTTACCTTGAACAAGCAAAGCATCCATAGTTTCCCAGGCAAATCCAGTCTGTTTTCTTCACAAACATAAAATCCAAGTGAATAAAAGCTGCATGACTGATATAAGTCCATAAACACTGCAGTGTCACGCAGGTTTACTCGGTCCTTATGAGATAAATGTTATTTTGAGAGTTTTAGCGATCTTTTTTTTTTTTCCCAGTCTAACACGCCAGAGCTCTACAGGGGAAGTTGGCGCCATCTGCTGGCGTAGATGTATATTTCTGTCACAGGTTACAGGTTAAATAATAGTCTTAAGTAACTTTAGTCACTGTTTCTACAGGCCAACTGAATTATCAAGCACAACATGCAATCAATCTTGGTTGTAGCTTCAGAAGCATTAATGCCTAAAATGTACGCATAGATAAACATTTTCAAATTAGTAGGACAGTTTATTTTTAATATTGTTGCAAAATGGTATGCTCAACAGAAAAAAAAAACATATTTATACACATGTTAAAAATATCAAATCGAAATCGCAATATCAAACAAAAAATCGCAATTAAATTTTTTGTCAATATTGTGCAGCCCTAATGGCAACTGGTCATTGGTGCAGAAAATTCCTATTATAACTAGCACGTATCTGTGAAATATATATAGGCTATTTAAACTTTTACTGCCCATTTACAGTAATAATTATTGAGAACAGAGGGGCGGACACATAATCCATACCTATGTCACTGAAAAAATAAACATTTAAAGAGTAACATTTTTGATTACAACAGGAACTCGATCGGCTGAACAGATATAATGAAGCCGATAACCAATCCAACAAATTTCCAGGATCAACACTGACAGTCAATCCCAGTGTCGGACCAGTGCAACCCTATAAACAGGGCAAAATCATCAGAAAAATCCCCATTCAAACACAACAGATCTATGTCAGAGTTTATGACTTAATCCATACAAAAACACAGCAGGTCTCCTTTAAACAAACTCTTTAGTATTGTAACCCGTCCAAGAGCAGGTGTGGACAGTAAAAGGACTAAAACAGCGGCGCATACAGAGGTCAGAGTGTGTCCTTGGTTCAGCAGGACTACAGGACAATGGATGATTCTGCTCAGCGGTGAGCGGTCTGTCATTGTACGCACACATGTCGCCGGTCACACGCAAAAAGACCAAATGGAATCCAAATCAGACCTCAAGAAACAGACTTAAAATCACAGCGTTGGTCCTTCATCAGAAATAAACCAGGAGTTGACGTTAGTTTGGATTTACACATGTTTAACACACACATCTGCGTATTTAGAAAGTGTTCTTCTCTAAAACTGAAAATAGTCTCTTCCACGTTGTGATGTCATCAAGTGGTACCACAGAAGTCCTCACCAGCAGGCCCGGGTGGCTATCGGGAGAGTCGGGAGACTTCCCGAAGGGCCGGGGACTTTGAGGGCCGGGTGGCTCATGTACATGTCAATACAGATGTGACTGGAGCGGCCCGAGCCCGTCCAAGTCAGCCCACATTTCCCGTTCTGTTGCCGGATTGGACCAAGACGCAGAGACGTGCTGAAAGCACGAGGGCAGCTCTAGAGCAGGGGTGGCGAACCCGAGGCTTGCGAGTCGCATGCGGCTATTGACCAATCAGAGTGCGGCTCTTTGGCTCATTCAGAAACATTTGCGCCTCCACGCGCTCTCTCTCTTTCCCTCTCGCCGACATGAGGGAGAGAGAGCCGTGCGTAAAGCTGCTGTTGTAAACCTGGCTGATCCCGCCTAATGAAGCTAAACATAGAAATCATGAGTCTTGTGAGTGTTTTGCAGTCCACAGTGACACTCCACTACCACAAGCTTTCAGCCACTTTTTATTTCACAAAGATAGACCTCAGATTCACAGAGTTATGATTGTTTTCGCCTTTACTGAAATTGCCATATTTTAATGGGGCGCGCGCGCGGAATTTACGGGACGTTTCGAACATTTAATTCACTGTCCAGGACACAGGAGATGTAAAAGTGATACTAAACATGAGTTCAGACGTCCTGATTAGTGACGTCTGTGCGTTTTTAGAGCTTCTACAGCCCTGCTTCACTGTTGCTGCTGCGTAATGGCTCCGTGCCTCTCCACAGTCTGCGCTGGGAAGAGCAGGGCCGTTAAAAAAAAAAGAGGACCTTGAAGGGGGGGCTCATCTAACATGAAAAATTTTAAATTTATATTAGAATTGATAATAATTATATTGTTAATTATAGTAAAATACATCATATATCAATAAGAATATCACATCTAAAATCACCAAAATGCAGGAAATTGCACAGAATTTTTAAAAATTTCTCTGGGGAGATTCCCCCAGACCCCCTGAATTACCATCAAAACATGTAAATTAAGAAATAAAGATACAGTTGACTTGGCTGGGGCGCTATAACGCACTCTAAAGTAAAAAATAATATTAATATCGCATACATATTTACATTTTTATTTGTCAGAGGGACTGTCCATTAAAATTTTCCCGGCTGAAAATGAGTCCACTCCGGCCCTGCTCACCAGAGTCATATAACACTTTCAGTCATGCGTTTGACTGATTTTGAAGCTTCAGGTATAGGTTTAGCCTTGTTTAAGCTGCTTCACTTTTTGTACAACAGAGATTTTAACTGAACAAAAGGTGAAATGAAAAGTTCCAAAAAACTGACAGTTTACAGTTACTCCGTATGTTACAGATGGAAGTTACTACAACTGGGGCTTAAACAAGGTGTAACTTTAAAACTTATGACATCACAAGGGAGATTTGCAATACAGTAGGGTTACTTAAACGCAGCTCCGTGAATGCTTTTGCCGAGGAAACATTCTGGAACATCTGTATGTTTTAAGGGAATGGTATGACTGAATATTTCCTCATACAAATTATTGTACTGTCTGCCCTATTGAGCGCACCGAGATATAAGCCCCACACTAGATTTAAGTAAGAAAAAATGATAAAGTACATTTACAGGCCGCACTTGTTAGTAGTAAGTCTTGAGAGTCTATCATTTGCTTCTGTGCCCAGAGATCAGGACTAAACGTGGACCAGAGTCAGGACTAAACGTGACCAGAGTCAGGACTAAACATGGACCAGAGTCAGGACTAAAACATGGACCAGATCAGGACTAAACGTGGACCAGAGTCAGGACTAAACGTGGACCAGAGTCAGGACTAAACGTGGACCAGAGTCAGGACTAAACGTGGACCAGAGTCAGGACTAAACATGGACCAGAATCAGGACTAAACGTGGACCAGAGTCAGGACTAAACGTGGACCAGAGTCAGGACTAAACGTGGACCAGAGTCAGGACTAAACGTGGACCAGAGTCAGGACTAAACGGGACCAGAGTCAGGACTAAACGTGACCAGAGTCAGGACTAAACGTGGACCAGAGTGGGACTAAACGTGGACCAGAGTCAGGACTAAACATGGACCAGAGTCGGACTAACGTGACCAGGTCGGACTAAACTGGACCAGAGTCGGGACTAAACGTGGACCAGAGTCGGACTAAACGTGGACCAGAGTCGGACTAAACGTGGACCAGAGTCGGACTAAACGTGTACCAGAGTCGGGACTAAACGTGTACCAGAGTCGGGACTAAACGTGGACCAGTCAGAGTCCAGCGGATAAACATGGACCAGAGTCAGGACTAAATGTGGACCAGAGTCAGGACGTCAGGGACAAACGTGGACCAGAGTCAGGACAAACGTGGACCAGAGTCAGGACTAAACGTGGACCAGAGTAGGACTAAACGTGGAGTCAGGACTAAACGGTGGACCCAGAGTCAGGACTAAACTGGACCAGAGTAGGAATAAACGTGGGGACCAGAGTCAGGACCAAACGTGGACCAGAGTCAGGACTAAACGTTTGACCAGAGTCAGGACTAACATGATCCAGATCAGGACTAAACATGGACCAGAGTCAGGACTAAACGTGACAGAGTCAGGACTAAACGTGGAAATCAGCGTTCAGTTTTATGCAGCTAAGATCTGGAACATTTTTTCTGAAGATGTAAGACAGGCCTCCACTGTGACAGTGTTTTAAATCTCAGCTCAAAACATTTCTTTTTGTCTGTGCATAAGACTGAAATGCTTTGTCTGCACTCTTTTATTTTTTTACTTCTTTTAAAGTAAATTTTATGCTGATTATTTATATATTTTTAATAATTTTGTATTGTAATTTTGATGCATATTTTCCTGCCTTGTAAAGCACTTTGAATTGCTTTGTGTATGAATTGTGCATACCAGGGGTCTGCAACCTGCGGCTCTAGAGCCACATGCGGCTCTTTAAAGACTCCAGTGTGGCTCTTTGGGCTTTCATTGACTCTCACTGTTAAGAGAAAAAGAAAAGAACATTCTAATATATGTTAATAAGTGTGTAAATGTGATACTGGTCTGCAGACTGAGGACTGTCTCTGAAACTGACGTCAGGTCTTACAAGTGTGCTTTTATTAGCACATTCATGTGATAAATGCACCATAATTCATACAGTTTAGTATACTCTTCTGTGACGTCATACATGAGCACTGAAGCAGGGACAGGGAACAAAACTCACAGTTTGGAGCCCCAAACAATAACATGTAATACTTCAAGAGAGTCAAAAATGTGATAATATTCACATCTTGGCCAATCTCATTTCATCAGTCCAAGCTTTAAGAATAAAAAAGTATTTTGGAGGTTGTTAACTTTTTTCACATCAGTACAGGATCTAAAATGTGCCAGAATCAAACATTATAGACCTACGTTGTATAACGCGTGTATATTCATCTTTTTGTCTTGTATATATTTATGTAACTATAGTCGTGGCTCTTCTGGCTTTAATTTTCTTGAATTTGGCAGTTGCGGCTCTTTGCTGTTAAAGGTTGCAGACCCCTGTGCTATACAAATAAATTTGCTTTGCCTTGCCTTTTCTGGTCTGAATACACCCTAAGACCAGGGACATACTGCAAGCGAATTTCACGCTACGCAAGCCCTACGTGTGATAAAAATAGCCGAGTATTGTTTAGAAACACACAAAGTCAATGAAACCAGCCACACCGTCCGTGCTTGACGAATATTGTGAGCGAAAGAATACAACCTTTTTTTGTTGTTGTTGCTTGTCGTAAGTGCGTAGAGGCGTAGAATACAGAGAAATCAGGCTTCTGCTGCTGTATGTCTGAACTTGCATCAGCATCACACGTCCTGGACAGATCTGGACTATGTGAAGGATCCAGACTCAAAGAAGTTTTCACATTTACTTGTGCAGTGTGTCTGGGCCCTAAGACCACAAGAAGAAGCCGTGAGCCATTGATTTTTACTGAAGAAAACTTTGTGTCTGTTGCAACTTCCAGATAACACCGTCATCATCTCTCCTCACAGATTAGCTTGACCTGTTATTGTGTCCTGTCCTCAGCCAGCGTTTTTATGTCCTTTTGTTATTCTAGACCGAATCAAACCCTTCCTGCTTGTTAAACCACATCATTTCACGCACTGGTACGTTTCACTACCGAAAAGCATTACCTCCCATAAAGAAACAAGCACCAAACGGAGAAATTATTGCTTTGATTTATTGTGTATCCCACCGACTCAAATCCTAATAGGCTCAGCGTTCAAGTGAATAGTGTCCTCCGAGGATAAGCCACTGGATCGGGCAATAAAAAGCGTGTGATTTACAGTAAACCGGGCTCCGGCTCCGAGCCATTCTCCGCTCACCGACTCTGACTTTGATAAATCACCTCCAAGTCCCACTCCCGGCTTCAAAATTCCGTCTTGTTCACCGGCAATTCTGCATTTGTCCCGCTTTAATGTGTGCGGAAGTGGCCGTGGCGCTAATCTGTCATTGATGGATGAGTTTAGCCCGGATCGGTTCACGAGCGCGACAGTGGAAGCCGTTTGGAGACAGAGACGGCTGTATTAGCTGAAGCGCCGAGTCTTATTTACCCGACGCGTAAACACTTGTACCGCGGTTAAGGCGGAAAGTGGATCGTACAAGTTTGTGATCAGCAGAGGATTGGAAGGACGTTGGGGTGTGGAGTTGGGAGAAGGTGGAACGATCTTGTTAGAGTGTACAAGTATAGCCTGCAATGCAATTTTAAAATCTGCTCCTAAAGTGTTTTGTTATTGAATTTTTCTTCATTCATAGTGTTTTATGGGACATTGTAACTACAAGGGTGTTTTTTTCAAAAGGCTGTTTCCTTCTTGAGGTCGTCTAAAGCAGGGTTCCCAAGCTTTTCAGTCCGGGACCACCAAAATAACAAAGTTGTGATATTTTCCTTAAAAGAAAAGCTGTGGGTAGCGTATCATGGATCTTCACATGTGTAAAACAATAGATACTCAGTTAGGTGCTCATTGGAGAGAGTGGGTGAAGATTTCTTTAACACATAAAAATAGAAAATGCCAAAATGATGGAAAAGGCAAAACAACTCCAAGGCACTCTTAACTGTGATTATTAAAAAGCCTTTATTAATACATGGCTATTATTAAAAAAAAAAAACGTACCAACGCGTTTGTGCTCAGATGAGCCTTCCTCAGGGTGCATATGAGGTCACAGGTGTCAGCCTCCTTTTTAAAGGGAGTGGCATCTCCCGTTACCTCCCACATAAAGGGCCACATACACAATATACACAATATACACAATGTACACAATATACACAATGTACACAATATACACAATGTACACAATAGTACACATTTTATAGTAACATCATAGCAAAGAAACCAGAACATGTACTAATAAAGGCTTTTTAATAATCACCGTTAAGAGTGCCTTGGAGTTGTTTTGCCTTTTCCATCATTTTGGCATTTTCTATTTTTTTGTGATATTTTCCCTATGTGATGTAATTCTACTATAACTAAAAAGACACAAGTCAGTATCAAGCTCATTCATATATACCAGATTTACAACTAGCTCCGCCCTGTAAAACTGGGCTTTAGGAGCTTAAGTCAGTCAGACTCAGGACTGTCTTGTGTGATCAAAGCAGAGAAAACACTGCTGCACACACTTTAGTCAGGGCAGTGTGTCACAGTCAGACAAAAGTCAGTTTGAAGATTTCGGCGCTGCAATATTTTTGCATGTTTTATTACATTGTAAATTGTGAACGTTTTCTCTGTGGTTATAAGGTGGATTTACACAAAATAAGGACCAAAATAAGGCTACAGATTCACAGAATATCACTGGGAGTACGAAATGCTTCTCAAAGAAACGATCTGTCTGTTCAATAGCTCTGCTGTGACACTGCCCTGACAGTTGTGTGCTTCAGAAGGAGAGAGAAAGAGAGAGAGTGTGTGGAGGAGCAAATGTTGTTGTGAATGAGCCAAAGAGCCAACTCGGATTGGCCAGAGCCACATGGGTTCGCAAGCCTCAGGTTCAACACCCCTGATGTGCCAGTTTCAGGATCCCCACTGCAGACTATAATAGAGGTCTGTAATCATTTCAAGTTAAAAAACCATTAAAATTGGGTTAAGCTGCATTTGTTTTATTTAATACCTTAATATGACAAATTCTTCCAGTTAACAAAACAGATTAAATAAAAGTAATAATTGTAGAATCACATTGAAATCATCTGGAGACCCCAGATTTTGCTTTGTGACTCCACTTTGGGAACCTCTGGTCTACAGTAGCATGCACCGATCCTGCTTTTCCTGTTCAAACACCGATTCTGTCAGCCGATACTCGATATCAACCGCTACTAGTGTAAGGACTGAAATACCTTATTTCCTATGAAAACTTAGACATTGGTCATATTGTGTTATGTAACTGTTATTTATAGTGCAATCACACTAAACTTAATCTGAAAAAATATCAACCATTATGAGATGTTCTGGATCAACAGCAGTCAGTAAATTAGTCTCATTATGTTCAATTAAAGGCACGGCAATGATCTGCTGACTGATGTCGAGACCGATATTGATCAGCTAAATTCTGCATCCGCACTATCAGAGGCAATTGTCAAAAAAAAAGGGAGAAATTACAAGTCATTCTACACAGCATCTGTACCTGCATATGGCACACGCCCCCACGTCACATCTCTTCTTTTGTTCATTCTTTCACTCACAATACAGATTTGCGCTCCTCCCAAAATGAACAGTTCCGTTCAGTACGTAAAGCTCCAGAGCCCGGTTGTCCTGCTTTACAGCGCAGCTCTCGCGCACCGGGTTTAACAAACAGGAACAGTGCATTCGTCACTTAATACGTTTGTAATCCATCCCTCAACATTCTCGTCTCACATGTTCCTGACTTGATCTTCCCCTCTGCTTTGCACACAGTCGTGGATTAAACCATGATTCTCAGGGCAGAGAACAGAGCAGCAGCACAGCTTCCTCAGTGACCAAACCCGAGTCTAAATGACAGCGTTGAGAGAGAGCGAGAAGAGAAGGGTGAAAGACAGATCGCGCCTATGTTCATTATTGAGATCTGTCCATTTAAACTATCTTAAAAAGTTAGAGGAATAGCCAATCAGAAAAGGACTGTGTGTGAAAGAGTGACGTTATTGGCTGTTATGAGAGCTGCCTGTTGAGCGGAGGAGCAGCACCGGGAGAAGAGAAAAACATCAAGAGACTACGCTGGGATTGATAGAACACTCGACATTAATTGAACCCCCCCCCCCCATACAAATAATACAAGATAAAAGCAGAAGGAGGGATGGGATGGTGAGGGATGGTGAGGGATGGTGCGTTTTGCCCTGTGGTATAGCTGGGAGTGAGTCCTGGGGGTGGATGGTGGTCCGGGTCGCTCTCTGGGTCTGGTTGGTCGTCCCTTGTGGCTCCTCTGACGTGTTCCTGGTGGCTTCCGTTTTGAGTTCTCTTGCTCATGGGCGGGCGGGTGGATGAATGCCGGGGCGGGCGTGGTCTCCTTAGCCGAGGTGTGAGTGATAAACAAAAACTAATAGGTTATTAAAAAGGCTGTCCAACACAAACATACAGTATATCCGTAATCTGTTCTTTGCTATTCACATGTTGTCCCTATCTGTTCCAGATTCTGCTGCTCTAGTGTCGATTCCTGGACCTCAGATCCCACCTAATCTTGAGATCTGGACCTCGCTCACTGTTCCTCTCTTCTTTAACTGTCTGTCTTCGTCGTTAGAAAATTGTCTACCTAAAAGTGATTTTTGGCTCCACAGAGTTAAAGTTCTAATTACATCTAGACATGCATCTGTCCTGGTCACATCTTCTCTCCGTCCTTGGAGTGGATCTCTCTTTCACTGTGGTTCTCCTCCAGGTTTCTCTTTTTCCCCCTGATGGATTTGTTTGAGTTTTTCCTTGCCGAGACGGAGGGTCTAAGGACAAGGGATGCTCTGGGACAGTTTTGACTTGCCTATTTGTTGTTGTAACAATCTGCCTGCATTTCCTAAAAATATTGTTTCTAATTTTACATTGTTCTGTTGCTATTGACCAAATGTTGCCATGTTTGATTTTCTGACAAATCTTGTTTGCTAAATCAACATCTTGTAAAGTCGCTGAGATAACGGCTATTGGATTTTGGCCTACACAAAAAATTGAATTGAAATTGAATTGAATGGGGAAAGTACAGGCAGAGAGAGGGACGGACAAACCAGAGGGAGGGAAAATCCCCCCCATCCCCCCCCACAAATCACACCTGCCGATATCAGATCCCAGTATTGGATCGCATTCCTACACCAAACTTTACTGTCTTAATTCTGCACTTGTATGATCAATTGTAATAAACACCACGTACAGTAGTATTTATTCCAACTAAAAGTGTCCTATTTAGTCTGTGACAGTGGCAGTTGAAGAATCCCCTCCGAGCTGCTGCCGTATCGATCACACTTAGTCACCAATCTATTTTAATGAAATATTAAGCGACTGCTGCATTGACAGAAACCCAACACTTTCCCTCTTTTCTATCTCCTCCATTTACCCACAAACTTAAAAAAGCCACAATAAGCACCATATGTAATTAGACTTGTCGCATTATAGCCACTTTTCTTTTCAAAGAGTAGTTATTTTTAAAAAAAGAAGCCGAACATCCGCGCATGAATTTTAATAGCGATACTTAAATGGTAATTATTCCACTCGGGCTCAAACGCAGGTAACAAATGGAATTCAATCAGTGTCCATGCATAATGACGGTCATTAGGATACAGAAAATAATAATGGCATCCTATCTGCATTAAGCCTGCCCACACGAGTCTACACAATGATCCGCGAACATTACCCGTCGCCATGGAGACGGCCGATTGTCACTTTTCCCCCAGCGAATGTTAAATACATCTCATTTTGTTTTTTTGTTTAATTTACTTCTTCAAATCACAGAGCGGGATCGGACATGATTGTAATTTCGGCTCATTGTCCTGCTGCCTTTGTTGTGGCCGTCGGAGCGTTGGGAGCCGGCACAAATGACAATCACAACTTGTAATTTTGAGTTTCAGACATTTTGCTCAATAAATTAATAGTGTTTTTTTTTTTTTTTTTCGTCTCACGCTCATCAGTGTCGTATTAAATCGTTCTGAAAATAGTTTCTGGAGAACGTAAGCTGGCAGGTGCTTTTAAAACTCTCAAAGAAGATGTTTTAAGAGTCAAAATGCAGAATAGTTATTGGCCCTGTTTGCATTTTGATTAAGTGCCCAGCCCTACTTAAATAAAAACACATTTATTGAAACAAGGCAGAAACACCTTGAAACAAGTCATATAATGATACATCAAGTAAAATCATCTTAACCAGAAAAAAACATACCAAAAATAAAGATTAAAATCCAGTTTTTATTACATTTAAACCAATTTAAAAACATTTTTTTTTGCAGTGCACAAAGTTGGTTTGTAATAGGTTGAAGCATGCGTGATAAATATGTAATTCTTAGACCTGTTAACCCTTAGATGCATAAGTGGGACCAAAAATGACCCCAGGTGTTGTTATTTTGAGAAATCTTTGAAATTATTGTAGTTACACTTTAATGTTTCAGGTATTCCTCAACAAACTTGTTTGTGACATGAGGCCATAGCATTTAAAAAAATTTGTATATACATTTTTTAACAAATTTCATCTTTGGTATCACTACCCCATTCTTCCATAAGTGGGGTCAAAAATGACCCCAACCGTTTCTTATGGAATCTCAGGGGTAAGCCAGGAACTTTTGATTCTTATCATTTGTACTTGTTGGTTTACATTTACTGTGGCATTTACACATCTGATGAAGCAGTCATAAGGTCATTTTTACTCAGCATCACACATGTAAGGTTCACCACGCTTTCTCACTGAACTGTCAAAGGAGCTTGTGACTCCTCTCATGACAAGTTGACTGGAAAGTAACTCAAGCCTACCTTACTTTAGCAATGGGAAGGTGTTTAGTGACAAATCCACAATCCACACACATGAGAGAAGCAATAAAAGCCAATAAAAGAGAAAGACATGTCAGATTTGTCCAATAAACAAGAACCACAAAGCCACCAACTACTGCTGGAAAAGCAGTATTCCTGTGACTGTTCACAGCCAAAAGCAAGTTTGTAACAGCTGCACACAGTGAGCAAAGAGAGCACGTTTTTTGTGTGTTAGTGTGTGGACAATGTTATAGACCCCAGTTATAGTTGTATTTTTGTTTGTCTTCCATAATCACACCAACAGTCACAAAATGGATTTTGACATTTTTTGAACCTGAGTGATTTGTGTTCAAATGTGAAGAAAAACTAATAAACTAACATGTCAAAAATGGTCTTTTGTTGTTCAAATATTATAAAAATCATCATCTTTAATCAAAATTAAAGTGCTATTGCAAAGATTTTTTGATTCTAAGTGGGATCATTTTCAACCCTACTCATGGAAGAGTGTAGGTATTGATCGGCCATTCATCTAAGGGTTAAAACTGTGTTCACAAAGCGCTGAAACACAACAGCACAGCAGCTGTTTATTGGCTCATAAAGTAACTCACATGTTTTAAAAATGTATGAAGTAGAAAGTACAGATACAAATGTAAGAAGTAAAAGTAAAAAGTCACCAAATTTAGTAACACTCCAGTAAAGTACAGATACTTGAGTAAAAACACTTGCCATCTCTGCCCCTCTCTCTCGTCTCCCTCCTCACGCTCTCATCTCTTCATTACCAGACCGTTGTAACAGTTGCTCACACATATTGTACAGTGGGCCAGCCCGATTGACTCCTCTCCAAGACGAGCCACTTGGTTTGAATAATTGAATCAGATGTGCGTGATCGTGGGTCCTTCTGTCGCCGGCCCGGGTCCATCTGCTTGGCTTGGAGAGCTTGACACCGCTGCTGTAGCACTGCGGATGTGACACACGCGGCAGACGAACCACAAATCTGCTCCACATCACAGGCCCCACAGATCAGCAGAGACAGCGCTTATTGTTATTTACATCCATGGAAGTTTGAGAGAGATGGAAGTTTGGGAGAGATGGAAGTTTGAGAGAGATGGAAGTTTGGGAGAGATGGAAGTTTGGGAGAGATGGAAGTTTGAGAGAGATGGAAGTTTGAGAGAGATGGAAGTTTGGGAGAGATGGAAGTTTTGAGAGAGATGGAAGTTTGAGAGAGATGGAAGTTCAGGAGAGATGGAAGTTTGAGAGAGATGGAAGTTTGAGAGAGATGGAAGTACGAGAGAGATGGAAGTACGAGAGGGATGGAAGTTTGAGAGAGATGGAAGTTTGAGCGAGATGGAAGTTTGAGACAGATGGAAGTTTGGGGAGAGATGGAAGTTTGAGAGAGATGGAAGTTTGAGGAGAGATGGAAGTTTGAGAGAGATGGAAGTTTGAGAAAGATGGAATTTGAGAGAGATGGAAGTTTGAAAGAGGGAAGTTTGAGAGAGATGGAAGTTTGAGAGAGATGGAAGTTTGAGAAAGATGGAAATTTGAGAGAGATGGAAGTTTGTTAAAGAGGGAAGTTTGAGAAAGAGGGAAGTTTGAGAGAGATGGAAGTTTGAGAGAGATGGAAGTTTGGGAGAGATGGAAGTTTAGGAGAGATGGAAGTTTGGGAGAGATGGAAGTTTGAGAGCGATGGAAGTACGAGAGAGATGGAAGTTTGGGAGAGATGGAAGTTTGAGAGAGATGGAAGTTTGAGAGAGATGGAAGTTTGAGAGAGATGGAAGTTTGAGAGAGATGGAAGTTTGAGAGAGATGGAAGCACGAGAGAGATGGAAGTTTGAGAGAGATGGAAGTTTGAGAAAGATGGAAGTTTGAGAGAGATGGAAGTTTGAGAGAGATGGAAGTTTGAGAGAGATGGAAGTTTGAGAAAGATGGAAGTTTGAGAGAGATGGAAGTTTGGGAGAGATGGAGGTTTGAGAGAGATGGAAGTTTGAGAGAGATGGAAGTTTGAGCGAGATGGAAGTTGAGAGAGATGGAAGTTTGGGAGAGATGGAGGTTTGAGAGAGATGGAAGTTTGAGAGAGATGGAAGTTTGAGCGAGATGGAAGTTTGGGAGAGATGGAAGTTTGAGAGAAATGGAAGTTTGAGAGAGATGGAAGTTTGAGAGAGATGGAAGTTTGAGAGGGATGAAGTTTGGGAGAGATGGAAGTTTGAGAGAGATGGAAGTTTGGGAGAGATGGAAGTTTGGGAGGGATGGAAGTTTGAGAGAGATGGAAGTTTGAGAGAGATGGAAGTTTGAGAGAGATGGAAGTACGAGAGAGATGGAAGTTTGATAAAGAGGGAAGTTTGAGAAAGAGGGAAGTTTGAGAGAGATGGAGGTTTGAGAGAGATGGAAGTACGAGAGAGATGGAAGTTTGAGAGGGATGGAAGTTTGAGAGAGATGGAAGTTTGGGAGGATGGAAGTTTGGGAGAGATGGAAGTTTGGGAGAGATGGAAGTTTGAGAGAGATGGAAGTACAAGAGAGATGGAAGTTTGAGAGGGATGGAAGTACAAGAGAGATGGAAGTTTGAGAGAGATGGACGTAAAGAGAGATGGAAGTTTGAGAGAGATGGAAGTTTGAGAGAGATGGAAGTACAAGAGAGATGGAAGTTTAGTGGTGGTGAGGTTTGAGTGTTTTTTTTGTGCATTGCAAGCTCTCGTATGTAAGTCCATATGGCAGTTTTCTAATTGTAATGAGCTGCTGTGATAGTCCTTGTGGTAAATATGGTGGGATCTATAAAGCACAGATTGCGTGGAGGAGAGCGCACGGAGGCTTTTATAAATATGGAGTTTGCGTGGCGCACGCCACCTGTGGCCACTAGGTGTACGCCTTGCTCAGCAAAAATCCTACGCAAACCTTTATAATGAGGCCCAGAACTCAACTTGGATGAGTCAAATGTTTGCGTAAAACAAAGAATAGGTTAGTAGAGTGGTATTAAAAGACAAAGCTGCCTCTTGCCTCCACTGGCTCATGACTGCCAAGAATTCTACAACAAAGTGAAAGTTTAATATTGAAAATAGCTTTGTCTGACTTTGACTTTAATTCTCATGACATTGTGAATTTAATCTCAAAATGTCACAAGTGTATTGTTTTTGTCTCTTGCATTTCTGTTTCTCAAAAACATTCCAGGGGCCTGATTGAACAAGTTGTGGGCCGCATTTGGCCCCCGGGCCGCACTTTTTCCAGGTCTGTTGAATTACTGTAGATATCAAACATAGGTCAGAGTTGCTGGACAAAAGACAGTTATAACCAAAAATTATGCTTATTATTATTTAATCCACTTTAAACTTAGAGTATGAACGACTAAAATGACTTAATTGTTAACAAACAAATAAATAAAGTAAATGAAAATATATAAATACAAGAATGATGAAAATACATACATAATAAAAAAAAAAAAAGTGGAAATAAATATATAATAAACAGAAAAATACATAAAAATCTAAATGATAAAGACATAATTAAATGTATAAAACTGTCAAACAATGAACTTTCTACATGTATTTATGTCTCCTTTTTATTTTCCGTGGGTATGCTAATGAAGTGGGCGGGGAGACCTCTGGGCCTGCTCTGATTGGTTCAAACACTCTTCTTATCTCCACTTGTTTTGGGAAAGCTAGCTAAGTTAGCATGATGCTAGCACATCCTCCGCATGTGTAGCTACGAAGCTACGAAGCTAAAGTCCACAGTCTGGAGAACAACCTTACGACTAGAAAAAAAAAATTATATATTTTTTTTAAAAAAGGCAAAAAAAATGAGTGGAGCTTAAAACACAGAACTATTATGTTGATATTTGTATACATTTTTATTTATTTATTCGTTTATTTTATTTTATTTTATTTACGTACTTACTCTTGTCTCTAACCCTAACCCTCTATGGAACATTGTTTTTATTATTATTATTATTATTTTATTTTTTTTTTACGGATTTTCTTTATTGGGGTCGAATCTGTTCATATCTAATTCTAAACCTGATGTTTTAAATTGTAAGTCAATGCAAATTTTCAATCAAATCATTTTAACTGAAAAACTATAAAATCTATCTTAAATCCCCTTTGGATCTAATGTGTCAACAAAAATAATCAGCATCAATATCAACTGCTTTGATCAGGTTTAAACCTCATCTAAACAGCTTGGGTCTCATTTAAAAGATTTATTACAAATAAATAATGACATGTTTTTATTAATAAGACACCATTTTTAAGAGAATAATCTGGAAGCCTCCTCGGACATCTTCTCCTCGACCAGTACCATATCTATGAAACCCTCCTGGTGTAAGTGCCACGACACACTGTGAACGTCTAGTAGTGGCCAATACCCTTTTGACGAGCGCTTCAGAGATCGCTCAGTACAAGATAGGACATACCCTCATGACGATCACACAGCATCCACGTCAGCACTCAACTAGAGCACAGCAAGATCCAGATCGACTTGACCAGTTATGCTCTATAGTAACCGAGAAGCGGCTTTTTTGTTTATGCTCCGAGCATCGCTCTAGCAACGCCCAAATAGGCTGCAGCCAGTACAGCTTCATAGCAGCACTCAGCCAGAGATGAGGACAGACCTCATACATCAGAACAGATCAGATCACACAGTAAAGCGGTACTCAGTGTCATGGTCTCTTCTTCTCGATCTTATGTGTCTGTGATTTAATATTTTTGTTTTGAATCGTTTCTTATTCTATTTCTCAACACTTCGCATGATTGTTGACAATTCTGGACCTAAGTTATGTAATCCTCGCATGGATTTAAAAGGAGTACTTACTGCAGTGGCGTCTGGTGTGTTATAATGTGTTTAATACATGTGCACTCATCTCGTAGTATTTAAGCACCTGGTGGTTAGTCTCAATGTATAGAGAGGTTCAGTCCGCATCAATCTTGCCATGGCTGGATTGCATATTGAGTAACAGCGGTGGAAATTTACTCAGTTTGCATGCACACTCAGGGTACACATAAGGGCTACTTGCTCCAGGTCCAGCTCAGAACCCTATCGGGTGTTGTAGGTTCCTATACACTATATACTACGCAAAAAGCTATACTTCGTCTTATTCAGCTTCTCTGTTTTAACATTAATTCCTTGTAGAGACTTGCTACTACCTATCAGCCTCGTCGCTGATTATACGCCAGACAAACCAAATAGCTGGATATGACTGTTATGTACGACCTACTACCTATGTATGCTAAGCTACTCATACCGAGTGTGACATCTCACCATGTATACGGTCGTGAACGAGCTAGTCACGATCCGTCTTACATCGCTAGCGGAACTCCCACCCAAGTACTTATGAGGGGCTGAACATATCTACCGACACAATTTATTGATTACAATAGTGCAACCAAAACACCCACCGGACGCAGATGTCCCGTAGGTATCTATGAAGAAACCGCACATCTGCAAGATATTACAGATGACGGAAGCTAACATCTCTCAAAATCTATAGATCTCTATCTACTTAATGCGTATACTCTCACAAAACTTATTTTTTTCATCAATTACACATCTCTTAACTTTGCTTTCACCATGGCAGGAACTCGAATTACAATGACATACCTTTTGTTGCATGTCAACTACTCTGATCATAGTTAAAGGCGACGGCCCTCAGTGTATTCTCGTCGCTCAGAAGATAGCACACTCTTCTAGCATCCTATCAACCTCGAATGGTCTAAGAAACTGGCTACTTCATGATCGCACATGATGTTGTTGGCACCTCATGGTTTACGGTTTTCAACTACTGTTATAGATCGATATAACAGAGTCAAATCGCTATACGAAGTATAACTACACCATAGTCTCTTGTTGCAAGTCATGCTTGCCGACATCACTTCCTCTGACGAATTCTGCGCGTATTCCTGTACTTTACAATAATGGTCCCCCAAGAGCTCTGCACAAGACCTCACAAACACGATCAGCATCCATTAGCTACCCAAACATCGACCCTGTAGTTCGGTCAATAATTTCTTTCAGCCATTCTGTACGAGCTCTAAGACTCCGTCCTGGTATCACGCAAACTAAGGCGTCTCCCACGACTAAACCGCTCGGTTTCTGGTACTCTGATTCTGGCTGGTCGTCGTGCGCGAGCTAATTTCTCTCTCTATAGTACCTCATTGGGCAATACATAAGATAAACCCAAAATGTATGATGATTCTATCTACATTGTACCTGCGTCAAGACATGAGTAGTGGCGTATTGGTTTCTATGGTGCGTCCAATCTCGACTCCTCTACCGATGAAAACCCTCCAACTGCAGCATATGATTAACATTCGTGATGCCATTGGAGAGGTTTACCAAACACGTTCTCCACTAAATAAATCACAAATCGCAACAACTGACGTAGCTCTTAACCAAGGAACACGATCTGCTGGATATCCGTGTAAACTCCAGAGAAGTGGCCATAAAGTGGACGATCACTGTGCTTGGCTTGAACACAAACAGTCGGAGGGTTCGAGGAACCATAGCTACGGCCGTAGGACTATGAATCCCACATAGCATCGCGCCTCTGAGAGTTGGGACTACAAGATACCATCCTCGAGTGGAAGACGCTCGTGGCTCTCGCTAAAATACTTCTTCATTATCTAATATTTATTTTTTTCTGTAACACACGGACATGCGTTGGAATGAGTACTCATTGGATCTTCGATAACTCTGCACGCCTCAGGTTAAGCTTGCTGCCATTAGCTGATCTCTCCTCCTCTCTGCATCGCAGCGGTGGACTACAGGACATGAGGTTGGAGTACAGCACTTTGGACTTACCGCGTATTTCATGATACGTCGGGCATCTGTGCTGTCGGCGTTAAAGGGAGACGAGTATTGGTCAGCTTGACGGGTGTAAGCATCTCTCTCTATCAACATGTCTCTACTGTTTGGCAGAGCGAAAACCCTATCGCCGTGAACAGGTCCCCGCTGTGCTCATTAACTTATGACCAAGCACCTCCAGTTGTATACAGTGCAGCGGCCGGTCTTCATTTGGTAAGATCCCGCTTTTGACTTTTGTAACTTGCCATAGATCCTACGACGCGACTCGGCGTTGTGCAATTCATTCAATCCTATCTGTGAAACTGAGTCCGTGTGGACACCAGTGCTATTAATCACCTCATTGAATCGTATCCATGGAACGCCGATTCAAGTGCAGCACACATACCGAAGTGTGCTCGTTGTCGTGTAAAAAGAGAATGCCAATTTGACTGGAAAAACAGTGCATCACAGATATCGTGAAAAACTCGTTGTCGTAATAAAGCTGCCCTTAGGACTTAACCAATACACCAAGAAATGTCGAACAAATTTGTGCTTCAAATTACCTAATTTCATATTGTTATTTATTTATATTGCCACCGTGTTCACTCAAAATGTCATCAACAAAATAGAACATTTATGCAACAAAAAAGTAAGACATTTAGTGGAAAATAACCGAAAATGCTTTGGATTATGGAACTAAAACTGCAGAAGATTACTTATGACATCACAAAACTGATATTCAGAAAACACTTTTTTTCTAGGTTTTGAGGGGAGAGAATATTACTCACCAACACACTCGCAGTGTGACAGTACCATATTAGCAAGTCAACTTGTACAAAAAGGATGCCCTTGAAAATGAGTGCCAGTATTAAAAGACCATCTGCCATAGAAGTGCTGTATTATTTCTAAAACCTTTACATTTCTATATGCTCCACATTCATCAGCGGTTGAGGGTGAAGGAAGCGATGTATGTTGAGTCTTGGCTCGGGAGCCAGTGTCCAGAGCAGAGCGGAGCCCGAACCCTCAGGCACAGGGGCCCTACCATCGGCCCCTGAACCAGGCCCGGGAGCCGCTGTGTGATGGTAGTCTGTTCACCGCTCGAGTTCTCTGTTCTCAGAGCCGGGACCATCAGTCGATTAGAAGGACACAGGAGAGGACTGGGCTGGGTTTGGGGGGTGGGGATGACTGAACTGACATAAGTAGATGGTGACAAAAGAGATTCTGAATGTCCCAGGTCCAACAAGTCAGGAGTCTAATTAAAAAAAAAAAAATAAAACTTATAAACACAGATTACCCTCTTCATCGGCTACTGTTGGATAAAGTTACATTGCTAACAATTGTAATACTATAAAATATTACTAGTTACAGAGGAGAAAATTGTAATACATTAGTGTATTACAATATTACTGTCTCAGAACCAATTGATAGATTATTCCAGAGAAATGGATTTGATGGTGGAAGTGAGGATGGCTCTTATCAAGATCTGAACAACAGAAAAGTTTACATCTGATCCACTATCAACCTGTGTACATCTGTTCTCTCCAACTCTTCTCAGTGATTTTCCACCTGTTCAGTTTGCATAAACCAATACCTGCTCACAGCTTAGCTCCAGCTAAGGCCCTGACCGATCCAAACTCCAAGCTGCAAACTGTCTCCATGCTAAGACCCTGACCGGAACCAATCCTTCAACTCACCTGCTCCCTCCAGGCTAAGACCTGACCGAAACTAAACTCAACTGGCACCTGCTCCCACAGCTAAGGCCCTAATCTGAAACCAACCTCCGCCTTGCACTGTTCCTCCAGCTAATGGCCCTGACCGACCAAACCTCAACTGCCACCTGCTTTCTCCAGCTTATATATAGATATAAATGAAGACTCCCTGGAGTGCCCGAACGCAATACCTCCGCCGTGCACACTGCTGTCGCCTCGCAAGCTAGCCCTGATCGAACAAAACCTCCAGTTGACACCTGCTCCTCCAAGCTAAGACCCTGATCGAACAAACTCTAACTGCACCTGCTCCTCCAGCTAAGGCCCTGATTTGAACCAAACCTCAGCTGCCACCTGCTTCTCCAGCTAAGACCATGACGATCCAAACCTTCAATCGGCACTGCTCCTCCAGCTAAGGCCCTGGACCGAACCAAACCTCCAGCTGCATCTGCATCTCCAGCTAGCCTTGACCGAGCCAAACCTGGGGCGACAGAGACACTTCTCCATACTGCTTCACCTCTGGACAGAGACTGTACCGACCTCACCATTTTAAAAGGGACCCATCTGTTTAAAGGTCTGCTTGTAATGTTGATTAATTTTAATTATTAACTGTTTTTATATGTTGTACTTTGTTTATCTGCCTTTGTAGGTATTTGAGGTTCAGACAACTGAGCTATATGAAAATAAAATCATCCATTATTAATAAATAGTTTGCTTTCAACAACAATTATTCCTCATAATATATGTTCACCTTTAAATCAAACAGACAGTAATTTTAGATGGTGTTTAAGTCCTTGAAGTGTTTTAAGCTCTTAGACTACCACATTTTATTGTCCATAATCTCTTAGATGTGCGCAACATTCACAAAGACAAAACCACAGTTATGAGCGGCTCTGATCTCTGTCAGACTTTGGACAAGTTTCCTACTGCTTTACTCTGTGCGTTTGTGGCTTCGGTCAAGTCCAAAAAGCGCTATGCTTTCCATGTTTGGTTTACTGCGATCCGAGGCAATTGTTTTCAGACTTATAAGTGAATCCGCACCGCCGAACTGAAGAGGTGGTCTCGGTCCTGATGGTTGATTCCAGATCAGAGTTTGCTTGAAATTTTGTATTCACACCTGACAAAAAGTTTAACTTTCCAAAGAAAACAACTCTGGGCCATTTTTAATCTTTAATTTTGTAGAGTTCTGAAAACGCTCTTAGTTATAAGTTGTTATTTATTTTATAAAACCATTGGCACACCATTTTTTAAGCTGACTATATTTCACCAGATGATTAGTTGTTCGTTTCACTGATGGACTTTCCTTGGCAGTTCATCTCCAAGACTGTCCAAAGATTGTGCTTGCAATATAAATTCTTCTACAATTTCACTAAATCTTTCAGACAAGTGTCTCCTTGCATTGTTCCAGACCCACGCGAACCAGACAGGTTCAGAGTGGACGTGTTTTCTCCTTACAGACATTTTTAATTTGCTTCTTTTTGAACCGACTCTGCTCCAAATGACCCTAACGAGCGGAAACGCACAGTCGTTGTAATTATAAGCTGAGGTTTGCGCCGACTGCTGTGTACCTGTCACACTTCATGAGGTTGTTTCATTAATGCGCCGCCTTTATCGGCTTCAGATAATTTAAGAGCCACTTCTGCTGCGCTCAAGAGCTTTTCTGC